>CM023948.1:19682745-19699727 GCA_013407115.1 Glycine latifolia | reverse complement strand
TTATGGTACAATTAGTGGGTGACCTAGGTTTTCATTAGTTATTTACGTAGGCTATGACCTAGGTTTTCATGAAGGACCTACGTAAGACATAGATAATCAATTTTTTCAAATAATTTTTCTTCCAAATGAAAGAAATTATCATAATATGCTTATAGATTTTTCTGTGTTACAGGCGTGACCGTGGTCCTGTGTTCATCATCTTTGTGATCTTGTAGTCGTTGGTCATATATAAAAAAATGTCTGGAGATGGTGATTTTGTTCGTATTGCTTTATATTATAATGGTAGCAAAATTGAGAGCCGACGGGGTGTTGTTTTCGAAGGAGAAAAAAGGGGAACACGTATCAACCGCAACTCAACCATTGACGAATTGCATGAAAAAATTAGTTCTCAAAGGCAATGTATCTATCACTATGGTCAATGCAAGAATATGGTGCGATCATAAATATATCAGCATGAAAGTAATTGACGACGAAGACTTAGAATTTGTAATAGGAGAATTCTTCAACCAGTCAAGGAAAAATTTCTTAGAGTTGTACGTGGATTTTGCTGGAGTAGAGGATGTGGCTTTACCAACGAGGTCAGTTGATTTCAATTATTCTCGTGGAGCATCATCATCTACTGCTCTAGTTGTTAATTTGTCTATGGAAGATGAAAATGACCCTACTTGGGTTATGGATGACGATATTGACGATGACGATGATGAAAATATCGCAATGGAAGATCGTCTTCTTGCCGAGAATGCTAGTGCTTCAGACAACGATGAGGATGATGGTTGAAGCGCAACTCAAATACAAGTACATGACTCAGTCGTGAGAGAGCATGAAACCCAACGACAAGAGGATGCAAGGGAGTCTCATTTACCGCAACAATGTCAAGGTGTGTTACCAAACAATAGTTACTTACATATATGTTTGTTTATTATGTATGTATTTTATTGTAATAAATTTTGGAATTTGCATATGTAGGTGAGGGTAATACTACTTTTTGGGATGGAATCCCACATTACACCTACATTGATTGGGATTATCCCAGTGAACAGGATTCTGGCAGTGGTTATGGTTCAAGTTCAGTTGAGGGTCCATGCGTATTAGGGATTAAGTTGTTTGTGAAATAGGAATTTGCATCAAAAGAAGATGTGCAAATGGCAATCAAGCTTAACCTCATGAAGGAGCATCAGGAAGCTGTCGTGGTTGAAAGTACACCGACAAAGTTAATCATGAAATATCGTGCGCATGACCAGAATTGTCCATGGAGGGTTAGGGTAATGAAACCAACGTACGGTGAAAGATGGGTGGTTACCAAATGGGGCGGGGATCACAATTGCTTAAATGATCACATTTCTCAGGACCACACACAATTAGATTTCAGTGTTATTGTTTCACTCGTACTAGGTATGTTTTTGGATGAATATTTAATGATGATAATTAATGATTGTATTATTGTTATTAATGATAACGTGATTTATTTTTTTTTTATTAGGGATGATAAAGCATGATCCATCATGTTCAATTGGACTCGTCCAGGAAAGGATAACTCATTCCTATGGATACAAAGTTTCATATAGAAAGGCATGGTATGCAAAGCAGAAAGCAATGGCAATTATCTACGGTGATTAGGAGGAATCATATGCATTTTTGCCGAGGTGGTGTGAATATATGGTTGGACGTAATCCAGGTTCTGTTTATCATCTTCAAACAAACAGTTATTATGTGGCTCATAGAATCATTCATGGAAAACGTGTGTTTCACCGGATTTTTGGGACCTTCAGACAATGTTGCGAGGCTTTCAATTTTTGTAAGCCGGTTATTCAAATTGATGGCACTCATTTATATGGCAAGTACAAAGGAAAATTGTTGATTACCACAGCTCAGGATGGAAATAATGAATGTTTGCCACTTGCATTTGCTATTGTTGAGGGTGAGACGTTGGAAGCTTGGGAATTCTTTCTGAATAACATTCGCGCGCATGTTACACAGAAGACAAATATTTGTCTTATTTCTGATCGGCATCGAAGCATATTGTCTGCAATTGAGAGGCACCATGGTTGGCAACCACCGCATGCTTATCATGTCTTTTGCCTTCGTCATATTGCGAGCAATTTTGATCAAAAGTTCATAAATGAAAATTTGAAGAGAGCGGTTATGAATTTAGGTATGGTTAAAAACTTCATCTATTAATTATGCATGTAGTTGTAAATTTTAATGTTATTTAATTTGTGTGCAGTTTATACTCCTTCTATTGTTCAGTTTGACATAGCCTATGCAAGTTTTCGTGATGTGAGTCCTGAGGTTGCAAACTGGATTGATAGCATCCCGAAGGAAAAGTGGACACGTGCATATGATGTTGAGGGACGAAGGTATGGACATATGACAATAAATTTGGCCGAGTCAGTGAACAGGATGTTAAAAGGTGCAAGAAACATGCCAATAACCGCGTTGGTTAAGCACACATACAACAAATTGGTGGAATATTTTGTTTGCCGAGGGCGCTCGGCTCTTAATGGATTGCAAGGTCCTTATCCTCATTGCAAAAATGTGATTGCTATGTTGAAGGCCAATGAGACCACTGCTATTGCTCACTATGTTCGTGCATATAATGTTGAATAATCTGTATTTGAGGTTGACGATGGTTACGAAAAATCGTATTCGGTTAATCTCCCTGAGCGGTCCTATTAATGTGGGAAATTTAAGGCGTTCAAGTATCCTTGTAGTCATGCCATAGCAGCCGCTTTACATGTTCGTCAGGCACCGTCACAATATGTGGATGACGTATTCCTCATAGTAAAGCTGGTAGAAGCTTATTCATTCCCATGGCAGCCAATTGGTAATGAGCAAGCAATCCCACCTACTACATATCCAGTGGTGATACCTGACAGGTCTATGTTGTGTGCAAAGGGTCGTCCAAAGTCAACTAGAATACGCAATGAGATGGAAGAAGTTGAAGCTAGTCAAAGTCGTATTGGGTGTGGTATATGCAGATTACCTGGTCATAACCGTCGAAATTGTCCTAATCGTCCATCTACCTCATGATTTGTTGATGTTGTTGTCAATGTTTTCTTTATGTTGTTATATTTCGTAATGAACATTTGAAAATAAATGAAACTTCCATTGAAACCACTGTTGTCAATTTTCATATACGCTACAAAGGTTGTTGCACATGAAAATGCAATCCACATTAACAATCCATTGAAACCTAATAAAATAACAGAACGTACAAACAACTAGAAATAGAGTCACAAACACAAACAGTTGAAAATTTAAAGCCAAAACAACGAAATGTACTAACAACAACAACTGAAACATGAAAATCAGGACATGTCATCTTCCAGTAGTTGGATTACTAGTTTGTTAAAAGTAGTTAAAATTTCTATTCGAGAGAAATGCTTCCAGTAATTAGATTCTGCTAACACCTTCAGTACATCTTCATCATTTTTCAGTTCTATTATTTGATATTCGACTAAGTTTTGTGAATATTGTGTGTGACCTGGTTGTCGAAAGAACACTTGTTTCACAACCTGTGATTCGTGTATTCCATAAGGAGGAACTCCGAGCGGCGCAACCTTCTTGATTATATCCTTGAGTGTTTCTATATTGCATCCGGAAGGGATTTGAAATCTTTTTGGATTTGTTCCAGAAAAGGAGTAACCCAAAAAAATTGTTTTGTCGTGGTTTCTTCCACTTGTCGTTGTAATACAACAGTGCATCATGAGTAGGAGTCATGGTGGATCGAAGTAGGTCGAGGACACCATCAGGTGTTCTGCTTATCATACATAATAATTCTATAGGACCAACAGACGAGAATTTTTCATGGCACACCAACATAGTGCAAACATCATCATCATTATTCAGGGGCAGGGAATGAAAAAAAATTTCGTTACCTGTACTGATGGCTGGTTGTCGATAGTAAATTTCATCCACAAATTGGGCACATGTGAGCAGAAGGGTGTTGTGCATTCTACTCTTGAGTGACTGAAAGGAACATTCATCGGGAACTTGCATTGGTATTGGAGTAGGACATCCGAAAGAAACATCAGTTTTATTATGCATGATTTATCCATTTGAAAAAATAAATGTTAATTTTGAATTACCAATGTTTTGAGAGGCTGTTTCACCTAAGAATGCCATCGTATTGAGATTGACTTTCGTTTGCGGAGGTATGTTGTGTGGGATGATTAAACTCCTGTGTGGGGGTATATATAACGGTGTAAAGTCCCGCCTGTGTGGGACGAGACCACTCGCGTATGGATCAGGCATGACTAAACAACTGTCGTGGTAGTGTTGTCAATGTCATTTTACAGATCAGTGAAATTGATTGGCTATAGTATAAAGGACATGAATGTGTTGTCAATCGTCACCGGTGTAGTCACTGTCATTTTCCAGTACAAAGGACGATGCATTTATTGTGCTTTTCTGCCATGATAAGAAGAGTCGATAGTTAGCAATGACAGGTAACAAGACAAGACAAAGATCGGACATTACTTTCGAGAATGTGCTTGCCAACTTGTATGCGTGAATGCGTTTTAATGATGCAAATTACCGCCTAACTACGTCCATCACAAATTAAGATATATCCAACGTGGATATCCTTTTATAGTTCCACATTTAGTTCATAGCAAAATATAATCATGACAACCAAATTAAATAACCAAACGACGTCCACCACAGATATAGGGGCTAAAAAAATGTCAATAATCAAAACATGTTTAACAAGTACATAGCAAAAAATAATAATCGAGACAAAACGGAAAATAACACAATATAAACTCTATGAATAAGGAGGCCAATGCTCATACACGCCCGGCGATCTGGCAATCTGCGTCTACCACGTCCACGCGAATACTGCGGAGCAGGAGAAGGATGTTGCACATGATATGGAGGTGGAGTGTCATCGACCGGCAGCTCTGGAGGATAGTCTGACTGCTGTGCATCGAAATTTATGTGGCTATAAACATCGTCAGTAGTTGTCTGATCCCATATACGAGTTCCCTGACTACTACTTCCTGCCTCATCCCCGAATGGCATCGTCATTGGACTGACATGGTACGCAGGCTGACCTTCAGTGTCCATCGGTGGGGCCTCAGGCTGATAATATGTATCAGCCTCTGGCCGATAAAATGTATCAGCCTCTAGCTGATAAAATGTATCAGCTTGTGCCTGCATAGGGTCGTAATATGTCTCCCGAACACCGTATTCATGACCTATGTAGGGTGGCCTAATCCGTCCACTAGTGCATGGCTTGGGTGCATGAATAGGCTCAGGTACTGGTGTAATAGGTCGTCGACGACGTCCTAACCCTCGACCCTCTTTCGCACGACGCCCGATGTCGAGGGATAACTGTGGCTCCTCTGGAAGCTGGGTCGGCGGTGCCTCTGGACCTGCCTCCTCCACCCGAGCGGACTCTCTGAAAACAGCAATTAGACGAGCTACTTCGTCGTGTACATAGTGCAAACCAACATTCTCAAATTGCTCATCGGTCGTGACAAAATACAAATTCTCCAAGCCATCAACCTATAAGTCACAGCATAGTTACATAAACAACAATATAACATAATGGTAAAAAAATTATTTTGAGTTAATCACTTACACAATGTGCTAATTTGGCACCCTGCTTTGTCACATAATTATATATAACTCATTAATTGATAAAATTAAAATAAAAGAGAATATTATTTGATATGATCATAACTAACAATTATCCTAATTGATAAAATGAACATAATATCCCTAATTAATAAAATAAGAATCTGAAATAAGAAAAGATAAAGAAATTAGATAAACGAAACAATTAAAGATTTAGATATGTGTATTAAATATACATTAAAAATTTTAGTATTATATGTATCAACATTAATTATTTTTTAACATAATTGACTTATTAGCTCAGTTGGTTGGAGCGTCGCGTTAATAACATGAAGGTCACAAGTTCGAGACCTGCATGCGCCATTATTTTAACTTATTTGAAAAAATATATTTTAACTTTAAAAAAAAAACCTACTTACGGATTGCCCAATCCGTATTACTTAAAAAAAACTTACGGATTACCGTAACCTTCAAATCACGAAGGGCATTTTCGTCCGTGCACTGTTCAACATAGTGTATGTAGAAATTTATATAGTGTATGTAGTAAATCCCAAACATTGAATTCAATTACATAATTTTATTTTATAAAGGCGTAATAA
The DNA here is from genome assembly GCA_013407115.1 of Glycine latifolia. Taxonomy (NCBI): domain Eukaryota; kingdom Viridiplantae; phylum Streptophyta; class Magnoliopsida; order Fabales; family Fabaceae; genus Glycine; species Glycine latifolia. Next base: position 19,693,548 of record CM023948.1, on the reverse strand, counting down.
AGTGAATGTCAAAACTTACTGCATTTTACCTCAAATAAATTGCGCCGTCGGGAAGCTGAAGCAACATCCATTCTAAATTCCACTAAAGTTCTTAATTTTACAGGGATTCTAGAGTCATGTGTATTGTGGTCATCCATTTCTCTTGGACTAACCTGGAAATTTTGCAGATTCCTTAGTAGTAAAGTTTACATACACACATTGAACAAAAATAAAATTGTTTTTTTTAAAACCAATCAGTTATAAGGCATGTGCACAAGGTACAAGCAGAAACGGGCAACAATATGATTCTACTATTCCCAAATAGAAAACTTTTCAGGGGGAAATATCTCAAGTCTCATACCTTGATTCTAGGTATATCGTAAGCCAAGTTCCCCAAGTGTGACATCTGAGAATACAATATCTAGCTTTGGCTAACGATAGCCTCCGAAGCATTCTTCAAAACCTAGTTTCTGGTCTGTCGTTCCGTTCCATCACCTTGGCCATCACCTCTAACGGTGTCGTCGAGGGCCAGCCCTTTATACCTGCTGTTGTTCCGCCAAGGCTAGAGAGATTCCAAAAGGAAAACCTCAAAAACACCAACCTTTGCAGCAATTTATTGGTTGCGGCGCACCCCACCTTGCTCACCTGAGAAGGATTGCCACGTGCGTCCAACAACCCACTAATAGAGATCATGGGAACTATCCCAGATTTTAAACACATAGTTTCCATTCTTCATAAGAAAAACGCGTGAAATCTGACAGTTTCCAAACTTTAAGATGAACACAGAGAGTCCTCGCATCCTCGACATCACCATCGCCTATGGCATTTGCAAATCCCTCTCTTCTCTTTGTCTTCAGATCCCCAAACTCGATTGGATTGCAGATTCAATTAGATCAAACGCAAGGTGAGAACAAACAGTTTGTGAGGTGATCAAGAGAGAGAAGAAAGAGAGAGGAAAACATATCTACAGAGTCTATATTCAAATTTCAAAAAAATCTAACACTGCTAAAAAAATGGGGGATGGTGACGGAGGGGGGGTGACAATATGAATTTTAAAAATACACTCATTTCAAAGACGGTTTTCGTAAAACTGTCTTCGAAAACTTGTTTTCAAAGACAATTTTACGAAAATCGTCTTTGATTCAACTTTCGTATTTTGAATGAACGCGGGATTTTCAAAGATGGTTTTTTGAAAACCGTCTTTGATCACTTGTTTTCAAAGACAATTTTACAAAAACCATATTTGAAACTCATTTTCGAAGACAGGTTTTCATAAACCGTCTTTGTTTCAAACTTTTGTATTTATGAAAATGCCACGGTGTCAAAATGGTTTTCTAACAACTATCGTCGATGACGCGTTGTAAAAAAGGGTTTTTGTAGTAGTGCTTGTCGAAATTACAGTATGAAAATTGCATGAAAGAATGAGATTTGTAAACACCTAAGTTAAAGTAGGAATAATAAACTATAAATCTTGAAGACATCAATATGTGAAGTTATTTATTTGAACCATGTTTGAGATGGTCAAACTTGCATTTATCAATGTTTTCTATATGTTTCCATGTGTAGCTTGTAAAAGTAATAATAAACATAAATGATAAATGCACAAGAAAACATAAGAAGGAAAGTAAACTGTATTTATTAAAATCCTTTAAAAAAATCTTTTAGAAAACATGAGTTAAACGTACGAAAGTTAATTTCTAAAATAACTTAAACTTTAGTAGGAGTAAATAAAGCCATAAAGGTTTAGTTCTACAATACATAACACTTTTATGAAATGTTTGGTTTGAAAAACAAAATGTTTTATCACAAGTCAAATAAATTAGGGAAAAGAGAAATAAACATAAATGCTTATACTAGTTCATTTCACAACTCAAAACTATGTTCGGTGCTTGGCAATCACCAAGAATTCCACTACAACACAAATTTACAGGAACACAAGTTTTATATTAATACCTTGAGCTTTGTCTGTAGAAAGAATAAGATGATGATAGAATAGGTCTTTGTCCTTGTTCTAGTCTTTGTTTGGTTTGTATTGTATATGGAGGTTCTCTCTCTCTCTCGGGTTTGGTCCGTCTTCGAGTTCTTGAGGTATATCCTTTGAAAGGAACCGAATGAGAGGAACGATGAAGGTTGGGTAATGTCTGATTCTGACATTGGTGTAGAGTGGTTAACTCTTGTTCTCTATAAATCATTTTTCTTTCTTGTCTATAATCGTGAGGCTTATGTTCTGATTGAGTGTTTGGCTATGTATCTTTGAGTTGAACTCTATTGTAACTGTTCTTGGTATTTTAGTGCTAGTAAAGGGACTGCAGGTTCTTTGCCCTTGGATGTAGGTAACAAAAAGTTTTCTCCTATTTACTAAACCAAGTAAATACTCGTGTTTTTTTTCTTTTGATTATGTTTCTGCTAATTTCGTTTTAAGATTTTGCACTTAAACTCTAATAAGCGGTATCAAGAGCTTTGGTTGGTTCTTGTTTTCTTGTCTCTTCTTTGTTCGTTTTAGGCTTTGGTGCTTATGTTCTATCTCAAACCCTTGGTCCCTTGAGAATGGGGTCAGCCAGAGTGGAGGTGGAGAGGTTTGACGGGAAAGGAGACTTCAATATGTGACGCAAAAAGATGAGGATTGTTCTGGTACATCAAAAGTGCTCTAAAACACTTGGTGGTGAGAAAAACATACCATCAACTCTGTCTAAATCTGATAAAAATGATATTCTTGAAACTGTCTTTAGTCTGTTAATTTTGCATCTGAGTGATAATGTTTTTAGACAAGTTAATGATGAAACTATAGAGCTGGTATCTGGTTAAAATTGGAATCTATGTACATGACTAAATCTCTCTCAAATAAAATATATCAAAAAAGAAAATTTGTTTGGTTTCAAAATGGAATCTAGTAAATCTTTAGATGATAATTTAGATGAGTTTAAGAGAATAACTATTAGTTTTGCTAACATTGATGAAAAGATTACTAATGAAAACCAAGCTATTATACTTCTAAATGCTTTTCCTGATTCCTATAAGGATGTGAAATCTGCAATTAAATATGGAAGATAATCTTTGTCACTAGAAGATGTAATATAAGCCTTAAAGTCTAAAGAACTAGAAATGCTAATAAATAAGAAAGTCACTGCAGAGGGACTAATTATTAAAAAGAAACTTAATAAAAAGGGTCAATATCAAGGAAAATGAAAGAATAATACTGAGAATAAGAATAAGTCATCATTTAAGGGAAATGTAATTTGTTGGTTGTGTCATAAGGAAGGACACATCAGGAAGAATTGTCCAGAAAAAGGAAAAAGTCAAATAATGGGAATAAGACAGATTATGCTAATCTAACTAGTGGTTTTGAGGATAGTGAGGTTCTAGCTATGTCTAATGCTTTGTGAGAGGGAGTGGGTGATGGACTCAGATAGTACATATCATATGACACCAATAAAAGATTGGTTAGTCTGTCTTAAATCAATTAAAGGTGGAAAAGTGATGATGGGGAATAACCAAACTTGCCAAGTTGCAGGTATTGGAGTTCTTAGGTTTAGGATGAGATGAGACTATTAAAGTTCTCAAGGATGTGAGATGGGTCCCTAACCTTAGGAGAAACTTAATATCTCTAGGAATGTTAGACAAAAGTGGATACAACTTTAGGAGTGTTCAAGGAACTCTAGAAGTTGTTAAAGGATCTACAGTTCTTATGAAAGAGATGTTAGATAATGGTTTGTATTTTCTAGATGGGGAAGCTGTAGGATCTGAGTCTTGTAGTTTTAGTAGAAAGTCTAATGAGTCTTCTCTTTGGCATAAAAGATTTGGCCACATTAGTAATCAAGGGTTACAAGAGTTATATAACACAAGGTATTTTAACATTTAAAACATTTACTTTTATTGATTTATGTGAAACTTGTGTTTTGGGAAAATCCCACAGATTAAAGATTCAAATAGGAAAGAATGAAACTAAAAATACATTGGATTATATACACTCTGATTTGTGGGGGGTCACCCAACATTCCTAGCTCTCTTTCAGGCTGTGATTATTTTCTTTCTGTGATAGACTCTCATTCCAGATGTGTGTGGACTTATATTTTAAAACAAAAAGATCAAGCTTTTAACTATTTTAAGGAATGGAAAATTCAAGTGGAAACTGAGACAGGAAAGAAGGTTAAAGCATTAAGAACTGATAATGGTCTGGAGTTTTGTAATAATCAATTTAATGATTTCTGTAAACAATTTGGTATTGTAAGACATAGAACTTGTGCTGAGACACTGCAACAAAATGACATTGTTGAAAGAATGAATAGAACTATTTTAAATAAAGTTAGATGCATGCTATCTGACTTTGGTCTTAGAAAATCTTTTTGGACAGAAGCTGTTGCCACTTCCTGTCATGTGATAAATAGGTCACCTTCATTTGCCATTAATCTCAAAACTCTCATGGAAATGTGGTATGGTAAGCCTCCTGACCTGAGTTATCTGAAATCCTTTGGTTGTTTACTTATGTTCACACTAAACAGGATAAGTTAGTCCGTAGGACTCTTAAATCTGTCTTTGTAAGGGTATAAACTCTGGTTAATATCTGAAAATAAGTGTGTTGTTAGTAGAAATGTTGTCTTTGATGAACTAACATTTTTATAAAGATATTGTGCAGGGTATTAGACGGGTTCAAGAACCTGGAAATGTCCAATTGGAGGTGGAGAAGACCACTGGTATTGATGATTCTAACTTGTTTAGAATCATGATGAAACTGAAGAACAAGGAGACACACTTGATCAACTTGCTAATGATCAACAAACAATTAATGAAGGAAATCAAGAGGACTCCAACCTCAATGATTATCTTTTGACTAGAGATAGAGCTAGGAGGAATATTAGGCCTCCTAGTAGATTTTCTCATGCTAACATTGTTGTCTTTGCCTTGCAAGTTGCATAAATGGTTGAACAAGAAGAACCAACAACTTACAAAGAGGCAATGAACATGAAATATCGAGAAAGGTGGCTAAGAGAAATGGAGGAAGAGATCTCCTCATTAAAGAAAAATCAAACTTGGATCTTAGTGGACAGACCTAAAGCCAAAAGGATCATTGGATGCAAGTGGGTCTTCAAGCTGAAGCCTGAAGTTTCAGGTTTGGAGAAGACCAAGTATAAGGCTAGATTAGTAACCAAAGGCTACTCAGATGTAGAAGGAGTAGATTATAATGAAATATTCTCTCCTATAATAAAACATACCTCAATTAGGCTTATTTTATCTGATGTTCCTATTCTAGATTTAGAATTAGAACAACTTGATGTTACAATTGCTTTTTTGCATGGAAGTTTAGATGAACATATCTATATGGAGCAGCCAGAAGGCTTCATAGAGAAAGGTTCTAAGGACAAAATTTGTCTGTTGAAAAGGTCTTTGTATGGATTAAAACAGGCACACAGGCAATGGTACAAAAGGTTTGATGACTTTGTTCTGTCACATGAATTTATAAGATGTAAGTATGATCATCGTGTCTATTATAAGAAAGACAATGAAAATAAATATATCTATATGTTAATCTATGTGGATGATATGCTAATAGCTTCACTTGATATTAAATATATTAACAAATTAAAGGAAATGTTACTAAAGGAATTTGACATGAAAATTTTTTGTCTAAACAAGAGGATCTTAGGCATGGATATATTGAGAAATAGAAAAGAAAGAACCTTATCTTTATCTCAATCTGTGTATGTTAAGAAGCTTGTTAAACTCTTCTCTATGCATCTCTGTAAATTTGTTAGTTTACCATTAGCTACTGATTTTCATTTAAAATCTGTATGTGGTGATTTAAATGAAGATGAATATGTCTATATGAAAAATGTACCATATTGTAATGCAATTGGAAGCCTAATGTATGCAATGATTAGCACTACTAGACCTGATATTGGTTATGGTGTTAGTGTTGTGAGTAAATTCATGAATAATCCCTCAAAAGAATACTAGAATGCTGTAAAATGGATATTGAGATATCTAAATGACACCTCTGATTTCTATTTGAACTTTACTGGAAATGAATCTAATGATTTTACTGTAAAAGATTATTGTGACTCTGATTATGTTGTAGATTTAGACAGGAGGAGATCCTTAACAATTATTATTTTCACTATTGGTGGAAATATTGTTAGCTGGAAGTCCAATCTTCAGTATGTAGTAGCTTTGTCTACTACTGAAACTGAGTATATAGCCTTGACTGAGACAGTAAAAGAGGCATTATGGTTAAAAGGAATGCTTTCTGAACTCGAATTAGGGGAAGAAATCCCACAAATTATGTGTGATTCTCAAAGTGTCATTCATCTATCAAAGAATGATGCATTTCATGAAAGAACAAAACATATTGATGTTTGGTTACACTTTATAAGAGACATTATTGTAGGTGATAAGGTGAAGGTGGAGAAAATATCCACTATGTGCAATCCAACAATATGTTGACTAAAGTTGTACCTTTTAACAAATTCAAGGATGCACTGGAATTGTTAAAAGTTCAACAGTAGTGGTTCCTTCTTCTTACCTCTGTTATTCTTTTAAATTTTCTATTTCTTTAAAGTTTCTTAGAAATACTAATCAAGTTTCTTATTTTTGTAGGTTCTGTTTTGTTTCCTTATTCCTGTATATGTTTCTTTTGTGTTCTTTTTGTGTCTCTATGTCCTTTGTTCTGACATTGAACTTGTAGTCCTTGGTTTCTTCTACTTGCACTATGTTTACTTTGTGCCTCAAGTTGGAGTTTGTTGAGTCAGTGAAACCCAAAGAAAACATTCAGACTTTGGCCCAATATGAAATGGTGCGTTTTGTTTATTTTACTTAGCATATCTAAACCGAAATGCACTAAGAGGCTATAGTCCATTTTTTCAGTTTTTTTTGCTTTTCAATTTCTCTTATTCTCTTGTGTTCTCTCCAAGTTTCGTGTCGCTCTCTCTTCATCTTCTTCTCTCGTTCCCGATATGACCTAGCTCTACTAGGGTTTAATGATTTTGATCAATACCTTGAGTTTTGTCTGTAGAACGAAGAAGAGAGATGATGATAAAATAGGTCTTTGTCCTTGTTCTTGTCTCTGTTTGGTTTGTATCCCAGGAGGAGGTTCTCTCTCTCTCTCTCTCTCTCTCTCTTGGGTTTGGTCTGTCTTCGAGTTCTTGAGGTATATCCTTTGAAAGGAACCGAATGAGAGGAACGATGAAGGTTGGGTAATGTCTAATTTTGACATTGGTGTAGAATGGTTAACTCTTGTTCTCTGTAAACCTTCTTTCTGTCCTGTCTGTAATCGTGAGCTTATGTTTTGGTTGAGTGTTTGGCCATGTATCTTTGAGTTGAACTCTATTGTAATTGTTCTTGGTATTTTAGTGCTAGTAAAGGGACTGCAAGTTCTTTACCCTTGGATGTAGGTAACAAAGAGTTTTCTCCTAATTACTAAACTAAGTAAATACTCGTATATTTTTTCTTTTGATTATATCTCTACTAATTTCGTTTTAAGATTTTGTGATATATATAGTCATATTGTTAGTATTTACCATACTCTTCAATATGGTGTTTGTGATATATTAACATTTGGATTAAATTGATGAATATTTAATACTTTAAAGACTAATTATAACTTCATTACTGTAAGGATTATTTAGGAGAGAGGATAATAGTTTAGGGACCTAATTGATGGTTTTCTTATTTTGGCTTTCTATCCTTTGCTTATGTGTATTTTATTGAGGGCCAGTTAGTAGCTTGGAAGCAAAATACCTGTATACTTAGTGGTTTATCAGTAACCAATCATTTCTCTGCAAATGATTAATAGTATTATAGATAATTGTTTCAAAGTAATACAGTATCTATAATCATATTATAGATAATTGTTTCAATTTAGCATCTCTTTACCCCTTTGCAACCTATCTGCTAGAGGGTTGTGGCCGTGGGATTGGAAATCTCCTTTTGTTTGACATGGAAAGTATTGTCCTACAAAATTTGTTTAAAATATTAGGTGGCTTTTGGTTTGAGTTTTTCTTTTCCAAGAAAACATAAAATAATAGTAAAAACAGGTTTGCTCAAAATTTAGAAAATATTTTTTAAAAAATATTTTTCAAAAACAGATTTGAAACTAAAAATAACAAATTAATATTTTCATGAAAACGTGAAGATACCTTAAAATATTTTCCCAATATGAGGCAAGATGTCAATGATCTGATCTTTCTAGACATTAGAAAGGCATGGGTATGATATGCGTCATATGACAATATTCCAAACATGTTCTGTATGAGAACAAGCATCTTGAAATGTTGAAAGTTTTTACTGTTAATTTGTTGATAGTAGGTAAAATCTAGAACAAATAAGGCTACTGAATTTGCTTCTCTATATCTTTCCATCCTAGCTATTTCATTAAGTATGAAGCTTTACATTTCTGACAAGGTGTTATTGACTTTTGTTGGGGTTGTTCCACACAAGTTAATTTGAACCTTTTTAAAGTTATCTTACAATTTTGTTTTCTTATGTTAGGATCACTGTATGTGGAGGATTACTATTTGATCTCAGTTTCTTCCAACTAAGCAATCATTCGAATTGTGTATGATATTTATGAGGTGTGCTGAAAACATTAGTCCTTGAAATTAGGAAAATATTAAATATAATTATTAAAATATAATTCTAAAAAAAGATTAATGTGACTTCTGATTTATAGTTTGAGAGATTCTAATTTTAATTTTTTTCAATTTAAAGACCATATTGATTTATATTGGATATTCAAAAAATAAAATTAAAAATTAAAAACCATAATTCAAATTATTTATGATATTTACATTTATAACGTGTGATAAAAATATTAACCCTGAAATTAAGAAAATATTAAATAAATTATTAAAATATCAAATAAGTCTCTAACTTAACTAAAAAAATAGATTAATGTGACTTCTGATTTATAGTTTTACAGATTTTTTTTCTCCAATTTAAAGACCAAAATAACGACTGTCTCAAAAAATTAATAAGTAGGTTTACAATAACAAATTGACACATTATTAGATAATAGAATAAAACTCCATTTTCTTATATTATAAATTAAAATAAACAATTTAGGGAATACAATTATTTTCTTCATTATCTCAATTATACATTTCAATAATTTTACATTATTTTATTTAAATTCTTAAAATAAATATTTTCGAGTTTTACCATTTTTATTATTTTTATTATTTTAATGATTTATGCTTGTTTTGTTCCCCTTTGTATTACAATAATATATTTTGAACAAAATTCTCTCCGTATAAATTAGATTTTAAATAAGAATGTTTTAAAGAGATTATTTTGAAATAAAAAAAATCTAAGAATTGTTTTTTGATAGGAGAGAAATTTATTTATTTGTTTTCAATAGTAAAACTTTTTTTCAGGATTCAATAGTAATTTTTTTTAAGAACTTTCTTAATCTCTTATTTTTTTTTTCATTTTTTATTTTTATGTTAAATTTAGAATTTTTAAAAATTATAAATAATATTTAAAATATTAAAATATAAAATATTTATTCACTATAAATTTTATATCACAAAATAATTTATATATTCAAAAATATTTATCTATTACTTTAAAAGTTGATTAAATAAAATAAATAGATGTGCTGTGCATTACACAAATTAAAAGATAAAAAAACTATTTCGTGTTGGCGAAGACACAGATCTGAAGTGTGTAGAGTTAAAAATACGAGAGAGACGAAGCCCAGAGAAAAAACCAAAAACCTTACTCTTTCACGCGACGCCCTAGTTCATTTTCTTCTTCGTTCTCTCCCCTCTCTGTTCTTCACTCACTCTCATTCATTCACCATGACGAAACAACATGCCAATTGGTCTCCTTACGATAACAACGGAGGGTAAGGTTACCCTTTCTCTCTCTATCTCCATAAGAGTATTTTTCAATTTTTTTCATTCATTCGTTTATTTGTTCTTTTTTTCTTCATTTTTTTGTAGATCATGTGTTGCGATTGCTGGAGCAGATTACTGCGTCATCGCCGCAGATACGAGGATGTCCACCGGTTACAACATCCTCACTCGCGATTACTCCAAAATCTCCCAACTGTATGTTTTTCCCCTAAATTATTAATTCTCGCCCTAAATTATCAATTTCTCGAATTTTATGATTGGTGTTTTGAATTTGAGGAATTTGGGTGCCGTTGATTTGATTTACTTGATCTCAGCATTGCACAAGGGACATTTTTTTTTTGTTTGGTTTGTGTTGTTTAAGGATTTAAAGTTAGTTTTTTTTTTTTTTTATTGTTTCGCCTGACAGGGCTGAGAAGTGTGTGATGGCTTCATCTGGCTTTCAAGCTGATGTCAAAGCTTTGCAGAAGGTTTTATCTGCTAGGCATTTGGTGAGTCGAAAACTCAACACAACAACTAAGTTGTGCCTGTGAATTCTTTTGGGGTTGCTTAGCATGTTACAAACTACAATATTCTATTTGAATCTCTTGGTTAGTATATGTTCTGTAAGGAACTGGAAGTTTAACTACGTTGATGTTGGATGTTTCTGTTATGCTTATGATGGAAAAACAACTTCAATTGGGTTTGGGTCCAATCTTAATTTGTTTTCAACCTTCCTGTGGTTAAAGTAACTGATGGGGAATTATGGAACAAGAAACCTAGAGTAATTTTCTAGGGCAAATACTCATAATTTGGGTCTGAGATTTTTTATCTGGCCAAACAAACAAAACTCTCAGTAATATATTAATCTATATTTTTATAAATAAGGTGTTGAACTTGAATGTATATGTTTATTTTTTCAACGACGTGCTGGATTGATTTGATGATTCTCGGTTTAGCTTATTTTGAAGAAATATTCATTCACTTTTACCAACTTTTT
>CM023948.1:19643276-19677745 GCA_013407115.1 Glycine latifolia | reverse complement strand
TAATTAAAATCATAAAAAAATTTTAAGTATATTTTAGTTTAAAAAAAAAAAAAAAAAAAAAAAAATCGTGTCAGTTTATATGATTCAATAAGTATATGTATACTCTCGAGTAAATTCTCCCTTCATTGTACAACAGCTAAATACTCTGTCTCTACCAATTTAAATTGTCAAATTTTTTTCTTATCAAACTACACTTAACTAAATTTACCTAATTTAGAGTAGAAGTAATTTATTGAGACTCAAATTTATTGAATCATATAAACTGACACGAAGGAAAAGGAACCAATAATTTTTTTAAACTAAAATATACTTAAAATTTTTTTATGATTTTAATTAAATTCAGTTTGGTGTCTTATTTTAAAAAAAAAATTAATTTAGTTCTTTATGTAAAATGAGTTAAAATGATTTTCCAAAATAATGATTCTTTTAATTTTTGTGATTTTTTTTATTAATTTGAAATGTGAAATTTGTCAATAAATTTATGTACAAAATATAGAGCCTATCGAATGTTCAAACTAAAAAAATTATAAAACATAATGAAAATGAAAATTGTATGAAAGGTGGATTCAATAAGGAATCAATAAATTAAAAAATAATAATATCAATTTCTTTTTTAGTTATTTGTGACACTCATTATTTTTACCATATTAATGAACTTTTTTTGTTCAAACATTAGTCAAGTTTCATAATTTGCATGTACGTAAAACTAATGAAATAACTTTTATATCTTGAAATAGTGACCATTTTGATTCATTTTAAAAACATAAAAAATTAAATTCAACTTTTAAAAGATAAAAAATCAAACTATATCAACATCAACATTAATAGCACATTTAACCTAAGTTAATTGGGGTCAGTGGTAGATAAACTCAATGATAAATCAAAAATAAGACAAAAGAAGAAAAAATAAGTTAAAATAAAAGAAGAGTGAAAGAAAGGAGGGAGAAAAGAAGAAGAAAAGAACTAAAACAAGGGAATGACTGGAACATAAAATTACTACTGAGTTTAACCATCTACCAAGCTTATAGCTTTTCTCCACTCCGTCCTAAGACATACCGTCCGTCAATCTATATCTCACTCCATTAGGTCTTGTTTCACTACCTTTCCTCAGGTAAGTTTCGGTCGACCTCTACCTCTCTTTGTGTAGAGTTCTTGGTTACAAACTTTTGTTCTTACGGGAGCATCCAGTGGCTGTCTCATAACGTGTCCAAACCACCTCAATCTATGCTCCCTCATCTTTTCACATACCGGTACCACTGATACCTTTTGTCGAATATCCTCATTTCTTATCTTATCCATCTTCGTATATCCACACATCCACCTTAACATCTTCATTTCTGCTATCCCTATTTTATGCTCATGTTTCCTCTATGTTGGCCAGCATTCTGCTCCATATAGCATTATCGGTCTTACAGCTATTCTATAGAATTTTCCTTTTAGCTTAAGGAGAATTTTGCGATCACACAAAAATCCAAATGCACTCCGCCATTTCATCCACCCTGTCCTAATTCTATTATTTACATCCTCATCAATCTCACCACATTTTTGCAAGATTGATCCCAAGTATCTAAAAACATATTTCTTGGGTACCTCTTGACCAAGTAGATGCACGGTGTCTTGATCACTATCTCTTACCTGCAAAAACTCACATTTCATATATTCTGTCTTGCTCTTGCTTATCGTGAATCCTTTAGACTCCAAAGTGTTTCTCCACAATTCCAATTTCGTATTAACACCATATTTGGTCTCATCAATAAGCACGATATCATCTGCAAAAAGCATACACTACGACACTTCCTCTTGAATATCTTTCGTTAGTTCATCCATCACTAAGGAAAAAAGATACAAACTAAGAACTGAACATTGGTGGACACCTACCGTGATAAGGAAATACCTTGATGTTCCATTATAGGCTTTCACACATGTGGTAGCCCCATCATACATATCCTTGATAGCATTAACATACTTTAATGCTACCTTTTTCTTCTCAAGAGTCCACCATAAGACTTCTCTTAGGACTCTATCATATGCTTTCTCAAGATCTATGAACACCATATGTAAGTCTTTCTTCTTTTCCCTATACATTTCCATTAATTGTCTTATCAAGAAAATAGCTTCCATGGTATATCTTCCTGACATAAATCCAAATTGATTTACGGACACCTTGGTCTCCCTCCTTAGGCGATGTTCGATAACTCTCTCCCACAACTTCATAATACGACTCATAAGTTTGATGCCTCTATAGTTTGAACAATTTTGGATATCTCCCTTGTTTTTGTAAATAGCCACAATCATATTTTTCTTCCAAGCATCAGACATCTTATTTGTTTGAAGAATTCTATTAAAAAGATTGGTCAACCATTTTATTGCCACATCTCCCAAGCTTCTCCACACTTTAATAGGGACGTCGTCAGGTCCCAAAGCTTTATTATTCTTCATCCTCTTTAAAGTCTCCTTAACTTCATGTGTATTAATTCTTCGCACAAATCTTTTATTCAAATCATCAAAAACGTCCTCCAAATCCACCTCACTCTTGTCGCCATTCCCATTAAAAAGTTTGTTAAAGTAGTTTAGCCATCTTTCACTTACATCTTCATCCCTTACCAAAAGTTTTTTATTTTCATCCTTGCTACATCTAACTTGGGTGAGGTCTTTACTCTTCTGATCCCTCATTTTCGCAAGTTTGTAAATATTTTCCTCCCCATCATTGCTCCCAAGATTTTTATACAAATCGTCAAAAACTTTGTCTCTAGCTCCCGCACTGCTTTCTTTGCATCTTTCATCGCTACTCTAAACTTTTGCAAATTCTCATCATTGAGACATTTATGCAAAGATCTAAAGCATTCCTTCTTCTGTTTAATAGCCTCTTGCACCTCTCCATTCCACCACCATGTTTCTTTTGTAAGAACTTAGTTTCCTTTTCTTTCACCTAGCACCCTCATTCCCACATTTTGAACACACATAACCATCTTATTCCATATTTCATTAGCTTCTCCAGTAAACTCCCACGGTCTTTCACGCAACATGTTTTCCTTAAACTCTATTTATTTCTCCTCCTTTAGTTTCCACCATCTTATCCTTGGGTTTGAGCCTTCTTCCTCAAATTAAGAACTTTGTTAAACCTAACCTCTAGAACTACCAACTTATGTTGTGTCGCCACACATTCTCCAGGGTAGACTCTACAGTCAATACACGAATTTCTATCTTCTCGTCTAGCCATAAAGAAATCAATTTGACTACGATTTTGGCCACTATGATTCGTGATAAGATGAGACTCCATTTTCAGAAAAAAAAAGTGTTCTCTAGCATCAAATCATAAGCTAGTGCAATGTTCAAGACATCTTCTCCAGTCTCATTTCTCATCCCATAACCAAAACCACCATGAATTCTATCAAAACCTCTGTTGTTTTTACCAACATGTCCATTTAGATCTTCTCCTAAGAAAATCTTCTCCTCTCGTGGGATCTCTCTCAGAACATCCTCCAAGTCTTCCCAAAATGGGTTCTTTTCATCTGATAATAATCCAACTTGGGGTGCATACACACTAAGGACATTTAAAATAAGATCCTCCACTACAAGCTTAGTCATCATAATCCTATTGTCTTTCCTTTTGACATCAACGATTTTTATCTCTGAAACTTCTATTGATCATAATTCCGACCTCATTGCGACTCTTGGTTGTACCTGTATACCACAACTTGAAACCGGTGCCTTCCACTTCCTTGGCCTTTTCTCCAACCCACTTAGTTTCTTGCAAGCAAACAATATTCACTTTCCTTCTGGCAAAAATATCTGCTAACTCCTTCATTTTACCCGTTAATGTTCCTATGTTCCAACTTCCCAATTTCATCCTAAACCCCTGGGCGGCGTTTGTCCGCCACACTCGCCCATCTGCGTGTTGGGACCCTTGTCTTTTTGTCACCAAATCCGGGTGAAGACCTAGCGCCTTACCTTTCTGCATGGACCCTAGCTCACTTATCACTACATCCCGGGATCAATGTAGCGCCTTGCCTTGTGGCAAGGACCCTAGCTCATTTTTCGATACACCTAGGGCCCGATGTAACGCGTCGCTATGAAGGATACGCCCCAACGAAATATCATATCGGTTCATCACATAAAAGTAGCTGGTTTTTTATGGTCGATTCGCAACTCCTGACGCCAACCCTCCTCCTTTATCTTGGTTTGGGACAGGTCATACATGCAAACACACATAGGCGGAGTTTAAAAAAAAAATCAAACTATATATAACCAAAAAACCTAAAGGACTAAAATTTATTTTTTAATCATTTCTTCATGTTAACTACTGAGGCAGCACAAAGGAATGATACAAACATACCTTTATTCTTTTCTTATTCACATCAAAATCAAAGTTCCCCAACCGTGATGCAGATCGATACTC
This sequence comes from Glycine latifolia, assembly GCA_013407115.1. Lineage (NCBI taxonomy): Eukaryota > Viridiplantae > Streptophyta > Magnoliopsida > Fabales > Fabaceae > Glycine > Glycine latifolia. The sequence goes on along the minus strand of CM023948.1, from coordinate 19,673,346 downwards.
CACAGTAGAACTCTTACCCAGTGGAAACCAGAACTCAACATCATGCACAAACTGTTAGCACATGGCAGAAAAAAAAGGAGGGGAGAAGGGATTAGAGATGGTTCTTGATTATCATCTAAAATGTACAAAATTATTATTTTTCTCCACGATGAGTTTCCTTTCCTCATATGTAAGTTACACATACCCCCAAGATTGAGCTTTGGTACTCCACATGAATATAGTCTTCTTTCCTTTCAACTATTCGTGGTGTAAATTTGTCTGGTGTTGTTGATTCTATCTATAAAATGATACAGAACTGGTTTTTAACTTTACTTCAATGATTGAAAAAGGGCAAATAACTAGCTATTACAAGTTAGTATAAATTTTTTTACGCAATTATCTAATTATAATTTATCGTGTATGGTAAGTTTGTGACTTTTAAAATAATTATCTTAAAATAATTTAAATAATCATTTATGATTAGATGACACTATAAAGTGCATAAACATTAAACTTATTATAAATTATAACACCGGTTGATAGACAGACTAGGAAAAGGAACTTCCAATGCATTCATGTAAATAACTTATGTTTACAGCTAGATTTATTACCACGTCTATCAGTTCCTCCATTGCCTCTTCTTCTCTGCTCAGAGGGTTTTTCCTACCTTCAGGATTGTAGTTCCTGAACAAGAATTAAAATTAAAAATTTAAAACAAAGTAACTCCATGATTAATCTTTGTCCAATAATAAAGTTTCGATTTTGGAAGTAAAGGAAGAGTTGATTTTACAAATTCAGTTTGCAAAATGAATTTCATCCAAAATTTACAACCTTTAATTCAAACATGACCTTACTTGACGGAAAATTAAGGTCATAAAAAACAACACAATGAAATCTAATCATCATAGTGATCATACTTAAACTTAGAGTGTGATTGAAAGGGCTTATTTAGGACAAAATCTTGTTTGGATCAAATTGTCCAAAACAGTTACATATGGGGAAAAGAAAAGGTAACATAAATTGTGTTTTTCTCTTAAATTCAACTTATACACTTAACTTTGTTAAAAACTCTCTCATTTAACTTTTTCAAAACTTGAGATATTAGGATACATAAGTTTTCATTTAACTTTTTCAAAACTTAAGATACTAGGATACATAAGTTGATTTTAGCTTATGAAAAAAATCAAATCATTTTACATTCTTAACTTTCTTCTATTACAAGTGGTTATAGTATGTATATAAGTGTTTCGAATATTAAAAATAATTTTAAGATATGTATTTATGAAATATCCACAATCTATTTTCAGTTTATTTCTTCCATATCTCATGAAAACATATTACAATTAATATGAAAATAATTTAACTTTATTTTCTCTTCAATCAAATAAACAACTTATACATGAGTGTTTCAATAAATCAATAAACACTTAATTATGTTGTTTACCGGAATGCAATTTTTTAAAAAAGGTTTACTTACTAGAGTGGTGCCTTTTTAAATAATAAAAATCCCAAAATAGGTAAATTTATTTTTAAAAAATCAATAAATGAGCAAGTTGTGTTTTAAAAGTACAACATTTCAACGAAAGTTATATTTTCAAACATGACTTCTTTATTTATTTTTTAAATATAATTTTATTAAAGTCATGTTTTAATTCGTGACTTTGACTTAAAGTCATGAATATATTAAAACACAATTTCCTAATTTTTTATCTTTATATTATTTTAAAAAGGATATTTTTTTATAAAAGAAATCATCTATTTAAACACAACTTTAATTTATTTTTTTTTAAGAAAATTATGTTTAAAAACACAACTTTCACAAACGCGCACTACACACATAAAGTAATCCCCAACTAAAATTCATATTTGATACATGTCAACGAAATAATCTCTATAAAATCTCCATTCACTACATGTAAACTTATTTGCGCAGTTCAGTCTAAAAATCTTGTGTTATCATTCTTCTCCATATTATATGTTTTTCCACTAAAGTATTGAGTTTGCATCTCTATTAAATTATTAATTGACATCAGTACAACATTTAAGCGTAATTAATTTAAAATGAACGATTATTCACAGAAATAATTAATTTAAAAAGGAATTTATTTATGAAAATAATTTAATATGAAACTTATTTATGAAAATAATTCAATAGTATTTTTTTAATCAAGATTTATAGTTGACGATTATTTATGAAAGTAATTTAGTGATTTTTATTTACCAAAATAAATAAATATTTTATTTATTTTCAGAAATAATTAATATGAAAAATATTTTTATAAGTAACTCAATGTAAAATGAAAATAATCAATCGCGAATCTGATTAGCCTCACCATACACATGACGCCAGAAAAACCTACCCCCTCTATCAATAAACTCCTTTATAGGGTATATTATCCGGAAGCAATTGTGATATTGTTGGCAAGTGGCAACCTTTCTTTATCAAGGAGTTAGCACATTTATTAGGGTCAAATTCCACATGCAGATGTTGGAAACCTCTATTCACGCAATTTTGATACCAATGAGAATTGCCCAAAATTAGGCTTGGGTTATAGTGCAAATGTGCAAAAACCCAACTTGTAGGCATAAGAAAATAGTACGTACACATTATGACCTCATATATAATGCTGATTAAAAAAAAACAGACCTCTTATACAATACTCAAGATTTTAAAAAACCAATCTATCCTTAAATCAATAAAGATACTAATTTAAAGTTTAAATGTTCAATCGTAATTAACTCGTAAGGCAATAAGTTAATAATAATTTTAACAAGTTATATAATATAATATACATATATTGAGTAATATTAAAAATAACATAATATTTATTCCATAAAATAACATTGTTTATATTTTTTAATATGATTCTATTAAGTTAAACTGATTATTAAGTTTAACTAATATTTTATACATGTACAAAAAAGAAAACAATAATTATAAGACTGACTATGTAACAATATTCCAATAATACTATATTAGTTTATTAAGACATAATAATTAAGTTGAAAGCTTTACTATCAAACCGCTGAACCGGAGAACCACAGGTTATTACCGGTTTATTTGATTTCAGTCGATTTATCCGGTTTGAAAATTGTTCTTATTTTCAACGATTTTACGTGTGTTCCGGACTGGATAACAGACCGGTTCAATGTGAACCGATTGAATCAGTCGATCCGGTTGCAAAAACCATGATAATATCGTAATCCTATTGAAGTTCGAACCAAATGTTTATAAAATATTAAGAACAATTAATAATAATTACCAATGAGATTAAGATTGAAAAATAATGAGATTAAAATATTTAAATATTCAAATTAAAAAATCATATAATCATCAAATTCTCAAAGAATATGTTTGAAAGGAAAAATAGAAATAATATTGAAGAGAAATTTAGTAAAACTCATGTCTTTTATATTCTAATTTAATATATTTTTTTCTATTGTTATTCTCTAAATTAAATTCACCATAAAGGATTCACAAAACAAAAATCAATTATGTAAAAAATTTATCACATCTAAAAATATTTCAAATAATATGTCATTTTATTTCAAAATTATTATTAATTCATCATCATCATAACTATTATCCTAATTACCATGATGATTTTCATTATTGTTACCATCATTATATATGATGATTATGACCATAATTATCATTATTTTTATCATAACTATCATGTATCACTCTCATCATCATTCTTGTTGTTATGCTATAACTAAAGACGTGTTTCTAAACTAAAAATATACATTTCTCGTAGCTGTCATTAATCGTATTTATTGGCTCTCCCTATTTGACAAAATTTAGTTGAATTTCTAAAGACTCTCTAGATTTTTCTCTGCTCAACCTTTTTGTTTTCGAACTGCTTACAGTGTTGAGAGAACAGGGTAATAAATTTTGTTGAATGTGGAATTGAATTTTAACGCGAAGTTATATATTATAATGTTACATATGGTTGATGTCAACATCGGATTTTGCTGTGAATAATTCCAAAAGGCTTTAGGCTTTATTTTAGCATGAATCTTATCTAGTTTTGGTCTTGTGGAAGGCTCCAAAACCCCAGTGCAACTAAAGTAGACTTGTGAATGATGAAGGTTTTGGCCTCATTGTCTATCCCTGAAAAATATTGCTAACTGGCGCTTGACGATGAGCTAAAAAAAAGCTGCAGTTGTGTTGCCACGTGTTCTTGAACATGAGGTTCAGTTTTGGAAACCAAGCCTTGCCAATTTCTTATTTTTATTTTGTTGGATCCATAAAATTTGTATGATAAAACCTTGTTCGAAAATAGGCTAAAATATATTTAAATTCCAAATAAATATTTAATTTTTTAAAAGATTTCTAATAAATTAAAATTTGTGTTGGATCTCACATATTTGAAAATTTTTGGTTTGAGTACTTATGTTTAAGTTAAGTATGTTAAGTGTGGACGTGATTTTTAAATTTTAAAAATATGATTTTTGTTTTAAAATGAAGAGGAATTTTTTTTTATATGTTGGATGAGAGATCAAGGATGTCTCTTCTCTAAATCAACTAAGTTATAGATTAATCTCGTTTTGTTTGTGGTTATCATTAGTTCAAGAAAACTTTATATATGATTAAAATTGAACATAAATTATTTCTTTGGGCAATGATAATTATTTACCGGGAATATAATTAGTCTTTAAAACAATAAGTTGGAAAATTTGATGTATCATTCAAGACAAAAAAACCCGTCAATACACGGTTAAAAAATTAACTTGGCGGTTTAAAAAGGAAGGCTAAAATTAAAATGAGGAAAACAAGGAGAGTTTTTACCAAGGAGGAGCATAATGAGTGCGATCACAGATATTCTCAGAGGTTGATACGCAGTTCCTAGTTGCCGGACACAGAGCTAAAGCTGGTGGGTTTTTCTGCACTCCAAGATAATCAGGTTTTTTCCCACTGCACCACCAAAGAAAACACAATACCCTCTTTTTTATTAACTACTCATTTTCAACAGAAAACAAAACTAACACTAAAAACCAAAAGGGTCTCACTAGTCACAAACAAAGTCAAATCCTGAATTAAATTTACGTTCAAAATAAAATGAAAAGAAAAATTTCTATAAAACAGAGGAGGGGTACCTGAAGTCGAAGATGGCACCAGTGGTCGCTATTTCGCTGCTTCTCAATATGAGTTGTCTTTTAAGGTACAAAAACATTGACCTGTAAAGAGATTTCAGAAGATGGGTATGTATCAATAGTTATGAATAATCAATAGAAATTAGAAAGCTATGAGAAATTGCATGAGATGAGAGTGTGGAGAAGTGAACCTTCGGTTGATTTGGTCAGTGGGTGTGTGAATGTCATCGTGGAGGTTGTGACAGAATAGAATACGGGGAAGAGAGGAAGCACTGCTTCTACTATCGTTGGGTTTGGTCTGAAACTTGAGGGTGCAGAAGGAGAATGAAGAAGCCATTGTTCGGAGCGGAAAATGAAGGAACTTATTATAAACGTAATTTAAGAATGTTACTATCTATATAAAACTGCTGCAAATTGCTACAGGAATCTTTCAAGTCAATATACGCTAAATGGTAAAGTTATTATAAAGATTATAGTTAGTAAATTCCAGAATATCATACTGTTTTTTTTAACAATGACACTAAGATTTGAATCTAGAATCTCATGCATGTTATCTTAATTCTCACCAATAAGTAGTGGACACTGGTTTATATACATCATGCTGTTTCAGAAATAATATTTCAAATTCTTTATTTATATGTATTTATTTGTAATTAGTAAATAATACTAATGTTATAGTATGTAATAGAAAATTCATATTATAATTACTAATTTTTTTACAATAAAATACAAATGTTAATATAAAAATAGATTGTAAAGATACTGAAAAGATGAAAGATAAAAAAAATAGTTAAATATAATCATAATCATTGAAAAAATTATTAGCCTTTCAATCATAATCATAAAAATAGATTATAAAATTTATGTGAAAATAAATATTTAAAAAAACTATGATTTATTTTAAAGCTTCAAACAATAAGGCTTTTTTATGATTTTTGTGTGTAGCCAAAACATATTTGGAGTTTTTACTTCTTTTTTTTTCAATTAATCCTTCTTCCCATTGGATCGATCCATAATAAAGTGGCATTTTCAATCATAATTCCTTTTAGCATAATATATTATAGAGCAAGGCTAGGTCACCTATCTAGTAGTCCTCCCTAGACCCTAACCTTGCTCAAATTAATTACAAATACTTAGTTCAACGAATTTAAGACTAGATAGGTGAAACTGGTATTTTTCTTTTTCCTTGCACGAAAGAATGTTGAAAGGACTAGAAGCTCTTGATCAGGAGAAGACTCTCTTCAATAAGCAAGAACTAGTCGTTGCATGAATAATTTTCTATGGTGCACTCTTAAGTGATCTATTTGATATTTCAATTTTAATTTCATGGAACAAAATGCTTGTAATATAATATAATATAATCGGTTTGTTTTCTATAGTTCACTCTCTTTATTTGTATTGTGCAAAAGTAAATTATATTCATTTTTTAACATGCTTTCAAGTTAAGCGTTTTCAATTAGCCGTAATATTTGAAATAACAAGAATAAAAAAAAAAGGTTAATCGATCCTATGTGCATGTGACTTTTCGTTTTAGTTTTTTTTTCTTCTCTATTTATGTTTTCATTAAATTTTTTGAAGTTTTTAACTTGAGTTTATTCATAACATTGTTTTAAAAAAATAACATTGTAAATTTTCAATATAATTTTTTCTTATACTAAAAGATTAATTGTCAGTATAACATATTTGTATACTCTCAATCAATTAAAAATTATATAATATATCATTTTTAAGATAATCATTATAAAAATTAATAAATTTATTGTAATAAAAATTTGTGATTAAATGTTAGTGTAATTTTTTTTTAACATTGTGAGTGCTTTTAAATTATTTTTTAGTTGATTAATAGAAACTCTACTGTGAGGACTAAGATAAAATGATTTTAGTACAATACTATTATTATAGTTGCTCACGTTCCTTGCAAACGTCAAAGTTTGTGCGTGCAGAACGTTTTTTATTTATTTAACTCTTTTAAAGTAAATAAAGTGTAAAAATTAAAAAAAATGATCATGAGTTTCTAGTTAACATGATGAATTATTCTAATTAAAATTATATATATATATATATAATAGATATATTTTACTATATATATATATATATTCGATAATTTAATGCAGAAATAAATGTGTAATGGTAAGTGACCAAACCCCATAGAACAAATTTTAAATATAGAAAAAGTTACATTTAATTATAAGCCCGTCTAGCTCAGTTGGTAGAGCGCAAGGCTCTTAACCTTGTGGTCGTGGGTTCGAGCCCCACGGTGGGCGTTGTTGATAGAATTATTTTAAATTCTGATTTATAGCATTTTCTATGTTCATTTTTATTTTAAGCAAGGTAATGCCGGAAACATTTTATTGGATCAATTAATTTTAATGACATTCTCGTAACATAAAAATTAAGCACTAGAATTGCAAACAAGAACCATCAATCAAATTTTTCATTAAGCTCATGTAAACAAGCTAGAGAAATAAGTTAGGCAGGATATGAGCATGCAGTATAAAATAAATTGTTATTGATGTAGAATTAAGAAATATAATCAATGAGTCATCTATAATAAAAAGTGAGTACTCATTCTTTTACCAAATTATTTAAAGGATTATTATTATTGGTTTCAATTAAATTGTTCTTAGCTCCTACCAATTAAGAATAATTTTCATCACATCTTTTCCTCCCTTTTTTTTTTCATTCTCTTTTCCTCTTTTTCTTTCTTCATTCATTCATTCTCCTCTTTCCCTCTTTTCACTTTCTACACTTAAGGTATTTTTTCCCATTTTGTAGACAAAACAAAATCATGATTTTATTATATTTGCACAACGGAATCACACTTTTCATTTTTTTTTTGAATTTTTTGTTACTCAACGAATCATGATTTTATTGTATAACAAATTTGTTGCACAACGAAAGTACATTACCTTTTTTAATTATTATCAAATTCATTGTTACATAAATTACCTTTTTATTAATGATGACATAAATTACTCTTTTTAATTGTATTAATATCATGAATTGATTTGATTATGATTAATAAAGATAACTCTTATAATAAATTTGATTACGTTTATCAATGGTGACTTGTATTCAGTTAATTTAATTTTAATTAAAAAATATATTGAGTACTATTAAAAATGATAAATTATATCATTGTTAATTTGATTACTATAAATAATGTAACTTGCATTTATAAGTAATAAAAAAAATCATAAAAACAAAAAAATATCGAAAATACTATTTTATTGTACTTTTTGTTGAGATACACAACAAAATTATATTCATGTTATGTGTTTTTTTAAACTTCAAAAAGTATACAATGAAAAATATGATTTCAACAAAAATCATATAACAAAATTATGTTTTTATTGTATTCTTTTTAAAATACAAAACAAAAATATGATTTCATTGTATATCTCAACGAATATCATAATAAAAAAATTATGTTCCTACTGTCTATTTATCAGGGATGAGAAGAATGAGGACACAATTAAGAAAAGAAGAAGGGGGATGAAATGTTTGAAAAGTGGGATAAAATGTTAGAGGAATTTTTAAAAAATTTAGGAACCAATAATAATTTTGGTAGGGGTCAATATAACTTCCGATAAGAACTGTTATTGGTACCTAATGATGAAAATAGGTCAGGTTGCCTATCAGGGACCTTTGGCCTAGCCTGTTTAAGGTCTGGCCAAATTTGTGTTATCCTTATATTTTTAGCTTTTGTTGCTTGTCTCAAAAAAATTCCAAAGTTTTGTCTTAGAATTTTCTTATTCTTGGATTCTTGAGTCTAGCTTAGAATTGTTTCCTATTGCACTTTAGTAAAGAACCTTGATTGGATTGTGAGTTTTTTCTTAAGAGCTATAGAGGAACTAGAGTGGGAAAAGGCAAGAGAGAACTTTAGAGAAAAAGCCTGGATAAAGTGTGCAAACAAGAGTGTGAGTGACAAACACTTAGAGAGTGTGGTGAGAATTTTCCTATATACTTGTATTTTTTGCTAACCATTTCTTTTGAAGGATGAGATCAAGGGATGAAGAAGCTTTGTCACCTAAGACCTCTAGGTTGATAAAGGCTATTACAAAACAAATGGAGGAATTACAAACCAAAATGGAGACAAGATTTGAGGAGTTACAAAGGGAGACACAAAGAAGGAGGAATCAATTTGGGAGTGTGGATAGAGAGGCTTATAGGGATAGGAGGATGAGTGAATATGCATCCTCTCATGGAGGAAATTATGAAAAGGAGGGGAATGAGAGGGAGGATTGGTGAGAACACAACCATCAAAGACAAAATTATAGAAGACAAAATCATAGGAGACAAAATAGAGAGGAGGAAGATTGAAGATTTAGGAGAGATGAAAGAGAATGGAGGAATGGAGGATTGAGTGGAGTGAAAATTAAAATTTCAAGGTTCCTTGGTACTTATGATCCAGAACTTTACTTTGAGTGGGAGATGAAAGTAGAGCAAATTTGCTCATGTCAACACTTTGATGAAAAGATGAAAGTGACTCTAGCAACTCTAGAATTTTGTGGTTGTGTGGTGGAACCAAATTCAAATTGACATAGAGAGGTTGAGGAAGCCAATAATCAATTGCTGGAATGACTTGAAGAGGTGCTTGAGAGAAATATCAATTCCACTTATTACTCAAGAGAAGTCCACAACAAGCTCCAAAGACTATTTTAAGGCTACAAGAGTGTTGATGATTACTATAAAGAGATGGAATTGATGATGATGAGGGCTGAAATTGTGGAGACCCAAGAGGCAACCATGGCTAGGTTCCTTCATGGCTTGAATAAGATCATTCAAGATGTGTTGGAGCTACATTCCTATGGCAATATTGAGGAGCTAGTCCACAAAGCTCAAAGAGTGAAGCAACAACTCCAAAGAAGGAAATCTTCCAAAACCAATGGGGCTGAAAATTCCAGTTGGAAGAGTAAGCTTAGGAGAGAGGTTTCTCAAGTGAAAAATAAAGAAGAAAAGTTGGAGAGCTCAAACAAAAAAATTTTGGGACCTTACTTTAAGGAAATCAAGCAATATCAAGTGTTTTAAGTGCCTTGGCAAGGGGTACATTGCTTCACAATTCCTCAACAAGAGAATAATGATTTTGCTTAAGGATGGAGACATAGAGAGTGAGTCTTCACGTGACTCAACTAGCTCTTCAAGTAAAGAAGAAGAAGAGCTTACACTTGTGGAAGCCGTTGAGGGTGATCTCTTGATGGTGAGGAAAATGTTGAGAAATTTTTGCATTGACAAAGAGGAGACTCAAAGAGAAAATATTTTTCACACAAGGTGCTTAGTTGGAGAAAAAGTGTGCTATCTTATAATTGATGGAGGCAGCTGCACCAATGAAGTTAGTACAAGACTTGTAGAGAAATTACACTTGCCAACCACAAGTCATCCTAGGCCATACAAGCTCCAATGATTTAGTGAGAGTGAAGAAGTGGTGCTAAATTCTCAAGTGCTTATTCCTTTTTCTATTAATTCTTATAAGGATGAATTTCTTTGTGACTATGTACCTATGGAGGCTGGACATATTCTCCTTGGAAGGCCTTGACAATTTGATGGGAAAGTTATACACAATGGCATGGAGAACACTTTTGCGTTTGAGAATTTACGCAAGAAAATTATTTTGAGACCTTTGACTCCTAAACAAGTGTGTGAGTATTAAGTGAAGATGAAAGAAAAGAGAAACTAGTGAGAAAAAAAGAGAAGAAAAAAGAGTTGAAAGAAAAAAAATTCATGAGACCAAATAGAGTTTGTTCTTGAGAGTAAAAGAAGTAAAGAGAGTGTTATTAGCAAGACAACCTCTTTATTATATGGTTTCTAACCCTCTTTGCTTGCATGTTGCAAAGGAAGGAGAAAATTTTCCCAAAGCCATGCAATCTCTTTTGGAGGAATATGAATATATTTTTCCAAAAGAAATTCCTAATGACTTGCCTCCTTTAAGAGGCATAGAGCATCAAATTGATTTAATTCTAGTTTGGTCACTCCCTAATAGGCCAGCCTATAAGATTTCACCCATGGAGGCAAAGGAGATTCAAACACAAGTGGGAAAACTACTTGAAAAGGGGTGGATACGTGAGAGCATGAGTCCTTGTGCCATGCCAATTATTCTTGTGCCTAAGAAGGAGGGAACATGAAGGATGTGTATTGATTGTAAGGCAATAAACAACATCACCATAAGGTATAGGCACCCTATCCCTAGACTTAATGATCTTTTAGAAGAATTGCATGGTTCCACTATCTTTTCTAAAATTGATCTTAAGAGTGGTTATCATCAAATAAGGACGAGGGAAGGGGATGAATGGAAAACGACTTTCAAAACTAAATTTGGACTTTATGAATGGTTAGTTATTCCTTTTGGACTAACTAATGCACCTAATACCTTTACGAGGCTTATAAATCATGTGATTAGACACTTTATTGGAAAGTTTATGGTAGTGTATTTTGATGACATTCTTTCTTATAGTGCCAATTTAAATGATCATTTGATGCATGTTAAGAGTGTCTTTGATGTGCTTACGAAGGAAACCTTGTATGGAGCTATTGATAAATGTACCTTTTGCACTTCACAAGTTATGTTTCTAGGTTTTGTAGTAGGTGCTCAAGGAGTCCAAGTGAATCAAGAGAAGGTGAAAGCCATCAAGGAGTGGGTAACTTGATATATGCCTAAAACTCCTTAGATATTGATTTCCCCAATTTACCTTGCAATGAAACTCAATCTTCAAGAACTCAAACTCTTACTTAAGATTTGGAGCAAGAATGGTGTGAATGAGAGTGGATGATGCCATGGAGAAGCTCTCCAATCGCCACAATAGCTTTGAGAAGCCATTGATAAGATCCGAGGAGTTCTTGCACAAGAACAAAGAGAGAAACTCTCACAAGAAATTTAGATTTCTTATTGATTTTTCCAAAAGTGTGTACAATATGTTTGAGCTAGCCTTATATAGCCACGATCCTAAAGCTTGTGTTGCAAGCTACCTAAGCTAAAAATGTAAGCTAAATGCAAGTGGAATGAAATGGCAAATGAAATGAAGCTTCAGGTGCAAGCTAATGAAGCTTGAGGTGCAAGTTATTCACGTATGACTCATGGCTGAGTCAGCCACGTGGAGCATGTGCTTTATGTGAAATCACATGTTCCATGCCTTGCTTATGTGGCAATTTGAATTTCAAAAGTACATGAGTTTGAAATTCAAATTGAGTCACATTTTTGGCATTGCATCATGAGTCATTTCTTTGCACTTGGCCACTAAACTCCAATCAATTCCACGCCACCTAAGCTAGGAATTAAGGTTTCGAACTACAGTTTTTACAAGTTTTTACAAGTTTACATATGCGCTAAAAATCACATACAAATGTACCTACACTTATTAAACAATTGTCACTAAAGACCTATTTATTGCCACTACAATTGCCACTATAAGTGCTGGAATTAAATTCAACTTGAGAGTACAAAATCCAACCCTTGTTCTTCTTGAGTTGGTGTGCTTCTTCATGCTTGTCTAAGAGGTGTAAGTTACCCTTGATGTGCTCTTGAAGGACTTGAGTTCTAGCTCTTGTCATGGGTCCTCTAAAGCTTACCAAAGGAAGCTCTTCAAATTCTCCACCTTGGCCTTGAGCTTGTGATGAACCTCCATCATCCCTTCCTTCTTGAAATAAACTTGACCTCAACTTTGCTCTCTCACTTGTACCTACCCTCACTTGGATTTTGTACTCTTAAGTTGAACCAAAAATAAAAAATTATCAAGAACAAGGGACCTTTGTGTTGGATATAGGGGAGCAACTTGAAGTTTGAAGCTTAGGACTTAGAAGAATGTTTTGAGCTTTTCACATGCCTTGAAGAATGAAATTCAAATTGAAGTGTATGAAGAGGCCAATCTGTTGATCCTTGCATTGCATGCACTTAGTCATTTACATGCTTAAATGTTTTCATCAAAGAATTAAAGCAATTTTTGAAAAAGAACTAAATAGACAATGTTTTTGGAAAAATGCAAAACTCACTATTTTAATCGATTACACTACGGTTTAATCAATTATTTGCTTTGATTTTAAATCTGGGAAAACATTGAAGAACAATTTAATCGATTATCATTTCCTGTAATCGATTACATAAGGTTTTTAGAAAAGCTTGTTTCACTGCTTTAATCGATTACCATGCTTTGTAATCGATTACTCAAGGATTTTCAGAAAAACATGGTTTACTGCTTTAATCGATTACCATGATTTGTAATCGATTACACAAGCTGCTTCTGTAATACATCTTCACTACTTTAATCGATTACAGCTCATTTTAATCGATTATTTTGTTCGTTGTTCAAACCCAGAAATCAGTATGAACACTTTAATCGATTAAGTGACAATTTAATCGATTACACAAGGCTTTTTAATCGATTATTTGGCACGTTTAATCGATTACAATTAGTTACACAAGTCTATTATAAATAGAAGTGAGGCTTGGCTTGAGATTTAACTTGATTACTTCAAATTTTCTGAATACACACAAGTCTTCACAAAGTTAGAAAGTGATTTTCTGGGTTAACTAACTTCTTGTCCCACTCTTTAATCTTCATGGGTACTGAATGATTTCTTGGACAAGAATTTTCAAAGAAGAATAGGAGAGCATGTTCTGAAATTCATTTTGTTCATTCAACTCTGATTGGTAAACCACATGCATTCATTTTCATTGGATCATCAGGTTGTTTCTCTCCATTCTCTTTGGGTGTAAATTTGATTTTGTAATTTTTTTTATTTAGTGCTATTGTATATTGTTCTTTGAAGCTTGTACTAGAGTAGTGTTCTCTAAGGCTTTGTTTGGGAGTTAGGAGGGAAAGAGAAGGAAAGAGATTCAAGGGGAAGGAAGGGGAAGGGAAGGGAGGAAAATGAGGGAAGTTCATTCCTCCTTGTTTGGGAGTCAAAAATATATTAAGAGAGGGAAATAGATAGTTAATATGATATTTTTACAATTTTACCCTTATTTCAAAAACTTAAATTCAATTAAATAACACTGGCTAGGATAGGATAGTAATTTTATTAACATTGGCTGGGGTAGGATAGTAATTTTATTACTTTACCTTCTAAAAACCCCCAAATAGGGGGAACAATAATTTTTAGGCTTTGGAGGATTTCAGAAGAGTTTTAAAAATTCTCAAATCCTTTTCCTCAAAAATTAAAACTCCTAAACAAGGAGATGTTCCTACCCAAACCTTTCCCTTCCCTTCCTTCTCCTCTAAAATCCCTCTCCCAAACAAAGCCTAAGGAAGAACAAAGTAGTGTTCTCTGGTTCTTGTTAACTAGAAGTCTAATAGGGTTTTAGATTTCTTTTCTTTATCTAGAGTTGATAAAGAGTGTTTGTAATAAAGCTTGTAAGAACTGAAATTTATAATAGTGGAACTCTAATCTAGTGTTGATTAGAAGAAACTGGATGTAGCTTCTCTTAAGAAGTGAACCAGTATAAATTCTTGTGTTGATTTGTTATTCCTTAATCTCTATTAGTTATCTTGTTCATTTGTTCTTGGTATTTTTATCATTACTCAACAAGTTTTGTTTTATTGATTTCTTGAGCTGAGTGACTTGATTGATTAAAAGCATTCTTGGTTTTAAAAGTGATTAAGATCCTTACTCTGATTTTATAAAGAAATTTTAAAAGACCAAGTTTTAACCAATTCACCCCCCCTCTTGGTTATTGTGGGTATTCCTATTATTTTCACTTTGGAGTCCAAATTTAATGCCAATTGAGCTTAGGGCACACCTTCGCGCTAAGCCCACCTTTCATTTGTGCATGTTTTATTTTTGGGGGCGCTGAGCGCGCATTTGTGCGCTTAGTGCATGACCCACCCCTTCCTGTACAATTCTATTTTATTTCTTTTCACGCCTAAATTGATTGTTTCTTCCCTTTTCTTTTATCTTTTCATTGTGTTGTCCTTTTTTGTAGATGGCTTCTAGAGAATGACAAGGGTCCAGCTGCTCAGGGAGCATGGGACCCATGGCCGACCCAAGATTGATGCCATCTTTTTCTGGACTTATCTTTATTTTTCTACACTTTATACATTTTATTTCTGCAGTTTACAGTTTATTTAATTTTGCATGATAAATAGTTATTTTGATGATACTTTTTGGGCATGTTTGGTTTAATCTATTGCATTACTGAGATTTTGCGTCTTGTTAATGTTGTGAATTTACAATGCTTAAGTGAGCACGCATTGTTGTTGATTGATGATTTTATGAATTGAATGTGCATGAGTGAGTCAGTTAGCTTGCATGATAGAAAATCTTGTGAAAGATAGACTTTATGCTTCACGATACCGTGTGAGTTGTGTGCATCTTAACTATGAGAGAACTATTGATTTTGCTTTCTGGTTTTGCATAAGTCTTGAACTGTTTGAGTGCATATATGATGTGGATGTGATCAAGGACTTATTGTTAATTTAATTTTAGCCATTGGCCAAAAAGCCAACCCTATTAATAATGAATGTTGAATCTCTTGTATCCCTCTTGAGCCTAAACTGAGAATGAATCTTGTTCTTGAACCCTGAACTGAAAAACATATGGAACTATGTTCACTTTACCTTAGGTTATAGGAGAGCATCATTTATGGATCAAGAAAATTTTGTTCCAAATTTAGGGGAATGTCTTTGAGAAAACTCTTGTGCAAGGATGTGAGTAAGAAGCACACAAAGGACAAGAATTACAGTGTACCTTTGGTATTAAAGAAAAAAAGAAGAAGTAAAAGTCAACCAAAGTTAAGAAAACCTTTGTGTGCTATTGATAGTGGCAAAATAAGGTTGCGAGAACAAGAAAAAGCGGTTCCTTTGAAGCAAGTAAGGAATGAGTGAATGCTCTCCTAGAACCTGATTGTTTGAATTCTAAGAAAAATCATGATTTTTTTGTAGCCTAGCCACGTTACTAGCAGTGTTATAAAAACTGGTCCGGTCATTGACCCGGTTGACGTAGTGGGTTAATGGGTTAGTGGTCCAACCGATGGGTTAGTAATTGGCCCAATTTGGCCCGGTCTATGTTAAAAATTTTGAAATTATATTATATATAAGTATTAAAGTTTATAACACAAGTGTATTAATAAAAAAAAAGTGTAAATAGAAACTAATTAAATTAAAACACAAGTCCAGTTTTTAATAAAAAAAATGAGTAAAAGAGTGAAGTAAGCAATAAAGGAAGTGCAGGAAGCAAATCCGACACAAATAACAAAAACCCTAATCCCTATATATATATATATATATATAAAAGCATCTCTTCCCCTTCAAATTCTATGTTGTTGCCGTTGTGCCTCATTTTGCACATTTTTTATAAGCCTTTCCTCGTCCCAGTCTCTTTCCACTTCATCAAATCAAATTCATTCCTTTACTTCTTTCTCCTAAACCCTATAGCTGATGAAGCCAAAGCCAAAGAGAATGCAGCCTTCTCCTTCGGGGACTATGCTGCCGCCATCCACCACTTCTCCGATGCCATCGCCTTGGCTCCCAGCAACCACATCCTCTATTCCAACTGATCCGCCGCATACGCCTCCCTCCAAAACTACGCAGATGCATTAGCGGATGCCAAAAAGACAGTTGAACTCAAGCCCGACTGGTCCAAGGGCACCAAAACGACGTCATTTTGTGCGTATGAAGCTTTTTCTTTTTTTTTCTTCACCAACCCGATCCCGGTCCTAAAAACCGGTAGAGTTTCCGATTCTTCCCAAAATCGCCCGGATTTCTCCGGACCCAACTAGGCCACATGCATGGCCGATTCATTAGCCAACTCGGCCCGATTGATGCTCCGGTTCCCAGTTCAATTGGTCCAACTGGCCGATTCGAACAAATTTTAATAACATTGGTTGCAAGCCTAATAAGCTCCTTTGTGATCCATGTTGTGTGTATGTGATTGCATTGAATGAGATGATGTGCAAAGATGAGAATTGTGATTTCAATCGTATCGAATGAAATATACATGACTGAAACATTTGTGTGTTTGAGTGAAACACTAGCCTTGTGAGGAGTAAAGCACATATTGATCTTTCTTTTATAGCTGTCATTCTTGCTAACCTTTTTCACTATTTAAGTGCATTCTTTGCATGATTCCATCATAAAATCATAGTTAGTGTGAACTTGAGGATTGAATATTTAAATTATTTTGGAAATATGCAATTATCTTAGTTGTTGTGATTTGGTTACATCATTGACATTGCCATTGATCTAACTTAGTTTAGCATTTGCTTACTTTTGCTTGAAGACAAGCAAAGCTTTAAATTTGGGGGAGTTTGATAATTGTCATGCATATGTAAATTTTACATGTAAATCACATAGCAATTATCTTATTTTCCCTCTTGACCCTTCTTTTGTGAGTAAAATATAGGAATTTTGCTTATTTTGAGCTTTTATCAAGTAGATGCTAAAATTAGTTGATTTATAGTGTTTTGGTTGTATTCTTTGTAGAAAATAATACAATAGAGACATGGAAGATGGTTTAGTGCGCACATACATGCAGGCTTAACACGCATATGCAGGCTTAGCGCACACATGCATGCAGGCTTAGGGCACGACCAATTCCAAAAAACATGACAGTGCGTGTTTTGAAGAATAAAAAGGGGAAAACTTTGTGCAAAAAAAAGACAGACAGAATAAGAGCTAAGGCACCAAAAAGAGGAAAAATCCACTCACTTGGGATCCCATTCATCCATTCCCTTCCATTCCTCTTGCTTCCTTTTTGTATTTGTAAGTCTCTCATGACAATGAGAGGCTAAATCACCCATTGTTGGGAGTTCAACAATCAAACACTCTTAATGTAATGATTCTCATTATCTATTTAATGTTATTTTGATCTTATTGTCTCTTTTCTGAGTTTATTGTCTTGTTTATGATTTGATCAGTCATGCACATGTATATTATAAGGTTTATGCATTGGGAAATGTTTGGTCCCTAAGAACTTGAAAAGAACATTTAGGTAATCCATGTCTTGGAATAGAATGGTATTATTTAGCCTTAATTATGCATCTTTATTCTTAAAGCAAATTATTTGATGTAGCTCTTAAGGGATTAGGGTTGAAATTAGGTAATTTAAGCCCTTTCACATGAGGGATCATGGTTAGGGTAGGTTAGCGGATGAAGGTAATACTTGGAATAACGTTAAATGGTAAAAAATCTCCAACATTGCATCAAAGAGTAGTTTCAGTATATTGAGCCCCAACATTTTATGTATTCTGCATCAACTGACAACTCACCCCTAAGTATTTGTGTTCTATCTCTTTAATGTACTCTACTTAATTATCTTTTTTTATGTTGAATTTTATGTTTCCGCATTAGTATTAGACAAATATCAAATTTAATTCATTATTCGCTTAAAATTAGAAATATAATCAAACTTTGAGTACAGTCAAAGTCCCTCTGGACTCAACACTCGGACTTATCTTTTTATTATTACTTGGACAAATTGATACGTTTATCAAAGTGTTAACACAGCCTGACATATGTAAGGATTATAAGGAAACTGGTTAGTGTGGATACCATGATACATGTAAGTTTATGCATGATCGAGGAGATTACAAGTCTGGGGATGGAGAAGGAATGGGAAGAAGTTGAGAAAGCAACGAAGATGAGATTGGCTGCAGGTGAGGATGTGGATGAGGAGGAGGGTGCTAATTTAATTGATGAAGATGAAGATGGTTCATTACCATTTGCATGTTTCATTAGTAGAAATCCTTTTGTGGATCCTGTTGTAACCAAATGCAAGCGCTACTTCTGCGAGCATTGTGCATTGAAGGTATAGACTTACAGTTGTTGCAAATAAGCTTTAATTAGTAAATTAGTAATAGTTTGAAGTTATATAATTTTGAGTGTTTGATTCAATATTTATAATCAATATTTTATGTTACTCATTTTAGTTTGATTATATTAGGTTGTAGTTGTTATGTGATTGATTAGTTACTCTGGTTTGTTAAATGATTCAGTTCTGAAAGAATTGATAGATTATGCTGACCTGTTATTAATGAATACTATGGGATGTTCTTTTGATCTTATGTTTTGGGAATAGGCACAGGATGTGTTCCTTTAGACTTGTGACATTGTTGCTATATTAACACATAATTTCTTTCTATTTAAGTATGTCTAACTTTCTGTCTGTTTTATTTACAGCATCATGCTAAGAATAAAAGTGCTTTGTCTGCAATCAGCCAACACTTGTAATTTTTAATGTTGCTCATGAGATACGCAGGAAGATGGCCGAGGATAAATAATATCTCTAGGATCCATGAATCTCTTTGCTGTAAGGAAGTTATCTTTTCTCCCCCATTTTGGCTGTGTTAAAGAGTTATGCTATGTAATTTCATTTTATTGTATATCTTTGACATGTATAGATCCCAGAATATCCAACAGTGAGAGACATTTACCCATTTGTATATAGCACATCAGTTGTGCATACCAAGATTCGTTTTGCTAGTTTGTTGCTAAATTAATTTTCAATAGAGTGATCTTTATATTCACAATCTGTATTGTTGAACTATATTGTTGTCAAAACTTAAATCAGGTATGTAGTCCTATTGGCAGTTATGTTGAGATTGTGGAGCCTGTGCCTGTGACTTCACCGTTCTGTTCTGGTGGTGGCTGGAATCGTTGGATTGTACACTTTTGTTGTTGACATAACTCAGTTTTATTATATGTGCGCACATATAATAAAACTGAGTTATGTCAACTCAACTTACTGATGTGTTTTTTTTTTTGGGGGGGGGGGGGGGGGGGGGGGGAACTGTTTCTTTTCCTGTGACAAGGGACAGTTGACAAATGGTAACGAATAACATAGGGTTATTTCCTTGCAACTCTGTTCATCTTTTTTCTTAATTGCTAATCTGAGATAGTCTTTTTTTTCCTGCTGTTCCTTCAACATGGTGCCGTCTTAAATGGTTTTTGGTTATGACAACCTGATTCTTGCTTGTGTGGGCAAAATGCTACTCCATATGCATTGCTTTCATGTGATGTGACCTTCGTGGCTTGTAACTTTCATTGCGTTAATTCTGAAAAATGTGTTTTCACTACACATGAATATGTTTTTCCTATAAATGTTTTTTCTGGTCGTAAGCTTTCGTATTTTTCAATTGCTACCTATAACATGTTTATGGCATGAGTAATGAATCTAGCATTCAGTTTTTAGTTATTCTTCTTCCTGTTCTCTGCTAGTTTTAAGTATTGTAGTTTTATGTGGAGTTATTCTGCTACCGGTTCTTGTGCTGCTTGCTTTCACTGACAGTGATGGGAAGATACAAACAACTAGCAAAGGAACATTCAATGAGGATTGGCTCATTGGTTTGTATTAGGATACCAGGCATGAAATGATTTTAGGACATGGGTTGTGGTTCTTATAGTGATATGCACAATTATGTCAAATTCTTCTTTCTCGTTTTGGGTTTACGAAGACAAAAATTGTGGACGAGTATAAGATACTAATTATTTAAAATGGATGAGGAAGAAAATTTTGGGGCTATATATTTGAAAAGACACTGCTTATGTGCGTTTTGTTTGGGGTAATTTCTAATTTTTATTCTCTAACTATATTCTAATTTATATTCAATTCTTGGAATTTTTGTTGTTCATTTTATAACATTGAACAAGTTATTATTGAAGTTTTGTCCAATATTTCACAAAATTTTTTAATATTATTTTTTTAATATTTATTAGCATAATTTTAAAATTAGAAAAATCAAATCAAATTAAATCATAAAATATTAGTTTAGTTCGAATTTCATAATTAATTTAAATTGTATTGCACTTATTTTTTTGGTTCAAACTAATTTTAAATTACACTTAACCATATATCACTAATACCCCTGATTCATGATATTGAGTGGTGCTATCTAGAAAAGAATGGCGTAGGAATTTGGAGCTTAATGGCCGTGATTTTAAATGCCATTTTTCAAACCATTTTCTTCCTCTTCCTAAGGGTGTGTTTGGTATGAAGGAGATAAATAATATATTAAAGAAATTTTGTACTTTATTTTATGGAATTTATACTTTTTATATTTTACTTTAATTCAAAAATCTCTCTTCTAAATCAAATACACACAAAGTGTGTAACAGTGGTTTTGCACAGGCTTGAAGGAATCGTTATTGTATATGGTTGAAATGTGAACTGATTGGGTGGATATCAAGTATTTAGGACTACTTATTGTCATAAATAATAGTAATAAACATTTTATTCACCGTCTACATATTTTCATATATGGGGGGTTTTGTTTTTGCTGGCATGCTATGTTTGTAAAATTAATTTAATCCGCTGAAAAAAAAAATTAAGGAGATAACGAAAATTTAGAGGATCGAGGACTCACATTGGGTTTTTTTAAAATTATTATTTGGAAATGAGAGTATATTGTGCGGGTGGTAGTAGTAAGAAATAAATGAAGTGAGAGAAAAAATAATAATTAAGTTAAAGTAACAACTTGTTTAACAAGATTTGGACGATTATGTAATATGATCGTTGTATCATTGATCTAAATCCAATGCTGAAAAATTAAAAGGGATAAGCGAGTCATCAAGATCTTAAGATGGGTATTTGGAGAAAGAAAAACAAAGTCTCATAAATAAATCCAATGTAAGTGAGAGGCATTGCCATATTAGTAAAAGAAATCTAGATCTTGTTGTTTTTCGAACTTAGAAAATTCCCTAGTGTAAGAACTTGCTATTTTAATGGAATCAACTCACACTAAACTATGGATTAAATAAAGTAATTGTGTATTTTTTTTATTGATAAATATTAATTATTAAAAAAATTAGTAAAATGAATTGAACCTACTTTTTTTTTATTTTTGGTTCAGCCAAATCAATAGTTTTATTGAAAGCCTTGCACGGCACGTGTATAATATAGCAACAAGTAGTTTCTCGATTTCTAATTATGACATGTGTACATCCTTTTACATAACCTTTCTTTCTATATTTTAGTATAAAAAATTATAGATTATCTACATTTATGAAAATCGAAAAGGAAAAGCACTATTCTTGTTCGCGAAGTTATTCCCATGAGAGTTAAGGCAGGGGGATGGAAAGAACAAGAGAAATTTCGTCGTACATTCCTTGTCAAGTACATGTTCTAAAGTTACGTTTACGAATGAAGTCTTTGTTGCATGTTCTTTCCACACTTTTAATATTAGTGTTTTCGTCGTGCTTACTACTCCTTCCGTCCATTCTTATTTTTAATAAGTATATTTTAATTATTTTTTCTTCAAATATTGATAAAAAAAATAAGTAAATGGATAGAAAAAAAATAGAAAATTTTGAAATCATAATATAATAATTGATAAATTTAACAGAATAATTATTTTTTTAAGGAATTTGTACGGAAGAAGTATTAATTTTTTCGGATGATTGTTGTCCAAGGATACTTCTTCGACCGACCAATGCTTTCCCACTGATGATACTGACGTTAGCACTAACGTTGCGTTATGACGTACGTAGCTCGCGGTAGCAATGTATTTATAGACTCTTTTTTTAATACAAAAATTGGTGTTTTTTAAAAAACAATTCACCTAAAGAGTGTAGTTAAAAACAATTCACCTAAAGAATATAGTTTTTGTTTCCAAACTATGAATTGTGTTTTTAAAAACATCAATTTTTGTATAAAAAGAAGTCGTATTGATAATATTTTGGAGAAATTACCTATTTGATGATATGACTTTTTAATCTCTACACTTAAAAAATTATCCTTTTTAATCTTTATATAAACACTTTTTTTATTTACTTGGCTCTTGCTTTATTAAATTTTTACTTTTTAGTCGTTGTCTTTGGTAAATGAAAATTTATGAGAAGAAAATTGTACTCCAATCTAAATCAAAGAAGACTTTTAAATTCAAAGAATATTTATAAAAATACTTATATTTATTTCACTTAAAGAAAATAAGATGACACTTGAATCTATAACTCAATTATTAGATGCGAGATCTTATCTTGTTCTATTTGATCATGTTGGTCTCATATAAACTCAAGAAGGACGAGTTAAATTGAGTTTATAAAATTTAAAATTTAATTATGATAAAATCCCAAAAATATAAAACAGATAATAAGATTGTAAAGAGAATAATACACAAGAAATTTTAACTAAATAAAAACTCTTAGGCTCAATAAGACAAAACAAACACGGCTCCAACTTGATCATTCAACCCAATTGAATAGAGAACACTTCACTATTTAAATTTAAAGAGCCAATATACAATATACAGTACAAGTGTACAGAACTTATTTTACCCTTATACAAGTTAATCTCATACTTAACTCTAGATTTGTATTCCTCCACAAATTTTTTCACTCAATTGCTGATTTAACTTTAAACTAGACTTTTACACTAATTTGCTGATTTAATAACTCTAAATTAGACTTTTACACTCAACTGTTCATTTAACTCTAAACCAAACTTTTATCAAATGATTCAAAGTTACCTTAAAGCTTTTAGGCCTAAGCATAAGGCACAATATGAATATGTGACCAAATTCTCAAAAGATATATATAACTTAGATTGTCAATATAACTCAAAGAGAATTCACAATTTATTTTATTTCAAACCCCATGATACTCTATTTATATACATATATAGATAAGCACATTTTTTATTTTCAAATCTTTATTTCTGTTAATTTTGATAACAACAAAATTTTGTTCAGATTTAATTAGATAAGCTTATTTATCAAAAACTTTAAACTGATAAAGACATTTATTAACAAAATAAACTTTATTAGCAGATATTAGACTTTATCTATAAAATTAAATATGCAAATTTTGTTTAATTGGAGAACAGATTTTTGTTATTAACTTAAACTGATAAGACATTTATCAACTGAATGAACTTTATCATATATCATATCCATTTTATTTCTAAGAGTTCAAGTGACAATTTAAATCAAGAAAATCAAAGAGAACTTACTCTTATAAACTTTTTGTTCCTTTTAAATCTTCTTTTGAAACTTGAATGTTCTTCTCGTGCTTTAGAAGAAAGAAGTCATGCACTAATGATAAGCATACATCACACTTTGCATGTCTACATCACACTTTTTCTATTTACTATTTTTTGTGGTTAGTCAAATTTGACCGATCTTCTATTTTGACCAAAGCCTTTAATATAATATGTCACATTATCAATATCAAAACTTCGAGTAAAGTATATCAATCTCTTTATATTCCCTTTAGTCCCTTATCATTTTGTAAGGATTGAAACTAAAAAAATTCTAAAGTCATTATCCAGGGGCTACAAGGGATGACTTGTAAGTGTAGGAACAAAAATACACTTCATCATATCCTTATTATAAGACACTTTAGACACTAATCACACAAACCAATAAAAATAATAAATTCCATTTATTTAAATAATTTTTTAAAAAATATTACTAATTATCAATGTTGTCCTTATTAATAATTATTGACTTGTTATGAGGAATGTAAAAATATTGAATGTTCAGAAATTTAAAAAAATATAAATGTTTAGAGTATTTAATAGGGCAACAAATGAAAAAAAAATTAAATGTTTAGTAAGAATTCTAAAATATCTTATAAAAAGAGACCATCAATTCTTTTTAATCTTTGTTTTATAATAAGGATAAAAGGGAATAAAGTTTATGAATATATAATGATCAAATGAGTATTTTTTTCATATTTCTTTAAACATTATTAACAATATATATTTTTTAGGTAAATTTTAAAAAAATATTTAAAAGGTGTGCTAAAATATAAGTTATTATTGATATGTTGGATTAAATACAGCGTTAAAATATGTGTCATGTCTACATTAAAAAGACTTATATTTAAATTATAGGTAATAATTTTAATATTCATTACAAGATTTATATATATCAAGTGAAAATTATTTTTATTAAAACAATTAATCTTCATCTTTTTTAAAGGAATTAATCTTAATATTAGGTTAATTCATAAATGATTAAAATTAATTTTAAGTACTTCATTTGTGGATAATAAAAAAATAAGGTAAAACTAATTAATTTTATATAAAAAGAAAGTAACCGAAAATAGCAAGAACCTAGCCTGCAATGAAGGTGTGATTAAATGCTTCTTGTGAACAAGGATTGTCCATGGTTCAGATTGAATTCTTTAAATCCGGAAATGAACACACAGAAAATAAATTCATAATACATAATAAACCATAGCCAAATATCAAATCACAATAACAATAAAAAAGACAAATAGTTATTTTAGTCAATAAATGTGTAGTGCTAAAAAATTCGTCTCTGAAAGACTAAAATTTAAATTTTAGTAATTGAAAGCAAAAAAAATGCGACAAATTTATCTATATGTAAACTTTCATCCGTTACTGTTAATGAAAAGTCTACGTAACATAGAAAAACAAAAATGTCACAAAAATGATTATTAATATGGTTGTTGACTAGATTAAATCAAAATATCAATAAGTTTTCATTGGACTAATTTGTCAAATCCCAAATTTTATTTCATTTAAAGGTAAAATATAATTTCATCTTCATCTTTTTTTATCTTTTTTATTCTTTGCAAGCATAACATTACAATAAATACTTAAAAAAGTAGGGAAACAAACATTAGTTATAACAAATATAATAATAACATAATATTGATTAATAAATACAATATATTTGTTGCTATGAAATTTCTATTGTGACAATATTAAATAATAACAAAATTAAGTTAGATCTTATTTTTTATAAAGATTAATTTAATAACTATATATTTTGATCTGAGTTTCATATTTTGAACAAGGTATTGTCACAGTAAAAATGTGGGGGAATATGATTTTCTTAGTGCGCAAGAAAGAAAGTTCCGGAGAGTGTACAAATTTTTTCATCATTTATTTATATATTTTTGTCTGACCTGACCCCTATAAATAGTCCTTGCTAGTGGTGCTTTTTTCAACCAACTTTCTGTTCTGCTCTCATTCTGTGACTGTGTGCTTAGATAACGTTAACAGTGACTTAAGATGGCGGGTTCTGCAGATGTCACCCACGATGTTGTGTCCCTCCTCTCTTCTCCTCAGAGGGACTTTCTTCTTCGAAACAACGGCGATCAGGTACCGCCAGCTACCAAACTCTTGTTCAAAATTTTACCTTTTATGTTTTCTCGTGAAAGCCAGTATGTTTGACAGTGTCAGACATAAGGGGTCCCTCGTTTTCTTTGTTTACTTGTTGTTTCTGCTTTGTTTTTGGGAACCCATTTTGTCTAAACTTTCCACAAGATTCTGTTTTTCGATCTTTCATGGTCGTTAGTTATTGCCTTTTATGTTTTTTGGTGGTGGGGGTGGTGATAGGGGGTAATGGATCTTTCATGGATTTGATATGAAATTTTGATGGGTAACATAAGCCATAAGGGGTCCCTCATTTTTCTCTGCTTTCTTTTAATTGCTTCTGCTTTTATTTATGTTTTGTTTTGGGGAACCCATTTTGTCTCAAGTTTAACTAGATTCTGTTAGAGGGTAATGGATCTTTCATGGATTTGATATGAGATTTTGATGCCATTTGATCGAGATCGAGTAGCTATAGCAGATCCATTGATCGGAAGCCGGGGGTGACTTGGATAACAGTTTTTGTAGTGACTTTATTTGGGTATCTGATGTTGTCTCTGCATGTGTTATTTTTGTTGATGTGAAAATTTTAATTGCTATGATCAATTTTATGACAATTTGAATATGAAATCAAACATAAATGTGATTCGGGTTAAATTGAATTGAATTCTGTATCTGTTAGGAGGGTATGGGGGCTGAAGGATGGGCTAATTTGATTAAAATAAATTTAGGACTAATTTAATGGAACAAGATCATGAAATTTTTGATCATAGGAAATATGATAAAAGGAATAGTGATTCCATTTTGTTTGAATTGGAGGTCATTCCAATGAACTAAGAGTGTGAGCTTTAACCCATGGTTGTTTTATTTAATATTGCAGCTCATGTAAATTTTTTGAAGTGCTAGCTTAATTGAATGAATAAGAATCATATATGTACTTGTACTGGTGGAAAATTGTGGTTTCATTTGTTATATTTTGGAATTCACAGGTTAAAATTGACAGCTTGAAGGGCAAGAAACTTGGTTTGTATTTTTCGGCATCCTGGTGTGGTCCGTGCCGAAAATTTACGCCAA
Source organism: Glycine latifolia (assembly GCA_013407115.1). Taxonomy (NCBI): domain Eukaryota; kingdom Viridiplantae; phylum Streptophyta; class Magnoliopsida; order Fabales; family Fabaceae; genus Glycine; species Glycine latifolia. The sequence continues at coordinate 19,646,211 of CM023948.1, read as the reverse complement.
CTTTGGTGGATGTGTACAATGAGGTTGCAAAAAAAGGTGACTTCCAGATCGTTTTCATCACGGCAGATGAAGATGATGAGTCCTTTAACGGTTACTTTTCTAAGATGCCATGGCTTGCAATCCCATTTTCTGATTCAGACACACGTAGTCGCCTTGATGAATTGTTTCATGTGAGGGGGATTCCCCATCTCGCATTACTTGATGAAGCTGGCAAAGTTGTCACTGAAGATGGAGTTGACGTCATACGCGAATACGGTGTTGAAGGATACCCCTTTACATCAGCAAGGATCCAAGAGTTGAAAGATCAAGAAGAGGAAGCTAGGAGGAACCAGTCTGTGAGATCTCTCTTGGTCTCTCCATCTCGCGACTTTGTAATATCATCTGATGGAAAGAAAGTAAGCTAGTAACTTCTCTCTGTTTGTATGAGATTGCAGTTTCCTTTAGTTAATGCTTGATTGTTTACCTCAACATATTTGTTCATTTTCAAATTTGACTTCTTTTCATGTACCAACAGACACTTGTCTCTGAGCTTGAGGGCAAGACAGTTGGTCTGTATTTCTGTGTGAAGTCATTCGGATCATGCAGTGACTTTACCCCAAAGCTTGTGGAGGTTTATGAGAAGCTGAAGGCCCAGGGTGAGAACTTTGAGGTTGTGCTGATACCCCTAGATGATGATGAAGAGTTATTCAAGGAACTATTAGAAAGTGTGCCTTGGTTATCCCTGCCTATGAAGGACAAAATCTGCGAGAAGCTGGTTCGGTACTTTGAGCTTTCAACCCTCCCCACTTTGGTTATTATTGGACCAGATGGGAAAACTCTTCATTCTAATGTTGCTGAGGCAATTGAGGATCATGGGGTTGCTGCATACCCATTCACTCCTGAAAAGTTTGCGAAGCTTGATGAAATATTGAAGGCCAAAGAGGCAGCTCAAACCCTTGAGTCAATTTTGGTGTCTGAGGATCAAGATTTTGTCATTGGGAAAGATGGGGTGAAGGTAAAACGTTTTAAAACAGAATGTTCAAGTGCATTTCCCATTTCCCATGTTCATTTGTAGCATTTTATCATCCTTTCCTTATCCCTCTTTGCTGTGATATTAACAAGTTAGTACTTATTCCCATTTCAGATTCCAGTGTCAGAATTGAAGGGGAAGGTTGTCCTCCTCTACTTCTCGGCTCACTGGTGTCCTCCATGCCGCGCATTCCTTCCAAAACTTATTGATGCATATAATAAGATTAAGGAAAAGGGCAATGCATTAGAAGTTGTTTTCATCTCAAGTGACACAGATCAAACCTCCTTTGATGAATTCTTTGCAGGAATGCCATGGTTGGCACTTCCCTTTGGCGACTTGAGGAAGAAATTCCTGAGTCGCAAATTCAAGGTATCTGGCATCCCCATGCTTGTGGCCATTGCATCAAGTGGCCAGACATTGACAACAGAAGCTCGAGATCTAGTTTCACTCTATGGAGCAGATGCATATCCTTTCACCGGGGAGAGAATAAAAGAAATAGAGACAGAACAAGAAGAGACTGCAAAAGGGTGGCCAGAGAAGCTGAAGCATGAATTACATGAGCATGAGCTTGTGTTGACACGCCGCAGGGTGTATGGCTGTGATGCCTGCAATGAAGAGGGACATATATGGTCCTACTACTGTGGAGATTGTGACTTTGATCTCCATCCAAAATGTGCATTGGAAAAAGAGGACAAAGAAGGAAGCAAAGATGATGCCAAGGAAGTAGACAAGTCCAAAGATGGATGGGTTTGTGATGGAGAAATTTGCAAAAAAGCCTGAAAGCTGCTAATAAAGGGTTTTGATGATGATGATTAGTCAAGTTCTTTGTAATGTAATAATAGTCATATGCTTGTGTTGGCAGTGAAGGCCCTTCCTAGTTTGTCTTGTAGTTATGCAGAATAACCTGAATGTTTGGATGTGGTATTGTGATGTGAATTATGGTCTTTAATATATGGTATTATGGTTTAATCTCATGTATTTTTTAATCTTGGCTTTTGCTTCCAAATGATTAAAACCTTCAATAAGTTTCTGCTGCTTTAAGAGTAATTTTAGTGAGGGATCTTAGAGAGAGATCTTCAATTAAAGATCTTTCTTTTTCTAAATCTATCACTAAAGAGGGAATGCAGATCTCCACGTGGAGATCCAGGTCTTTCATAAGAATTCTGAAGATCTGGACGGAGTTAAAAAAATGATTTTTTTATGTGTCAAGATGAAAAAAAAATGAAATAAATAAATAAAATGAAATTAAAAGTTAAAATTAATTATATATTTTATTAATATTCATATATTTTTTCATGTTTTATTAATTAAAATTAATTACTTAATTAATTAAATTAAATTAAATTTTAAATTTTTAAAAGGGAGATCCATGTGGAATCCATTAAAATTATTTAAGATCTTAATTTGGGATCTACCAATAAAGGAAAAAATGTCACGTAGCTTAAGAGATCTTCAATTCTACGCGACACTATGGGATCCACCAAAAAGTGGTCTAAGATCCCAATTTGAAATCTATCACTAAAGGTGTTTTAATAGCTTTAATATTTTAATGATATATCATATAAATGCATCAAGGGGTATGGCTTTACTACAAAATTTACGGCTGTTTTTTAAAAATAATATAAATTAATTATTTAATTGGGTAAAGGGGGTAAAATTGAAACAAATTGGGGATTTGGGGTTGCCAAACACGCCTGCTTTGGGCGTGTTTAAACACGCCTAAATGGGGCGTGTTTGGCCCCCATTTCCCCTATAAATAGCCCCCATTTTTCACTTTTTACCATTTCTCCTTCTCTCTAGAATTTGCTCTGGCTTCTCTCTAGAACTTGGAAGGAAATTATCTGCAGCGAAGCCCTGCCGAATTGTCTGAAGCGAAGCGCTGTCAACAAGTAAGTTTCTCTGCCTTTTATGTTATTTAAGCTCTTA
>CM023948.1:19573065-19623276 GCA_013407115.1 Glycine latifolia | reverse complement strand
TTATCTAACCTTTTTTTTTTTTGTCTCTCTTTCCTAATTTTTACTTAAAATCCTAACATGACATGCCACTTTTTCTCTCATTAGTATCTAACCTATTTTTGTCCTTTCCACACCCGGCAAGGCTCTCTGTCTCTAACTTGCCACCTCCATTGATAGAGATCGAAAGAAGTTCATGTTGGCGTTGCTCGCTCGCATTCATTCCCAAATTAGAGTGTAACTGTGACATGCTCATGTTCACTCCTACACTGAAACAATGTTGTCACATCAACTTCTAAATTGGAGTGTCATCATTGTGCATGCTCCCAAATTGGATAATCGTGAGAAGTCATAATTGTTTCTTTGTATTCACTCCGAAATCGCCTGGGAAAAAAAAATAAAAATATTGCAGTTTTAAAAAAAAATTATGAAAATATTGTTGTCTGAAATGAATTTATAAATGTATAGCAATCAATAATGTCTTAGGTGGACGTGTTCAATCACGTCCAAAAACAACGTGAATGGAGCTCGGTCACGTCCCTGGGAGACATGACTCAGGAGGTGGTGACATGTGTCATTTTGAGACATGTGCCATTTTGCGGCACGATGTGTAGAAACTTCGGAAGGTCATAACTTTTGACTGGGATGTCCGATTGAGGCGAAACCGGTGGTCACGTGTTCGAAATTGAGAAGAGATGCCGCTAGCAAGTCCCCAAGACTTGGCCAATTTTTTTTCCCAAAAGAGGCCTCTAAGTGCCTCAAAATTGTGATTTAATATTCGGACACCCAAAAAATTTCTTGTTTTCTAATTTTTTATTTATTCAGTTAGTGAATTGCATGCTATTTGTTATATGTCTAATTACTTCTCTTAATTTCGAGCATTTTGACATAAAATACGCATCCATCGGACATTTCTATCAAAATTTATGATTATTCAATTTTTGGTATATTTATTTACCAAAATTATATTGTAGATTTTTAAATGATTTCGGTTTAAAAAATTAAAAAATGACAGTACTGTAGTCGCAACACTAATTTAAACAGTTGAACAAAATTATATTGTAAAATTGGTTATGCATATAACTTTGAATAGTCATAATTTTTCATAAAAATATCCGATGGAGGCGTATTTTATGTCGAAATGCTCGAAATTAAGAGAAGTAATTAGACAAATAACAAATAGCATGCAATTCACTAATTGAATAAATAAAAAATTAGAAAACAAGAAATTTTTTGGGTATCCGAATATTAAATCGCAATTTTGAGGTACTTAGAGGCCTCTTTTGGGAAAAAAAATTGGTCAAGTTCCCGTTGCGGACTTGTCAGCGGCATCTCCTCTCAATTTCGAACGCGTGGCCACTGGTTTCGCCTCAATCAGACATCTCAGTCAAAAGTTATGGCCTTCTAAAGTTTCTATACATCGCGCGCGCAAAATGACACGTGTCTCAAAATGACACGTGTCATCACCTCCTAAGTCGCGTCTCCCAGGGACGTGACCGAGCTCGATTCACGTCGTACCTAGACGTGATTGAACACGTCCACCTGGGACGTGATTAACTATTATATATTTGTAAATTCGTTTCAAATAGTAATATTCTTATAATTTATTTTTAAAACTATGATATTTTTATTTTTTTCCCATCGCCTGGGACTTCTTCTCTTGTTGTTTCCTTTGTTCTCTTGAGATGTTGATAAATTGATTATGTAACATGGAAAATTTTATTTTATTTTATAAATGTATAAAAATTACTATAAATATTTTATAATTAAATTTATGAGATTATTTTATTATTAGATTATAACATTTAAAGATTAATTTTATAATAACTTGTATTTTTTAAAATTAATTTAATATTAAATTGTAAAATTTAGAGACTAATTTATTATTAAATTTTATATAATTAATTTATTGTATTTTCAATACAGACTAAATTCAAAATTTTCATCTTTAAATATAAATATGTCACCGCCTCATATTTTCAGCTACCAAAATAAAGATTTATCCTTAGGTTTATATAGTAAGTAATTTCTCAATCTGATTGTGATATTTCTGCATCTTTTGCATAAACCTTATAATATTTTACCGTATACCAAGAATCACAAATCACAAATAAGGAAAAGTGAGCATTATTATTGTTGGCGAAGTTAGACTCCATAAAACATGGGGATGGAAATTGAAAAGCACAAGAGAAATTTCGTCGTATTTTCCTTTCCTTGTCAAGTGCAAATATCAAAACTAAGATAAGTTGTGTTGACGAATGAAGTCTTTGCAGTTTGCGTCGTTTTCATAGTTTCCATATTTTATTGTTTTCGTCGTATATTTTACCAATGAGGCAATGACACGTTGGTTATACTTAATTTTTTTCTGAAGTTGCTGTCCATAAATGCTTCGTCGACCGAGCAATGCTTTTCACTTTATATCTTTTTGATGTATTGTTTAAAAACACTTTTAAGAGGAAAAAAAAAAGTTTTTTTTAAAGTAAAAATGAATCCTTTATTAATTAACTTAGAAAAGCTCTTTTATATAATTTCTTTAAAAAATAGAGAATATCTTTTAATAATTAATTAATAAAGAATTTATTTTAATTTTAAAAACTTTTTTTTTCTCTTAAAAATGAAACTTATCCACACTGGTTTTTATTACTTATAATACCGACGTCGGCACTTGTCACTAATGTTGCGTCATGATCATGACGAAAGTATATGGCGATTGGTAGTACAATTTTTAATTCATTATTTACAATATTTTTTTTCATTATATGGAAAACTTGTTATATAAAAAAACAAAAAATTATGAGACTAAATAAATACTGGAGTTAAAATTATTTGTAGATTTTTACGCATTTTTTTAAAATATTTAGAAAGTGTGCTAAAATATTGTAAGTTAATAATTATTAATATGTAGGATTAAATAGTGTTAAAATACTAATAAAAAGTAGAGCGTTAAAATATGTGTTCGTACCAACATTAAAAAGATTTATATTTAAATTATAGGTAATAACTATAATATTCATACTGCTCTAAAAAAAAACTATAATATTCATACTTACATGTATGCATATCTACTTATATACTAATTTTAATTTTAATTCCACTGTTTACGTTTTTTGTTAAATAAAAATTACTTTTTTATTATTGTTTTTATCTTTTCTTTCTACAAATGAGAAAAAAGTATCTAATACTAAAATTATTTTTTTGGTAAAAATACTAAAATTAACAAAAAGATCATTAATTAAAAAATAATATGTTATTCTCTCTCTCTCTATATATATATTGAAAATTACTTTTATGAAAATAATTAATTTTAATCTTACGATAATTCATGGATAATTAAACTTAATTTTAAATATTTTATCTAACTTATAATAAGTTATTTTAGGTTATTTTATATAGATAATTTTTTTAATAAATAAACAAAAGAGTGTCATAATTTTGCAAAACTATTCTTATTATTAATTAATCTTTATGTCTAGAACCAATACAACACAACAACTATCAAAAAAATATTATTAAAAATATAAATGAAAAAAAATATATTATTAGTAATGTAATTTGTATTTGAGTATTTCGTAAATATTATTTGAGCTAGATTGTTTGGGACTCACATGATTCAACTAGGGATGACAGTGGATGGTCAGGATGAACATAGATAGTGACCATCTGCTATGCCATAAAAAATCGACCCTATTCCTCACCTAGTTACATGTTGATATTCATTTAAAAATTACCTAAGGATTTTTTTTATATGCAAGGATACCCATAGACACTTCTTTAAAAAATTATGAGTTTCAAACAAAATTATCTAAAAATTACTCTTTAAATATTAACTTAAATAAGCAACATTTTTTTTATTAAATAAGAGAAGGCCTTGAACACGACTAGATCTAGAGTCGAAATTAGGGGATCCTATTCGGTAAAAAATGAAACCAAACCAAATTGATATGTGTTAATAACTTCGGTTATTAATCCAAATTTTATGAATTATTTCATAGAATCGATTGAATGTGTGGTAGATAAGAAACCTGTATTTATCACCCGTCGATGTTCCTTTAAATTATTTATCTTTTATTTTAGGGTAAATAGTCATTTTCGTAATTAATTGAATGTGCAGAACAATAATAAATTCGTCCAAAAAAAGATGAAAATTTAAAATTTTGTCCTTGAAAGTAAAAAAATGCAACAAATTAATCAATCAATTAACTTTTGTCTGTTACTATTAATGAAAGAGCTTACATGACACATTAAGAAACAAATTTGTCAATGCTCTACACATTCTAGGACAAATTTGTCAGCGCTCTACCAAAAATATAATTTAATCTTCACCTTCTCCCTTATTTTAACCGTTGCAAGCATGAAATTACAATAAACACTTAAAAAAAAGAAAGAAGACATAAGTTAAAATAAACATAATAATAAGCATAATATTGATTAATAAACATAATTTGTCTATTGCTCTGAAATTTTTATTATGACAATGTTAGATAGTGACAAAATCAAGTTGAGTTTCATATTTTTGTAAGGCTTAACTTAATGAGTGTACATTTTAATTTGTTTGAGTATTATATTTTGGGTAAGGTAATGTTTCATATTTTTGCTTTGAAATTTCTAATGTGACCGTACCTTACCCAAAATATACAATTCAAACAAAAATGTACCGCCATTAAGTTAATTATTACAAAAAAGTGAGACTCAACTTAATTTTGTCACTACCTTATGTGGTTACAACGTAAACTTCAAAGCAACAACATTTATGCTTATTAATCAATATTCTGTTTATTATTATATTTGTTCTAACTTATGCTTGTTTTCCTAATTTTTTAAGTATTTATTGTAATTTTATAATAGTAATGATTAAAAAGAGAGAAAATGAAGATTAAATTATAATTTGGGTAGAGCGCTGACTAATTTATCCTGAATGTGCCACATTGACTATTTCATTATTGGTAACTTATGAAAGTTAACACATGAATGAATTTGTCACACTTTTTTAACTTTCAAAAATAAAAATTTTAAATTTTCATCTTTCGAGATAAATTTGTTAACACTTAGTATTTAATCTTCATTTTATTCATAAGTATAAACCTATATTCAATTCACCTAATTTTTTTTAATAATAAGAAAAAGCGAACACTTTTTTCATTATTCATGTTTTTCTTTTCTGTCATTACCACTATAAATAGTCCTCGGTAGTCTTGCTGTCCACGCGTTTTCTGTTCTGTTTTCATTCTGTGCTGTGTGCTTAGTTAAGGGTGCCTATTGACTAAGATGGCGGATTCTGCAGATGCAACCCACCATGTTGTGTCCCTTCTCTCTTCTCCCCATAGGGACTTTCTTCTTAGAAACAACGGTGATCAGGCACCGCCTTCCTAACTCTTGTGAAACCTTTTTATTTTTTCTCGGGAAAGTGTCAGTTGTGTGACTGTCTGACACTGTCATACATATGGATCCCTCATTTTTCTTTCTTTTTTTTTTTGTTCTTTCTACTTTTAATTTATGCTTCGTTTTAGGGAATCCATTTTGTCTAAAGTTTCATTAAATTTTGTTTTTCGATTATCCGTGATCCCTTTTTTTTTAATCGGAAAATGTTAGTTCGTTGTTAATGATTAGTATGTTGTTAGTTTGCGTAATCGAACCAACGACCTTTTCCTCCCTCCCATTTCTTTTTACCACCATGTCAATCTTATAACCCCATCATCCATGGTCGTTAGTTATTGCCTTTTTGATTTCTGCTGGTGGTGGTGGTGATTGGAGGGTTATGGATTTTTAATGCCTTTGACATGAGATTTTGATCAATGACTAGAGTAACTGTTTTTTGTAGTTTTTTTTTTTTGGAATATCTGATGTTGACTATGCAAGTTTTGTTTCTGTTCATGTGAAATTTTTAATTGCTATGATCAATCTATGTTCATGACAATTTTAGTATGTAATCAGATAGGCTACTGAATCAAACAAAAATGTGATTCGGTTTAAGAGCTAGTTTAGAAGAGCTTCTGAGAGTGGAAAAAAAACTCTATAGCTCTCAAAAATTATTGTAGCTTGTATAGCCCTAAACTGAATTGAATTCTCTATCAGATAGATGGATAATTTAATAAAAAAAACGAGGGCTAATTTGAATGGAGCAGTAATTGGTCATTCCATTTCCGATCATAGAAAATATAAAACTTAGAAGGAATGGTGATTCTATTTTGTTTGAATTGGAGTTCATTCCAATGAAATAAGAGGGTGAGCTTTTACCTATGATGCAGTGTTTTATTGAAGTGGTAGCTTTATTGAATGAAGAAGAATCATGTATGTACTTGTACTGGTAGAAAATTATTGTTTCATTTGTTATATTTTGGAATTCACAGGTTAAAATTGACGGCTTGAAGGGAAAGAAACTTGGTTTGTATTTTTCGGCATCCCGGTGTGGTCCGTGCCGAAAATTTTCGCAAACTTTGGTGGAGGTATACAATGAGGTTGCACCAAAAGGTGACTTTGAGGTTGTTTTTGTCACTGCTGATAAAGATGATCAGTCATTTAACAGTTGCTTTTCCGAGATGCCATGGCTTGCGATCCCAGTTTCTGATTCAGAAACACGTAGTCGCCTTAATAAATTGTTTCCTAAGAGGGAGATTCCCCATCTCGCATTAATTGATGAAGCTGGCAAAGTTGTCACTAAATATGGAGTTGTCGTTATACGCGAATACGGTGTTGAAGGATACCCCTTTACATCAGCAAGGATCCAAGAGTTGAAAGGTCAAGAGGAGGAAGCTAGGAGGGACCAGTCCCTGAGATCTCTCTTGGTCTCTCCATCTCGCGACTTTTTAATATCATCTGATGGAAAGAAAGTAAGCTAGTAACTTTTCTCTGTTTGTATAAGATTGCAGTTTCCTTTAGTTAATGCTTGGTTGTTTACCTCAACATATTTGTTCAAGTGCATTTCCCATTTCCCTTCTTCATTTGTAGCATTTTATCATCCTTTCCATCTCCCTCTTTGCTTTGATATTAACAAGTTAGTACTTATTCCCATTTCAGATTCCAGTGTCAGAATTGAAGGGGAAGGTTGTCCTCCTCTACTTCTCGGCTCACTGGTGTCCTCCATGCCGCGCATTCCTTCCAAAACTTATTGATGCATATAATAAGATTAAGGAAAAGGGCAATGCATTAGAAGTTGTTTTCATCTCAAGTGACAGAGATCAAACCTCCTTTGATGAATTCTTTGCAGGAATGCCATGGTTGGCACTTCCCTTTGGCAACTCGAGGAAGAAATTCCTGAGTCGCAAATTCAAGGTATCTGGCATCCCCATGCTTGTGGCCATTGCATCAAGTGGCCAGACATTGACAACAGAAGCTCGATATCTGGTTTCACTCTATGGAGCAGATGCATATCCTTTCACCGGGGAGAGAATAAAAGAAATAGAGACAGAACAAGAGACTGCAAAGGGGTGGCCAGAGAAGCTGAAGCATGAATTACATGAGCATGAGCTTGTGTTGACACGCCGCAGGGTGTATGGCTGTGATGCCTGCAATGAAGAGGGACATATATGGTCCTACTACTGTGGAGATTGTGACTTTGATCTCCATCCAAAATGTGCATTGGAAAAGGAGGACAAAGAAGGAAGCAAAGATGATGCCAAGGAAGAAGACAAGTCCAAAGATGGATGGGTTTGTGATGGAGAAGTCTGCAAAAAAGCCTAAAAGCTGCTTGTAAAGGGTTTTAGTGATGAATAATCTGAATATTTGGATGAAGTATTGTGAGCGCCCTTCCTAGTATGTTTTATGAGTTGTGCAGAATAATTTGAATATTTGGATGAGGTATTGTGAAGCCCCTTCCTAGTATGTTTTGTGAGTTGTGCAGAATAATCTGAATATTTGGATGAGGTATTGTGATGTTAATTATGGTCTTTAATATATATGGTATAATGGTGAACTCTTATTTCTTCTTGTATACTTGTGAATTACTACTTACTGGGCAAAAATCGTGGCTATTCCTAGCCCCTTGCCATCCCTGCTTGTGTTTTTAAATTTCCTTTTCTAGTCTAGGGTTTTACTTCCAATGAATTAAAACCTTCGATAAAGTGTTGCTGCTTTAACAGCTTTATTGTTTCAACGATATCATATAAACGCATTAAGGGATATATATGGCTTTACCACAAAGTTTACGATGTAGACAGTAGCCTAAATTGTGATATTGTTCATATCTATGAACCCTCACCCATTTGAAGAAACAATCGAAGGCTTTTCATTGCCACGGATGGCTTTTTCTTTGAACAACAAAAGCTGCAGTGAGCAGAGCAGTTCTTAGAACTTTGATTCACGAGCTCTATATTATTAAGAACAATATTATCAAGCTGTTGCATGGTGAGGGTGGTACTAGATTATGATGTACAAAGTAGAAGAAATGGAAGACAATTTTGCTTAGATATTTTTCTAGTCATTTTAGAACATGTTCCCATCTAAGGGTCTGTTTGTATAAATTTTAGAGAAATTCATGAGAGAACTTCATATAAGAGAACTTCTACACATTAGTCCAAACATAAACTAATTTCAGTTTATGGAGATTTTTTTTTCTAGAAGTGCTTCTGGAAAAGTGTATTTAAACATGTTCTCTTAGGTCTACCAAGTATTGAAGACTTACCTCTGGTCATTGTGAACATTTTAGTAGACCTTTTACAGAGATAATATCAAAACAAATGAGACCCTTGAAGAATGAACGCCCTGGGTTTGGATGGTTTCCTTCCTTTTTATTTTACCAAAGGTAATTTATAGGAGAGGATTTTATTTATGGGTGCTTAATGTTGATCTGGATCTCACTTCTTCAAATCACCCACACACTCACAACACTCATTTAAGGCAAAAAAAAAGTGCTTCCAAAAGATCTTAGGCCAATAAGTATTTGTAATGTTTAGATGAAAATAATCACAAAGAATATGGTTAGTAAACTGAAGGAAACTCTACCTTATATTGTTGATGAGGTCTGGAGTGCTTTTGCTCCAGACAATGCTCTGTTTGTTGGCTTTTGATTCTTTACATGGGATGGAAAAGAAGAAAGGAGCTTCTTATGACTTAGTTCAATGGCCATTCATTCTTGCAGCAAGTACTCAATTCTATGGGCTTCCTAGGTGGATTCTCATCTTTTATAACGAAAAAATGTATCAATTCTATTTCATATCAAATTCGTTGAAATGGTCATCTTACTTTTATTTTTGTTTTATGATATAAGTCTAAGATAATAAAAAAGTCTTATTATAAAGGCTGAAATGATTAAGGATATATGCCTCTTGAATTTAAGTGAATTTTCAAGTTAGTAAAGGAAATGTGTCAAGTCTTATTATAAAGTCTTAATAGGAATATGAATAAACAACTTAAATAAAAGCTGAATTTGAAAGAAAACAATAAATTCCACAGGAATAATTGGAGAATAATTACATTAATCGGTTGTTTTATTGTTGAAGGTCTGACAAACGTTTAGATTTTTTTAGGAACTGTTCCTATATCGTGGGGTTCTTCCATACTCGAATATGCAATCGATCTTATCCACCACTACATGATCTTAGCTTCATTGTAAACCCGCTTGCATCTGTCTTCAAGGCTTTTCATCCAATCTTTTGAATTTTCAAAATAATTGGTGGAATTATCTTTTCCAATGTTGATGTCTATTACTTATCCGAAACAACAAACTTTTCCTTTTGGCTATGATATTAGCTTGATTCGTTTAGCTAACTAAATCTTTAATTTTCTTTTATTGGTAACATATATAAAAATATAAAACTACTAAAAAAAATCGAACAAAGAGTTATGTTTTGATAAATTTATTTTAAAATATAAAAATAAACAATGAAATAAAAGTCATAACTTTTTAAATTAAATTCTTATAAAACTATTTGATAATTAAAAAGTAAAAATAAAAAATTAGTGTATAAAAATTTGACAATTAGATCAAAATTAAATTTTTTAATAAATATGGGAAATAAAAGTAAAAAAAAAAGACAGTCCCGGATAAAAATTAAAAGAGATAAACACTATAATTTAGAGAGAAAAAAAATATTATATTGCTTGCTTTGGTTAAAATTCAAATGTACACACTTGGAAATTTGAACCTGTTTGATGGGTCAACTACCAGGGTTGAACATGAGGTGCACGTGTTCTCTTATCCTCTTTCTCCTTCGTCCATGCCATACTTTTTCATAAAAAGCAAAAAATAAAAATAAAGCACTATCCATTCCATTCCACGTTCCAAGCTAAGATCTGGGATTTGGCTTAAAGGAATATACCGCGGGGTGGTCATTGTTTTTGCCCTGTGAGTTCAATCAGTTCATTTTGAATCTCTTCTCTGCAAAGTTTGCATTTTTAAATTTATTATTTCACTGATCATTATTTCTTTGCTCTGATTTTGTTTTGTCTTGCCTTTCCATTGTGCTTTCTGATGGATCATGCTTGTTCTAAATTTGGGTTGACTTCAATTCACTGTCTTGAGTTTTCTGCAGAACTTGATGCATGGTGCATGGATGATGCTTAGTTTGCTTGTGGCAATTTGTCTTTTCGTTATCAAGTTTTTGTCTTGTTGATAACATCTTTCTAGATTCTGTAATTTATTAGTATTTTTCAATTTGGATTCTGTAATTCTGATGCTGATAACTTGTTGACAACCAATTTGTGGTTCACAAGGAAAATTTTCACCTTTTGTTACAGGAACATTTTTTTTTTTTTTTTATGTTTATTTGCATTTAAAACTCCTGAATCAACTTGTCACTGGTCCAGAGATAGATTCTGTAATGTTCCTTAATATAACCTCCATCAAGTTGGGAATATAGTGGTAGAAGCTTGAATGTCTGAAGAAATTGCAAATTGCCTTAAAGAAAATAATAGTTTTGAATGTATAATATGAATTGTCTTAACTGTTTTAGAAAAATTCCAGGTTCTTATGATGGGTGACTCAGAGGCGACAAAGTTCGGCTTAGAAGTCAGGAAGAATGAGAAAAATGGGTTCCCAAGGGGACTAGATCCTGCAATATCCAAGTTTTTTGTGCAGCTCCAAAGTGTTGTTAAGGTCAGTCGCTTATCTTGTAGCTTAAAATTTTATTAGGAACCTGGTTTGAACTTAACAAACTATTTTTCTGACTACAGTCACGACTTAGTAGATTAGCAAAACAGGATGGAATGAGTTTGATGAGATCTGTCCAAAGAAAAGAGGATAAGTCTTTCAGTTACTCTGAAGCTGAACTAAATGAGCAATTGCAAGCATGGAGAGGAAATCCATCTTGGGTTGACAAGCCTCCACTAATAAAGGTGAGGAGCAGTTAAATGGGAAAGTTTGATTTTTCTTTAAAAAATGTCGGTTTCTAAATCAATTTTACTAGCTTCAGACTGTAGGTAGACTACCTTGCCTTAGAGATGTATTCCTAAACTGTTGATCTAAATTTTGTTTAGATACTTCTAAAATTTTAGAAATTGAGTATCTATCAAGTTTTATTCAATTCTATTCAGATTTTAAAATGCTTTATAGTTAACTTCTATTCGCCTTTAAGATGGATGCTTTGTTTGTGTGTGAAATTTAGTGGAGAATTCAAATGTATGTCAGATAAACTGCTCAACCAAACAAGGCAATGTGTAACACATTTAGGCCAGCTAGATCTGAGTGGATGTAAAAGTTCAGTGGTTCAGTCTATCAAACTTTCAGAACCTAAAGAATTGAAATCATTAAAGAAATAAATATCTATATCTGTTTATGTGCAACTGTAAATGCGTAATATAAAAGTTCAGTGGTTCTTATGTGCAGGTCACTGCTCCCAAAGGTTCTCTTTGCAACCTTGATGTAGAAGTTGATGTTGGGCTACCCCCTGATGCAGTATATAATATAGTGATAGATCCTGAAAATAGGAGAGTTTTCAAAAATATCAAAGTAGGTGACTTTAATCATCAATAATTCTGCTCAGTGTGTTTGGTTACAACCTTCCTCAAAACTAGTACTTCAAAAAACAAATGATGCATTCTGTTTCTTCTTAGCCTAGATTTGTTTTAGGTTTAGTTGCTCATTTGATCTCTATAGCTACGAAAAATTCCCTTTTAGTCCCTGTACGGCTATACTTAAAACATCCCCTTTTAGTCCCTACACTACACATACCACTTTTAATTCCTCAGTCCCTACACATATCATTTTAATTTAATACTGAGGACTAAAAGAGATTAGAAATGGTATGTGTAGGGATTAAAAGGTGATGTTTTTTAAGTATAGGGACTAAAAGGGAAAGTTTTTGTAACTCTAGGGACCAACTTAGAGTTAAACCTTTTTTTATTGAACTTCTAGCTTGCATAATTTGTCTGCTACATTATTTTAGTAGTCTCTCAGTTTTCTGCAACTCAACTTCGTGATTTCTTTCTTTGTCAGGAAGTGGTATCCAGAAAAGTGTTGGTTGATGAGGGTCATAGGCAAGTGGTTGATCTTAACCAAGCAGCCATTTGGAAATTTCTTTGGTGGTCCGGGACTATATCAATTAATGTTTTGGTAGATCAAAACAGAAAAGACCACTCTGTAAGAATCTATCCCTCTTTTAGATAATTAATGGATTCCATATTTGATGCACATAATTTATTCAAGGAAAAAGAAACTCACCATAGTTATACAGCTACTATCTCCATTCCAAGACTCTCTTCTTTAAATGCACATTTTATATATTTATTTATTTACTTCGCTTGTTCTTGGGTTGAATCAGTTGAAAGTTGAACTTTAGGTAGAAGGCACTCCTTGGGGTTTCTGAAAATGTACCACCCTGATAGCATTTTGGTCTCTTGCTCCCTTCTATCTGAGATGCGAGCAATTGAATTTTTATTATCTTATCTTACTCACAAATAGTATTCAATTATCTAAAATTGGAAGAAAAAAAACTGGAATTTTTATCATATATCCTTTGTAGACATAAAGATTGGTAAGCAGTGACATTAGAGAGTAATATGTCATATGTGCATCAACTCTGACAAGCTCCTGCTTTTCATTCAACTAAGGACTTATGTCTTATATACTGCTATATAATTTTGTCAGATGAAGTTCAAGCAAACCAAGGCTGGATTCATGAAAAAATTTGAGGGCTGCTGGAGGGTAGAGCCTTTATTTGTTGATGAAGCAATGTGCCATCCCTTTAAGCCAGTGACAAAGGAAGACTATTATGCATGTGCAAGAGGCAAAGGAAGAATTGGATCTAAAGTTAGCCTGAAACAAACACTTCAGCCATCCATTGTCCCTCCCCCTCCCGTATCATGGTATTTGAGGGGAATTACGGCCCGGACAACTGAGATGCTTATAAATGATATGCTTGCAGAAACTGCTAGAATCAGAGGAGGATATGAGGCTGAAAAGTCTAAGGCGGAGGAGCTTCAGGGAAAACCTGGTGAAAATGTGGACCTGGTTTCTAATACAAGTGACATTAAAGAAAGATGGAAATTGCGTAGAGAAAATGCAAAGCATAGTCATAGAAGACTGCTGACCAAGTGATATTCCTATATTTGATTTATTTTTTCAGCAATCTATCTAGATTGTTACATGCAGTCCAGTTTAAAGGATTCTAATGTATGCATTACACTGTTAAAGTCACTAATTCCAGCTCATTGCATGGCATTTCAGTCGGATGAGTTGATGTATCTAATAGCATAGCAAGAGAGAAACATTGCAGTTCTTTTCATTTTTACTTTCCTTGTTTTTATTTTGAAGGTGGGGAAGGGTGCTTCTTGATTTTATTTAATTAATTCATTTGAATATGAAGTTGCCAAGGGATGATGAATTGTTATAACAAGGTTTTTAAAACCGGTTGAACCAGGAAACAGTCTGATGACCGATCCGAAAACTCTAAAAAATTGAAGCATTTTAGAACCGGTGAAGAATCAATTAAAGCGACATAAAATTGCGTTGAACCGATATAGAGAATAGGGGTTGAATCGTTCTTTTTAATTTTATTTTGTTTTTTATTTTTATTTATTATTATTATTTAATCTAAAATATTTTTAAGATAAATAAAAATATGTTCGTAATATTTACCATCAGTATTAATTATTTTTCAACTATTATTAATTTTTATCTTATGTAACATAATTTAATCATTTATATTAATTTATAATTTTTTATCTTTATTATCTTAATTATATTTTTTATTACTTAAAATATTATATAATATTAAATAATATAAAATCAGCTCAACTATTGAATCTTGAATCAATGTCTTCACTGGTTCAATCAATCACAGTTCTGATTTTAAAAATATTGGTTATAACTATGAGATGCCTGATTTTAGATTCCAGAGCACCACAAATATAATTTCTCTATTTGGCAATACTCAGTGGATTAGTAAATGCTTAGAATCAATATACAAAACAACCTAAAAGACAAAAAAAAAAAAAAAAAGGTATCTCACAAAATGAGTAACATGGCTGCGCCCTATGTATTCATACAAATCATTAGCTGTTATACAACACAATTCGTTGGGTGAAACTGTGAAACAATAACAATCACTTGACTTGTCGTTCTAATTTTCCCTTTTGCTTTAATTCTAAAGCCAATAATCACTAGTTATAATTCTTACTTCCAATCATTATACAGAATCAAAACTATAGAAGTTAAAACAAGTCATGAAAGCAACGAAAAATTGCTTCATCTAAGCTGCATATACACTGCACTCTATACTTTCATCACCATTAAACTCTCCATCTGGTGAACCATGCAATGTTTTATCCACGGCAAAGGATAATTTGCTGGGACTTCTTTGCACCACTTGATTGGCCAATAATTCCTTGAGGCCATGTTTGTCAGAACTCATGAAAGCACCTACACCTCCTAGAAACCCTTCATGCCGCAAAAACATTGCCTTAGCCTCACCTTTAGACCTGAGACAAGTAAATAACAGATTAAATACTTGTTTTTTTTTATAATTATGCCAGAAGCAAGTAGGCTCAAAAGTCATATCAAACCTACTATGCATTATAGTAACTCTAAAAATAGTTATAGCATCATGCAAATGCAAACCTACACTCCCTCACCCTCCCTTGCCATCCCTAAAAAATCAGGATATGTAATTATGCAAGTTAAGCATCCTGTTGTGCATGTGCAGAAAATTATGCTAACACAAATAAACACTTGCTTTTATTGATGGAACAAAATAGAAAATACTTATGTTTCAAGATTAAATACTGAAAGAGAAATGCTAGGAACACACTCTTTTGAACAAACTTCTTATTATTGGAAATCACAAATTTTGCTGGATCCCACTCATTATTTAATGAGTTTCTTGATTTTTAATTTTTAACCAATGATAAAGAATGTATTTGAAAGATTGTGTTAGAAACTGTGTTGTTAACACTCCTCAAAGCGAGAAATCATTTTTCTTTTGATCATTCTGAATATAAAGTTTATGACTAGTATTTCTTTGGTGCAGCAGCACTCAAAACTACTATAAATGTTTTAAGAGATGGAATTTAGACTAAGCCAGCAGCAATAAATTCTAATAGTAATAACAAGTCCATGTCCCTCAACGTAGATCATGGTTAGTTATGAAGCACCAAATTGGCAGTAGAGTGGAGGAACATCCTTCTCATTTACCAGAAATTAACAGCAACAGATAATGTGTCCATAGTAAAAGGATGCCTCCGAATAAAAAATCCACCAAAAAAAATCCTCTTCAGCCCAAAGCGAAGGGCATTCAAGTAAGAGATCTGAAAGCAAACAACAGAAACAAAATGATCACAAATACATTTCACTATTTATGACAAGATAAATACTATCATGACCTTATGTTTAAGATTGGGAGCAATGAAAACAAAAGCACAACTAATACAAACAGGCATGTACTCCCTCCGGTCTCAAATATAAGAAGAAAAGATAACATGTCTCGCTAACTAAGAAAGTTAGTTAACCACATTTAATTGTATTAATTTCAATTAAAAAGTAATTTTTCCCAATTTACCCTTCATTGAAACTTGGTATCAAGAATAAGAAAGAGTCATTGAAACTAGCACCTCAATTAAATGAAGTGTATTTTAGAGATAGTAGCATTAAACGAATAAAGTTAGTTGAAATTTTCTTATATTTGAGACCAAGAAAAATGTGTTTTTTTTCTTCTTATATTTAAGACCAGAGGGAGCATGTGTTAAGATCCGTTGACAGTGGTGAAAATAAAAAAACAATGTTACATTCATGAATAACTTTTTGTAAAATGAGTATTCCACTATATTCACATTTATTGAAAATTAGCATTATGCAGATATTAGGGTAGTTCATTGAATGCAAAGGGATTATTGCAAATTGTGTTATAATACAAGAAGCAACACCTATTTATACTACTAATATAGGTCAAGTGCACAAGCCCATACCAATAAGACTCCAAATTCTAATATCTAACCATCCTCTCCTTCCATATAAATCAATGTAAAATATGTTTTTAAAACAAAACATCAGCCAGTGAAAAAGCATTTACAGTTTAGATGACATGACAATTACTTATTACTTAATACTTGTATATGTTACATGAGGAGGATTTCTTAACTGATATAGGTATTAGCATACTTACCCTACATATCAAGTAGATGCAACTAGATTGCTCCACTAATCACTTTTTTTATTTTGGAAAAAAATGCTATCATAGAGAATACCGGAAAAAAGACCAGGGTAAGCATAAGATATCCTGCATGAACCAACTATTATAAAGATAGAAAGAGTACATTGGAAATCATTGCAGAAAATGCAGACAAATTGCAGGTTTGGAGTTTTAATTTGCCATGAAGCACTGGATGTATCACACACACACACACACACACATATATACTTTATAGTTAATATTATCATGTAGTGCACAGTAGTGTTCATTAACTGCAAATCTAAAGTACACAACTGACCTGTCCAATATTATTTGAGATCATTCTTAGAAGAGATCGAGCAACATCTTCAGGTTTGTAGTCTTCACGCTCCTTATTATCAGAAATTGCCTTTCCAAAACTAGAGGCTATTGCAGTGGATGAAAGACCTATCTGTTATCAATCAAAGAAAAATATATTCCAGCAAAAAACCACTAGAATAACTAGATAACATTATTCTCCATTTGAACAATCACTTTTACAAAAGCTATTCAAATGGTAACACAAAGAAAGACTGTATTATAATTTTAAACAGGAAAAGGAACATAAACTTTCACCAGTCATACCTTTGAATAGTCCATTCCACCATAAATATCCCCAACAAGCATATCTACCGCTCTATTGTTCCCCCGATAACTTAATTCCAGCAGCTCATCAAAACTGAATCAGAAAGTACATTAATGGTAATCTTATGCTATATAAATCAATATTCAATAGTACATTGGTCCCAGGGAAAAAAAACCCCACCTCTTGCACTTGGTTAAAAGCTTTCCTAAACCCCAGAAAGTGCCTCCGCCTATACTTGTTCCACTAACTCGCTCAAATTTTCCCTCTCCTTCCACCTATATGAAAATATTAAAATATTATTTGAAGTGCTTAGAAAAGGGAACATATTTGGAAAATGGAAAAATATTGCAAGTAATGCAACTTTGATAACTACCTTAATCATGCCAACACCAGACCCAATATTAACAAGAAGATAGGGATACAGATCATTCGGGTCAATCTGTACAAATTGTTTTTGATCACCCATGTAGGTAAATGCTTCCTGGTGGACCACCTATTAAAAGTATATCAAGACACAGATGAGATCTTCTGTGAAGAAATTCTCAAGGGGTATTATTAATAATGAAGACTTAACAACTACTTTACTGCAACTGAAGGAACAGTGTATGAGCAAAGCCCCTCCACAAATCAAAAAGACAACAAATGGAATTCCTGTAACAATTCCTTACAATTACCTGGTAGTGAAAGGTATATGGAAATGCCACATGCCTTAAGGCTTCTCATATGCCAGCAGTATCAATAAGAAAAAGATAAGTTTAACTTAATAGATAAAAATATACTAAATATGATTTGGGCACAGCAGTCCTCAAAGCTTACAACACCCTAAGTCCCTAACCATTATGTATGTACTATCAAAGCTTCACAGTTAAACACATATGCTAATGTTTTACATCAGAGACTATTTCTTGAATGAATGGAGGAAAAATGAATCTGAATCTCATATTAATTTTAATTTGAAATTTAAAAATGAGAGGATATTTGTTTTGTAACAACAAAATGGAAAATTTAGAATGTGTTTTAGGATCCTACCTCAAGAAGAAAATTTGCTCCTGCAACAAGACAATCCATTTCATCTTCCTTGTCAAGAATGATTCCTAGTCTTTCCTTGAAAAGGTCTGGATATTTGTACGCACCACCACCTGTGGCCTTCTCACCAATAGTTTATCATTAAATACATGACATAAATCAAAGTAACTTAAGTCTATGTAAACATTATTTTGTATCAAATTGAAAATCAAATCTTTTTCATTTGAAATATCTATGAAAGCTTGAACATGTGCATGTGCATCTGTTACCTTTGGGAACTATTAATATTCTTTCAATTTTAAATCAGATTATAGGAATTACATGTTTTCCAACCATGGCAAAACAGAAGACAAGGGATAGAAACTGTTTCAAATCATGGCAGAGGCAAGCTTGAATTGGTTTGTAACTTACAATCTATAGATTTTTCTCAAAACATTTATCTGTAGTGTACACTCAAAGACAACAATAGGAACAAAATCTTCATAATATGGCATGCTTCAACATTTTAGTTTGATTACCTTAATAGCTATTGGCTGACTTCCAGGATTTTCTCGTGGCTGACAACCTGAATTCATTATCAGATGCAAAAATTTCAGAATGACCTCAAAAATGGATTGGATATCAAGATGAAACATAACATGAGTATATATGTTTCTAGGGATTATATTAGTAAGAATCATATTATATATATGTTTTAAAGGATATCCATTAGTTTGGAAATTTGAGTACTTTAGCTTTGGATTCTGTGTAGTTTATTTGCCACCTAATTATCAAACTAAGATCAAGCTCAGATTTCAAGGTCCAAGCCTCAAAGGATAACAAATATATAGAACAAGTGTTTCACTAACAAGTACTTGAGACTTCTATGACCAACTATATATAGAACAAGTAAAGCAAAATTTAAAAATGAGAAAGCCATAAAAGAATTTAGAAAAAAGATGGATGAGAGTTTCTAATCAGCCAGCTTGGGAAACTAAACAAATAAGGGATCAATACAACGATGATTGAAGGAGCCAAAATGGTTTGTCAAGTTCAGTTCAGCACGCAAGGTAATCAAGTCTCCAAAAGAAACAAATGCTGCTAAGTGCTAACCATGAGCATGGTTGCATGCCTTGGAAAATTCAGTTTCTCTCTGACACAGTATCAAGACCAAGATTTGCAAATATAAAGGAATACCATTATGTACGCACCTCCAATATGAAGTTTCATGGACTTGATAAACTCTATGCAATCATTTATCTTGCTAGTTTCAAACTTCTTAAAATTGAGCTTCCCATTAAGAACAGGATATTGCTTACTGCCGTCGGATTTCTCCAAAGCATTTCTATGAGATATCCCTTCCTCGCCATCAACCAAATGATCATCATCTTTTGTGAAGTATACTAACTTGGCGAGAGATCCTGTCAACAGATGGACAATACTATTTTAGGCCAGAGCAAGCTGATGTGGAAGCAAAATTTCTCTTCACAATTCACCAAAACCAAGCAGAAGTTTGACAATATTATTAATGATATTGGTAGTTGGACAGCAAGGTAACAATCATCATTTCATATTTTCTAAAAAATGCAATATTGTTATCAAGAGTAAATGTATATGCATTCTTAATATACGTGTTAGTTAAAGAAAAATGATGCCAATATTAAAAGATATTCCACAGCCAATGACATGACATCCAATCAATCAACTTGACAAATTTAATGCATACACAACACACCAGGACAAAGTGCTGAACTGCCAAGCAAAATACCAACAAACAAAAACTCATAATTCAACACCCATTTAAATGCAGGCAGAAAATTTGCTCTGCTTAATAATCATGCTATGTAAATTCAAGGTCTAGCTAACCAGTGCCCAAAAGGGTTCTGGTTAAGAAACATTAAATATACTGTATTACATGCTTTCAATTACTTTAAAAGCACCATTGAATGACTTTTGTATTTTTTATACAATAATTGTTTTCTTTTTCAATAAATACTTTCAGTTCTTGTTTCCTTAATCAATTTCCTTAGGACTTTGGTTAGCATTTCCCATAAACTAATAGCAATAAAAAATATAAGAAATATCAAATCCAGTTGAAGGTTTCAATTTATACAATCAACCCAGAAAAATATGAGAAGCAAACATGCAAAGTTGAACACATAATATGAAAATTAATAAAATAAACCTGCAACTTTGAACCAAAAACAACAGGACATACACTACAATCAAGCCTTTGGCTACATAGAGATTAATCAATTCAACTTGGCTTTATCAAGAACCAAAATTCTCAATAAACAAAATTACCATCTTTTTTAATGATTTGATTTCTCCTGATATTTTCACCATGATTTAAATAAATAAAAACGTTTTTCAACCGCAATTGCAGCTGCATCAGTACCATTTATCCACAATTTCTGCAATATATAGAATTGCAACAAATCGCACACCCACAAACATGACTGATATTTAAAACCTAGGTTATGAAAGCTCTTCTCAACCCCTTTTGATCAAACCATCTTCCATTTTATACACTTTTCTCAACAAAGCAACAATCATTTTTCTTCTAACATGACCAAACCACCTTGGGCATGTTTCTGTCATTGTCTCAATTGCTATACTAATTTCCTGGATACATTATTATCTTGTCTTTTCTCGTATTCACTCATCCACTTCAGCAATTTCATCTCCACTAAACTTATTGTTTTTCTTTTTGGCATATCCCTGTCCAATATTCACCATACAGCATCATTGTCCAACAGGAGTTTCCTTTGAGTTTAATAGGTAATTTGAAACCATAAATTAAGCCTAAAGCATTTTCTTTCAATTCACCCACCTAACCTGAACAGGCACACCCATCAGAAGAACAGATATTTTCAGCGGGATTATAGATGTCAGCCCAACCAATTGCTTCAGGGAGGCAAAGTGAAATTTTGAAGTTTTCAGACGGAACACTTTCAGTGCTCAGTTTCATCATTGGTGATAATTGCCAAAATGTGGTCCAAGCAAAGAAAAGGGAATAAGATGATTCACTGATTAGAGATAAGCATGAATTACTTTTATTCGATATTACAAAATGTTAGAGACGATGATAATCATGCTTGACACATCGGTATTTCAGTTTAAGAAGTGTACGATTTCCACAATCAAAACAATATTCAAATTTTAGAACCTTTACTGTCAATTTAATAACCTATAGTATAGACCGATGTAATAGCAGTGCATGGTGCTACAGGGCAGATTAGCAATCCCCCAATTAAGCAAATTTCCAAAAGCTCTAGCATAGAGAACATGATCTCCAGAGCTCTGACATGATTTGAACTCGCAGAATTGAATAGAAAAGACATCCACTTTTTCTCAAAAGTAAACAAGTTCCAGAGTCCACCCCATTCTCAACAAACAAGTTAAGCCAACCAACGATATCTATATCTATGCAACTGCATAACCATGATCCCTCCAGAAAGTTCACATTGTTATGAACAGCCAGAATCATTCTCAGTCATTCCCAATGTTCAAAGTACTAATTCAGGTGCAACCAGAATTCAGGCTTCAGAAACTTTATGCAATTGAATTTGTACAGCAAGCTGGATTACCAAGCAAAACACCAAACCAAACTACTCGAAACACATCTTCCATGCATATGATGAGAAACCAAAGGGGTTCAAGAAACAGCCATAGACAAATACATAACAAACCAAAAACAATGCCATATGCATCACTATCAGCCAGCCAATCAAGATTGAAACTTTTCACCAAAACATGCACATCCCACAAAATTTCACAAAGCAAGGATGTCAAATTTACATGAAAATCACCAAACCAACAACAAAAAGTGAAAAGCAGAAATCTACCTCCAATATCCAAAGCCAGATGATACACATGAGATGGTTGGTTAGGATCCAAGTTTGATTGAGTTTGTCCCTCTCTGAGATCCATTGCTTTTTGTTATTTCAGTCTCTAATAATCTAAGCAGTGTGTTTACAATAAATAAATAAATGGTAAAGACGTAAAGTGGTCAAACTCCTTCATCTGTAACCATCTGAGATAAGCAAATTACTCATCCGTTGCTCGCATTGAAAGAAATACAAAAAAATTAATTAATTATAATCAGCAACCTTCTCGATAAGAAATTTAATTTTAATTTTAATTTGTAGAGTTGATTAGTTTAGAGAGGGAAAGAGTAGAGAGAGAAGGGTAGGTGGTAGATGTGATAGGGTACGGTGTGGTTTTCAGGAATGAAAGATTGGCCATTGACGTCACGCAAACAACATTGGTTTCGCACGTTGTTGTTGTAATATTGTTCAATTGAAATTCAATGGATGGAAGACTTGCACTTCCTAATGATGCAACAACAGCAAAGTTTCGGGATAACTACAATGTACAACAAATGCTATTTTAACGCACCCATTAATACGGTTAAATTTAATGCAAATTTTATTATTATTATTATTATTATTATTATTATTATTATTGCCTATTAGTAGTATTTAAAAATACAAAAAATACGTATATTATTATATAATTAAAATTGAATATGCAACATATAAGTTTGATAAAATTGATAAATTTATTCATAAAATAATAATAAATATATAAATATAATAACTACTCTATTTCATGATTAATTTGGTCAAAATTATTAAATATATTAAAACTAAATTTGATAAGAGATAAATGAACTTAAATCAGGTAAAAAATAAGAGAGCATTTATTTCACAAAACCATTTATATTTTCGAGATTATCAATAAATACTTTTAAATATTTTTTCTTCTAAATACTCAAGCTACACAACTTTTATTCTCACTAGTACGAATGTACGATAACCCAATGCACGGGTCTATTGTTATATTCCAAAATTATAAAATTGTTATTTTAACTTACGCTTATTACATATATTAAGAATTATAAAACATAAAATTTGATTCATGATTACAAATAATTAATCTAATTTAAGTTTTAAAAAATAATACAGTTGACAATAAAAGTACTTAACTAAACCAAAACATCATTTAAGTTACTTAACCACAAATATTAACAACATTCAGAGTTCATGAAATTTATAAGTCCTAAATAAATAAAAAATTATAGAGACTAAATTTAAATTAAGTTGATGATAACGACAATGATAATTTGTTTCTACACATTATAATTTTTTAAAAAATAATTTAACTTATATAGTTTTAATTTTAATTGGTAGATATTTTTTTATTTATCGTAATTTCTTTTCAATTTCTTACCGCAACTTTCTCTCATTTATTTTTTTACTCTTTGTCCTTTAAATCATTTGTTCCTTTAACTATTAGTTATCCTTCAATTTAAATTTAAATCAATTTAAAATGATGATAATTTATTTCTCTTACTTTAAATTTCTTTTTAATTATTTTACTTTTAATTTAATTAATTTGTTTCAATATTTTATTATAATAATCATTTTCTTACCACAATTTATTGTTATAATGGTTCCTTCATTTTTCAAACTTTTTGTTAATTATTTTTATTTTTTTAAAATTAATTGAGAGTTATTTTAATTTAATTTGTTAAAAGATTTACCATGCTTTCATTTTATTACTATGCTAAACATTTGGCATGTTTGCATTTTTTTTTGGCTCCGTTTAGGTTTTTTCTCTCTATCACCATGTTTGTATAACGAGTAACTAAATATCATTCTAAAATTAAAAACAAATTAAAAATAAGAAATTATTTGTTATACTAGTTTCTAAAATTAATATATAAATAAATATTGTTAGTTATTTTAAAAATTAAGATACCAAATATGAATTTTTATTTATAAAGTTATTAATTTCTTACATTGTATTATGGTTTGAAGGTTTGGTCTTATTATCTATGGTCTTATCTTTCATCTCACACATATATTTCATTTTCATCTTGTGCCAAATCATTACATAACTCATCTTGTATATTTCATTAAGTAAAAAAATAATGATAAATCAACAAAAATTAAATAAACAATAAACCAACAAAAATTAAATAAAAACTCAAACATATTTTAAAACTCTCCATAAAAAAAAAAACACATCAAGTTACGTATGAAGAAATGAATTGGTATAACATATTTTATAAATTACTAAATAACATGATTTACCCATAATTATTATCCATTTTTATCTTCAAGATTATACCTAATTTGCTAGCTACACAAAACTGAAGTAAAACAAAATAATGATACGTAAGAATATATATATGAATATATATATATATATATATATATATATATATATATATATGTGTGTGTGTGTGTGTGTGTGTGTGTGTGTGTGTGTGTGTGTGTGTGTGTGTGTGTGTGTGTGTGTGTGTGTGTGTCTCATAATTTAATTATTTAAAATAAGAAAATATATTTATCATAATTACCTTAATTAATCTATTATATTTTTATAATTAAAAATTATATAAATACATTTTCTCCAAAAATTTATGTGTTGATAATAATTAATTTAATTATTCATAGTTTCAAATATATATATATATATATATATATATATATATATATATCATTATTACTATATTTATATAATTTTATAAATTAAAACAAAATTCTTCAGAAATTTCCAACTCAAATGTATAAAGATAAATATTCAAATACTTATCATAATTACTTGATAATAATTAATTTATAGTTATTAATTATCATAAATTTTAATTGTTCATAATTTCAAATCATATGGATAATAATTAATTTAATTATTCAAATTTTTAAATATTTATCATAATTGCTTGATAATAATTAATATATAATTATAAAAAATTATCTAAAATAAATTATCTCAAATTTTAGCTATTACAAATTTAATTTTTTAGAATTTAAAATAAAATTTGTAATAACTAATTTAATTATTTTAAATTTCAAATAATCATCATAATTACTTGATAATAATTAATTTATAATTATTAAAAATTCCTAAAAAATTTCAAATCAAATGTACAATAATTTCCTCTGAGACTTCTTTATTTTTATGCATATAAAGATAAAGATGAAAAATTATTTTCTAACTTCACTACTTCCTTTGTCCAAAAATAATGGTCAAATGTCATCTTTTAAGTTTTTGTTAATAGAGGGACTCAAATCCACAAACTATAGTCTATCCCTCTCTCCTTCTTTAGTTTATCATCAAGTCAACTTTATACCTCTTAATTATTATCTAGCAATTTTATACGGTCCCAGAAAAATAATAAATAGATAAAAAATAATACTTTATAATATTAATAGTATATTATCATTAATTCATTTATAAATTTTATTGTTGACCATTAAATTATAAGAGATATAAATGACATAATTAATTATTATTATTATATTAAAAAACTAAAATGACAATCATTTTAGAATATATAATTTTCTCATATACAACAACTATAATTGGATGGAGAGAGTATAATTTATATTTTTACTTTTTATTTTCTATTTATTATTTTAATTCTTTGAAAATATTCCTTTTTTCGGCAAACACAGGGATCAACACACCACTTTAAAAATACTCCTAAAAATATTAAAACTTAACAAATACATTTTTACATATGTCAGTAGATAATATTCTCAACTACTATATTCATGAGGATATAATTTTAAAAAATACAAGATGATTATGTGAAATAAACTGTTCCTAGAAATCTAAATTAATTGATTATCTTAACAATTTAGAGAAAATCTCTGCAAATCAAATGAGATAGACAAATTAATTTAAATCAAGAAAGAAACGAAAGACATGAAGGAATTATTAGGAAGGAAGAAGAAAATTTTTGTAGAATGAAAAGTATTTGCACAATTGTTCATTTTGCTTGAAAGAAGAGAATTTAAATAAAATCAAATGTGAAAAAATATAAATAATAGACCACTCACAAGTCAAATAGTTATTCTAATTTATCCATATAAAGGATTAATTTAACTACTTATGTGAATTATAATCATTGATTTAAAATTAATTTTTTTACTCTAAAGCGATCGAACGGGCACTTGTTTTACTTTAGTCAGATGCTAATACGCGCTTTTTTTTACTAATAATAATCCCACAAGAAACACGACACATCACTACACGTGATAAGCATGATATATTTTATAAAAATTTACTAAATGATATTTTATTCTTAATTATATTAAACTCTAAACGTTTTAAGTAAAATATCAAATTCGTGAACATTTCGGTGCGACAGTAACGGGACCAATGCAAACACTAATATTACTTTATCAAAATTAAAAAAATATTAGTGCACGTTGGACTCACGAATTCTGGAATGTTTACGTCAAAAAAGACGAAAATTAAATTTCAAATAAATTTTAATTTTTAGATAGATGCGGATTTATTCTTCCAAAAACGAAAAACATAAAATACAGGAAAAAGAAAAGAAAAGAAATTAAAAAACATAATTATATTTGACAAAACAATTCAAATTATTTATTATTTATTTTATTCATTTATAAGCATATTTGATTAGATATTTTTTTATAAATAAACTTATTTTAATAATTATAATTTTTTCATATATTACTTAAATAGTATTGAATTAATAATTTATAATGTAGTATCATTTTTAGTTTAATCATTTTCATCTTTTAGACAATAATTTTAGCTAAAAAAATAACATTTCTTTTGTTTTGCTTTTCAACTTCTAATTAACATTCCAAAAAAATTATTTAACCTTCTCTAAAAAGAATAACCTATAAGTTTTTTTTATACTAAGAACGAAACTTAACTAAATGCAGTATTTTTAATGTTATTATCCAATTAAAATTGAAGTTTTGTCTTGATAATCACATAATAAAAGTCACCACTGGAGATTGTCACTAGATACCAACTGGAAAAATCAAATTTAATTAAAAATAATGTAAAACCACTTAATAACCACATAATAAAGCTTGGTACTAAAGATTGACACTACTTAATAGTTATCATAGTAGTAGCATTACTCACAAAGAATAATTATATATATTTTATAATTTTTTTTACTAATCTTCCTATTAAATAAAAATAAATAAAAATATTTTAAGTTTCTTAGATATTAATTGTGTTTATTTTTTAATTTTTATAAAATATTAGAATAATTAATAAGAAAATATCATAAACGCATATCACGAAAGTGAACAAATTTGTTATGAATATATTAAATATTAACATGGACCGACCTTGATGATATACCAAAAAGATATTGATGAGTCTTGATGTAACATTTCACAAACATTTTGTCACATGCAAGTTTTTTCATTACTCCCATTGTCAACTAGCATTCCAAATTAGCATTTCCAGCTTTAGAATGTTTCTTAATCCTTATAATTTTATTCCTAGTTGAGAGAGCACGAGTATTCTGCTCGTCATGCATGACTATCGTTGGTCTAAGAGAATTTTACACACAGTGATAACCAAACACAAGTTCTCCTGCTAAATAGATCATTCTCACTCACATGAACGGAACTGGATCTTGCATCACTACGTCAACTCTTTGGTTTATCTTACCTTTTAATTTGTGCTTATATGAAAAAATAATTGGTTTCTAACTTGGACTACTTGTTCTTTTAGGTTACTTTCGTTATATTTTTAGCGTTTATTTAGTTTAGATGTCTATATTTTAAGGATAATGTTTTCTTTTTGTAAAGACTCGTTTATTTGACTTACTTTATTATACATGAGGTATTTCTAGACTATTATTTTAGGATTTCATGTTCTTTTTTGTATATTTTTTTACGAGCTATTATTGTAATGAAGGGCATTACATTTCGGTATCAGAGCCAGGTTGATCCTATATTGGTCTGTGGTAGTGGGTTGTTTTCAAAAGATCAAATATAGGCACATAGGACTACTTATTAGAGTTATAAATGACATGTTATTCTTTTAGGTATTGGACTTGATCAACCTAGTGTTTGATTGGTGGTATGTAGATTTATGGCACCTAATAGGCGAAAGTCATATGCAAACGATGCACTTGCCATATAACTCTTAGGTCCGTTTAAGGATGATAAGCAGTGCTAAAACTTAGCTTGGACCCAAAAGCTTGTTGGAACGCCCTCCAAAATCTAGAGGTTAATCTAGGATTCTTCTCTGACTGACCATCCGTTTGAGGATGATAAGCAATGCTAAAACTTAGCTACCCAAAAGCTTGTTGGAATGCCCTCCAAAATCTAGAGGTTAATCTAGGATCCCTATCTGACACTATAGATGTAGGTATGCCATGAAACTCAACTATTTCCCTAATGTATAGGTTTGC
This sequence comes from Glycine latifolia, assembly GCA_013407115.1. Taxonomy (NCBI): domain Eukaryota; kingdom Viridiplantae; phylum Streptophyta; class Magnoliopsida; order Fabales; family Fabaceae; genus Glycine; species Glycine latifolia. Next base: position 19,594,925 of record CM023948.1, on the reverse strand, counting down.
CAATTTGTCCAATCCGTAGGTTTCCTTAATTTGCAAAAAAGGAGCCGACTTGGTTAGTCTGTCCACAATTAATCATATGGAATCTAGACCCAAATAAGTCTTAGGCAAACCTATCACAAAGTCCATAGAGATTAGTTCCCACTTCCAATTAAGAGCTTATAAAGGTTGCAGCAAAACTTGAAGGTTTCAAATGTTCAATCTTAACCCTTTGGCATACTAAACACCTAGATACAAAGCTAGCTGCATCTTTCTTCATCCCTAGCCATCAGTACATCGTCTTTAAATCCTAATACATCTTGGTTATCCCTGGATGTTGGATGAACTTACCCTTATGAGCTTCCTCTAAAATTTTCTATCTTAGACTCCCCTTCTTAAGGACTACGACTCTTTCCTTAAACAGCACTAGCTCATTGGCAGATAAGGTATAACCTTCTTGGTTCACCAATGACTGTAGTTATTGGTTTAGAAGGTGTTCCTTCTTAATCAAGTCTCTAATGTTACTACCAATCTTCAGTCTATTCAACTTCATGCTTAATGCATTCAGAGAAGGAATTGTCCACTTTTATATAAGAATTGTACGTAATTTGAAATTTGTCTAACCGATCTTTCTTTTTATCTATTATTTCTATTATCTTTAATTTTAATTATCTTTAGTCAATGTAATATATTACTATAGTAACATCTTTTCAAAATAAAAATAACAATCTAATATATTAAAACAATTTAATATATATTTTTCTTTACTAAAAGATATATTTAAATATCTTTATCTAAATAATTATTGAATTATTTTTGAGATGTTACATTTCTCCCCTCCTTAAAGAATTTCATCATCGAAAGTAATAATACTTATTAATCAGATTAACAATTAGCATTATTAACAATTTAAGATTGAACACTCCTCAATTAATGAGGTTTGCATATTGACATCTAACGTCTTCCTCAAGCTCCCAGGTAGCCTTTTCTGGAGTTAATCATTCCCAAACTACTTTCACCAAAGGAACTGTCTTATTCCTCAGAGTCTTGGGGTTTTTGTCAATGATTTGAACAGGTTTGGACATATATATCAAATTACCCTTTAATTGTATTAACTTAAGAACTATGATGTGTGAAATATCTTGTACATACTTTCAAAGTTGAGAAACATGGAAGATGTCATGAAGATCTAACAATTATGGTGGAAGAGTTGATTGGTAGGCAATAGGCCCAACTTTATTTTACTTAAGTTTTAATGGTTTTACTCTTAGATCAATCTTGATTAAAACCACGTGCTAGGAAGTGCTTATTTATGGGCTATAAAACGAGAGTTAAAGGTTTTGTATTTTTTAATTTACCTCCTAATGTGAAGCCTATAGGGAGCAAGTGAGTTTACCTCCTAATCTTTGGACTAATTTACCCCTTCAATTACAAACTCAATTCAATTTTCTTCATTTTCTTATAGGCTAATTTGAATCATTAAAGAAAAAATAAATTGTTGGTATAGAAAAAAATGTAAATTGTGTTGTATTAAACTAACTAGTCATTATTTTGATATAAAATTATTCAAACTTTTCATACTCAAACTGCACACTTCAATAAGATGGTTACAATTGTGATATCAAGTCCTGTTTCATTAAGTGGTCTTGAGTTCAAATCTGGGCCCAAGTACATGGTGAACCTGCTCTTTGATACCATGATAATATAAAAAACACTCTAGAGTAATCATTATTTTGTGGTTAACTTTTTTTTAAAAAGTAACATAAAGTTTAGTTTTGTTTATGTTTTTGTAATAAACAAAGACTTTAGTTTTTTTTTTATAAGTAGGAATTGTAAACAATGTCAAGATAATTTATATAACTCATGTACTATACTAAACTATGGTAGACTCCTTTAGCAATAAAGAATTTAGTTAATCCAAGGATTAAGTGACATGATTAATACTCTTTCAAACAAGTGTGAATTCTACTAAATTAGACGTCAGTTTGTTGATACCATGATGATATAAAAAATCCCCAAGTGTAATCATTAATTTGAGACTATTTTTTTTTTAAAAAAGTAACATATAGTTTAGTTTGTTTATGTTTTTGATATAAACAAAGAGTTTAGAATTTATTATCAGTGGGAATTACAAAAAATGTCAAGATAATTTAAATAACTCACGCATTATAAACAACAAACTAAGCTAGACTCCTTTAACAATAAAGAGTTTGGTTAATCCAAGGATTAAGGGACATGACCAATACTCTTTCAAAAAAAGTGTGGATTCCACCAAATTAAATATTAGTATGTTCATACAATGATGATATAAAAAATACCTAATTGTAATAATTATTGTGACTAAATGTTTTTCAAAAGTAACATAGAGTTTAATTTTTTTAATGTTTTTGGTATAAACAAATAGTGTAGTTTTGCTTTATAAGTAGGAATTGTAAACAATGTCAAAATAATTTAAATAACACACGCACTATACTCAACCAACCAAGGTTGACTCTTTTAATAACAAATAATTTAGTTAATTCAAGGATTAAGTTATATGATTAATAATCTTTTAAACAAGTGTGGATTCCGCCAAATTAGAGGTCAGCTTGTTAATATCATGATGATATAAAAAATCTCCAAGTGTAATCATTATTTTATGACTATTATTTTTTTTAAAAAGTAACATATAGTTTAGTTTGTTTATGTTTTTTTGTATAAACAAAGAGTTTAGTTTTTTTTTCTCGGTGAGAATTATAAACAATGTCAATATAATTTAAATAATTCACACACTATACACAACAACCTAAGTTAGACTCTTTTAACAACAAAGAGTTTGGTTAATCCAAGGATTAAGGGACATGACTAGTACTCTTTCAAACAAATAGGGATTCCACCAAATTAAATGTCAATTTGTTCATACAAGGCTGATATAAAAAATCTTCAATTGTAATCATCATTTTGCGGCTAATTATTCTAAAAGAGTAACATAGAGTTTAGTTTGTTTGTGTTTTTGGTATAACCAAAGAGTTTAATTTTTTTATCAGAAGGAGTTGTCAATAATGTTTGGATAATTTAAATAACTCACGCATTATACTCAAGCAAAAAAACTAGACTCCTTGAACGACAATGAGTTTAGTTAATCCAAGGGTTAAGTGACATGATTAATATTCTTCAAACAAGTGTAGATTCCACTAAATTAAAGGTCAATTTGTTGATACCATGATGATATAAAAAAATCCCCAAGTGTAACCATTATTTTGTGACTAATTTCTTTTGAACAGTAATATAGAGTTTAATTTGTTTATGTTTTTGGTATAAACAAAGAGTTTAGTATTTTTTTATTAATAGAAATTGTAAACCATGTCAAGATAATTTAAATAATTCACACATTATATTTAACCAACTAAGTTAGACTTCTTTAACAACAAAGAGTTTGGTTAATCCAAATATTAAGTGACATGATTAATACTCTTTGAAACAAGTGTAGATTCCACCAAATTAAAGGTCAATTATTTTATACCATGATGATGTAAAAAATCTCCAAGTCTAATCATTATTTTGAGGCTAATTTTTTTTAAAAAGTAACATAGAATTTAGTTTGTTTATGTTGTTTGGTATAAACAAAAACTTTAGTTTTTTTTATCTGTAAAGAGTATTAAGATAATTTAAATAACACACACACACATTATACTCAACCAACTATGGTAGACTCCTTTAACAACAAAAAATTTAGTTAATCCAAGGATTATGTGACATGGTTAATACTAATGACGATCAAGGCATACACGCTTGGATTGGATTGTTTTCGAATGCAAATTTCAAGACTTTGAAGATAGTTGTTTAGAACTTAAAAATAAAATATTGGGAAGATTAAGAAGATGATAATGAATGACGTCACAATCCGTAGGGGAGCGATAAGTCAGAGGAAGATTGACACAAAGGAAAACTTTTTTTATAAGAATCGATTTAGGTTCAACCAAGAACCAAGAAGAAGCTCTCAATTCAAGCAAATGCTTAATTTCATTAATCAAAGTTTTGCCAAAAATAGCAATATCTGAGTACTTATAGAGCTAAGCCTCTAATAAAACTTAAAAATGCATAGTTTTGGCCTATTTCAAACCACATTGAGGTTTATTACACAAATAAACAATAAATACGAAAATCTTCGCAGATGTTGTGCGCTAAGTGAGCTATGCGCACTAAGCCCAAAAAATTATCTATCAAGGAAATGTGTTAAGTACGACATGCGCGCTAAGCAGGCAAAGACAATGCGTTAAGCGAGTCACGCGCGCTAAGCCTAAAAAAGTCTCTGCCAGGAATTATGCTAAGCGAGCTTCTCAACAATCTTCAATATGCTCCAATTCAGCTCATTGTGTCTTCTTCCATCCTCGCCCTTGTTAAATAGTCCAGCCATGATTCTCTTGGCATCTCTTCTTGTAAAAGCTTGCCTCTGGACTATGTCATTGTACCCTTCAATTCATGGAGTGTTTCTAGCTTTTTATGCTCCTTGGATAGCCCTCTATCAAATACTCTTTCAAACAAGTGTGGATTCCACCAAATTAAAGGCTAGTTTGTTGATAACATGATGATATAAAAAAATCTCCAAGTGTAATCATTATTTTGTGGCTAATTTTTTTTAAACGGTAATATAGAGTTTAGTTTGTTTATGTTTTTGGAATCGACAAAGAGTTTAGTTTTTTATTAGTGGGAATTGTAAACAATGCCAAGATAATTTAAACAACTCATAAGCTAGAATCCTTTAACAACAAAAAATTTGGTTAATCAAAGGATTAAGAGACATGACTAATACTCTTTCAAACATGTGTGGATTCCACCAAATTAAAGATTAGTTTGTTGATACAATAATGATATAAAAAATCCCCAAGTGTAATAATTATATTGTGGCTAATTTTTTTTTTAAAATTAACATAGAGTTAAGTTTGTTTGTGTTTTTGGTATAACCAAAAAGTTTAGTTTTTTTTACCATAAGGAGTTGTAAACAATGTCAGGATAATTTAAATAAGTCACTCATTACATTCAAGCAACAAAACTAGACTCCTTTAACAACAAAGAGTTTAGTTAATCCAAGGGTTAAGTGACATGATTAATATTCTTTCAAACAAGTATAGATTCCACCAAATTAAAGGTCTTTTTGTTGAAATCATAATGATATAAAAAATTCCAAAGTATAATATTTATTTTGCAGCTAATTTTTCAAAAAGTAATAGAGTTTAGTTTGTTTATACTTTTGGTTCAAACAAAGAATTTAGTTTTTTTTTTTAACAAAAGGAATTGTAAACAATGTTAAGTTAATTTAAATAACACATGCACTATACTCAACCAACTAAGGTAGACTTCTTTAACAACAAAAAATTTAGTTAATCCAAATATTAAGAGACATGATTAATACTCTTTCAAACAAGTGTGGATTCCACCAAATTAATGGTCAGTTTGTTGATACCATGATATATAAAAAAATCTCCAAGTCTAATCATCATTTTGCGGCTAATTTTTCTAAAAAAGTAACATAGAATTTAGTTTGTTTATGTTTTTCATATAAACAAATTATTTAGCTTTTTTATCAATAGGAATCGTAAACAATGTCAAGATAATTTAAAACACCATCACACTATATTCAATCAACTAAGTTACACTCTTTTAACAACAATGAGTTTAGTTAATCCAAGGAATAACTGACATGATTAATACTCATTCAAACAAGTGTAGATTCCACCAAATTAAATAATGATATAAAAAGTCTTCAAGTGTAACATTATTTTGTGGTTAATTTTTTTAATAAAGTAACAGAGTTTAGTTTATTTATATTTTTGCGTAAACAAAGAGTTTAGTTTCTTTTTATCAAAAGGAATTGTTAACAATGTCAAGATAATTTAAATAACACACACACACACACACACACACTCTATACTCAACCAACTAAAGTAGACTCCTTTAAGAACAAAGAGTTTAGTTAATTCAAGTATTAAGAGACATGATTAATACTCTTTCAAGCAAGTGTAGATTTCTCCAGATTAAATGTCAATTTGTTGATACCATGATGATATAAAAAATCCCCAATTGTAATCATCATTTTGTGGCTAATTATTCTAAAAGAGTAACAGAGTTTAGTTTGTTTATATTTTTGTATAAATAAATTATTTAGTTTTTTATCAATAGGAATTATAAACTGTCAAGAAAATTTAAAAAAACTGACGCACTATACTCAACCAATTAAGTTAGATTTCTTTGATAATAAAGAGTTTAGTTCATCCAAGTATTAAGTGACATGATTAATACTCTTTCAAACAAGTGTAGATTCAACCAAATTAGAGGTCGGTTTATTGATACTATGACGATATAAAAATCCCAAGTGTAATCATTATTTTGCGATAATTTTTTTAAAAAGTAACATAGTTTATTTTTTTTATGTTTTTGGTATAAACAAAGAGTTTATTTTTTTTATATGTAGGAAATGTAAACAATGCAAGACCATTTAAATAACAGACACTATACTCAACCAACTAAGGTAAACTCCTTTTAACAACAAAGAATTTAGTTAATTCAAGAATTAAGTAATATGGTTAATACTCTTTCAAACAAGTGTAGATTCCACCAAATTCATGGTCAGTTTGTTGATACCATGATGATATAAAAATCCCCAAGTGTAATCATTATTTTGTGACTAATTTCTTTTTGAAAAGTAACATAGAGTTTAGTTTGTTTATATTTTTGGTATAAACAAAGAGTTTAGTTTTTTTTATCAGTAGAAATTATAAACAATGTCAAGATAATTTAAATAATTTACGCATTATAATTAACCAACTAAGTTAGACTCCTTTAACAACAAAGAGTTTAGTTAATCCAAGGATTAAGTGACATTATTAATACTCTTTCAAACAAGTGTAGATTCCACCAAATTAAAGATCAATTTTTTAATACCATGATGATATAAAAAATCCCAAAGTGTAATAATTATTTTGTGGTTAATTTTTTTTTAAAAAATAACATAGAGTTTAGTTTGTTTATATTTTGTATATAAACAAAGAGTTTAGTTTTTTTTATATGTAGGAATTGTAAATAATATCAAGATAATTTAAATAACACAAATTATACTCAACCAACTAAAGTAGACTCCTTTAACAACAAAGAATTTAGTTAATCCAAGGATTAAGTGACATGGTTAATACTCTTTAAAACAAGTGTGAATTCCACCAAATTAAATGTCAAGTTCTTGATTATATGATGATATAAAAAAATTCCCAAATGTAATCATTATTTTGCGGCTAATTTTTTTAAAAAGGTAACATAATGTTTAGTTTATTTATGTGATTGGTATAAACAAAGGGTTTAGATTTTTCTTTTATCAATAGAATTTGTAAACAATATAAGATAATTTAAATAACTCATGCACTATACACAACCAATTAAGTTAGAATCCTTTAACAACAAAAAATTTGGTTAATCCAAGGATTAAGAGACATCACTAATACTCTTTCAAACATTGGATTCCCCCAAATTAAAGGAGACATTTAGGAACCATACTCAATATGCTACCTAAAACATATTTAAACCTAAAAAAAGATGAGCAAAAATGGTTTCTTATTAAGGAGCAAATAAATAGTACCTTTTCCAAGCACTCGTATCTGTTCTAGAGAGGCTAGAACAATAAATTTTTAAGTTGAATAACGTGACACATTCAATGTACCACATGAAATGAACAGATGATGATAATTAAAAACACACAAAATAACAATATGAGTAATAGCTTATTATAGATTGAAAAACGTAATACATTTTTCAAGCACATTTTGAGTGCAAGCACGTAAATCTTATTTTAGACCGTGCAAACATGTTTTTAATGTTCAAATTCAAGTTTCTGTTTACAGATTATAAAATACGTTTTTGAGCTTTCAAATAAAAAAATATACCCATTACAAACTTGGGTGTAAAATGAAGAGCAACTTCATATATGAAGACCTTGTTAAGGCTTTAACCCTTTACCCTAAAACGTGAGATAGAAATTACACTCATTGAAGCTAACTACAGATCTAAGCCATTGTTGAAATTCTGCTTAGTGTGACAACTGGGAAACATTACTCTGTTCTATGGTGTTGGATTTTATCCTATAGTGGAGCAACAGAGGAATGATTGTCGAAAAATATAAAAATGGCCGGGCTAGTTGCATAGTTGCACTATGCAACGAAGGATGCATATTGCAGTATCATCGAGCACTACAAATATTCAAAGATTTCTCATATTTTTTGGGTATCACGCAATAATAATCATGAGGAATATTAGCAAAATAAAAACATAACTCAATGGGATGGCGAATTGATTGGTATCACTTACAGTTATAAACATTGAATCCAAACTCAATAAAAAAAGCTCAAAAGTATTTAGACATTCCATGTAACAAATTCCTACTATAATTTTAGCCATCAAGATGTCCTAAGCCAGAAAACATTAACATAAAGCCAATTTGTCTCATGAGAGAACCAAAAAAACAAACTAGATAATATTCACCCCTGCATCCAGAATCACCAATCCACAAAAAGACTCCCAAAAAGCATCAAGCCTGCAATGATAATCACACAAAGAAAAAAATCAGCACAGTTCCAGAAAACTTTCACCTTTTTTCAATTTATAAAACTCTGAAGGGCAATGAAAAGGTAACTTAAATCATGTTGTTGGAAAAACCTAAGTCCTATATCGGCTAGAGAGATATGAGACAACCCCCACCCTAAGAGCTAGCTTTTAAGATTGAGTTAAGTCAAAATCCCCGTTCTAAGAAATGTTACATAGAAAAAGAATTGTAGATTTAGGGTTAAGATAAAATATACATATATACATATATACACACACACACTCAAGCAGCTTGTATAATGCACAGTGCAATTTTACTACCATCTCCAATCAACTAAAACGTCAACATACTCATAACATGCATTTTTAATCAAAGTCCAACGCCCAAGAAAGAATGCAAGAAAGAAATCAATAGCTACCTTGTTGGCTATGTTGTTGGAAAGCCAGTCCAAACCCTCATAAAGACCCTCCCCAGAGGTTGCACAGGTGCTCTGGATGTACCTGAAAGAAACACAAAAGCATGTTAAATTTCAATAGGATAGCTATCAGTTCTGGAGAAGGGTGTCATGATCAAAATATTTACCAGTGGCGCTGTCTGAGAGAGTGGAGACCCAGCTTGTCTGTAATTTCAGCAGCATTCATTGCATTGGGAAGATCTTGTTTGTTAGCAAATACAAGCAATACTGCATCTCTCAGTTCATCCTGAAAAGAAGATTTAAATATTTAACAAAAAATTAGGTCATTTTATCACAAGAATATAACAGAAAGCAAAAGTAAAACTGTCAATGGTTCTGGTCATGATGTCATTATTAACATTAAGCCAAAAAGACAAATCAATAAGAACTCATCTTCCAAGGGTGCTTGAATGTTGCAGACATTACAGTTCCACAAAAAGCAGGTCTATTAACTAAGTAATTTTAAGAAAGGCTTTCTATTATAAATTCCTTTTCATCAATAGGAAAACACCCAATTTGGGCAATTGAACATCAATTTTGAAAACTAATGTATCATCATTAACAGCATAGTCATACCAATAGCAGATACAGAAAATTGCTCACTGCTTCAGCAGGAACAGATCTTTCCTTCCGATTTTTTTTTAGATTTATGATATTTAAACTATATATCTTGACCAGTTCAAAATCACTTTATCTAATCCTGTGATTCTACACTCCATCTATGCAAGTGAAACTTTTGATGAATGGAAAGAAAACGAGGACAAAAAATTTTGAAATTAGAACTGAGGAGAAAATTATAGAATTTTTTCCCCTTAGAAGTCAACTTTTCTCTCTTCTTTCCCTTCATTTTCTCTTCAACCAAACAAAAATAATTCAAAATTCAAAAATTTTCTCTCCTTATTTTCTTTCTCTGCATCCAAACTTAGGCTAAATGCCAGATGAATATCTAAAATGAACAGACATGAAAACAAAGAAATATATATCATGACCCTAAGAGAACCAATCTAAATGAACTTATTACCTCATTCAACATCCTGTGCAACTCATCTCTGGCCTCAACAACTCTGTCCCTGTCATTGCTGTCAACCACAAAAAATGAGACCCTGTGTGTTTTGGAAGTAGTGCCTCCACAGGGGACGAATCTGCAAAAGAAAACATGAGCATTCATCTACTGACCTCCAAGATAAATAACTCAGCACCATGAAGGCTTTATCAAGAAATTTCTAAGAATGCATAAAGATCAAACTTTAAACCTTGTCCTGGCCACCAACATCCCAGACAGTGAAACTAATGTTCTTGTATTCCACAGTCTCCACATTGAACCCTAAAACAATTAAGGGAATTAAAAATAAGAAAACATAAAATTGTGAGTGACAGCATCCAGCTGATCTTACAATTTCACCCAGTTATGTAACAATACTTGAAATAAATAGGAACCCTGAAATCTCTCTTTAGTATGAAAGAAGTTACCAAGTTGTTTGATTTTTTACAAGAGCCAGTAGTTAGTTTTAGTAGTATCAATAGTTAATGAGAACAATTATAGTTAGTAAGAGAAGGTGGAAAGGCAGTGGACTGAATTAAGAAGATTAGAAAGGAGTGGCATTCTGTTCAAAAGAGGAAACCCTTTGTGAGGGGCAGACCCTTGGAGGAGAGATCTTTCTCCTTGCTCTGTTCATTTTCAATCTAGAAATACAACCCTTCTTTTTCTCTATTTTCTACTATGGGTTCCTATCAGACTAACATGTGGTAGTGAAAGATAATAATTGTTATAAAAAGATTAACAGGATTTCATATAAAGCATCCCACAGTGAGAACTGAGAAACCTCTGATATAACCGTCATTTGAGATCTCAGTCTTCAATTTTCAAGGTTTTTCATTACAGATTCAATAATGTATGATTCATCATAGAGCTTACTAGCGTGTAACTACCTCCAAAATCAGTTATTTAACTAATGGTTCTACAAGTTGTTAATAGGATCAATAATGAAAATGTAGGCACATTAATACTCTATAGGTAAAAAAATTACACACACACACACACACACACAAAAATTATATAACCAAAATCAAAATCAAGGAACACTTACCAATGGTGGGAATTGTGGTAACGATCTCTCCAAGTTTGAGCTTGTACAGGATGGTGGTCTTACCAGCTGCATCGAGACCCACCATCAGAATTCGCATTTCCTTCTTGGCGAAAAGCCGGCTGAAAAGCTTGGTGAATGTCAACCCCATTTCTCCTTCAGCTAGTGGATCCCTACATTCACAAATTGCACTCAACATTAACACAACTGAACCTCAGCACCATTCAAGCAAATCATTCCATTCGGCCAAAATAATCCCAAAAAATAACACAAATCAAACACTTCTTCCAGCAAGCCAAATCAATGTTAATTAAATGCGTGAATTAACAATCAAATCAACGAAACTGGATTCAGACTAATCTCAATCCAAACGACAAAAACAGCAACACGCATTTCGATCCGCAAAATCATTACAGGAAAACCGAAACAGATCGCGAAACAGGAAATGAAATCACACAATTATCGCAACGCGGATTGCGAAAAGGGGGGGCGATCTTAGCATCCGGATCCCGAAACCCTCAGATCGAACGAATCAAAATTCAAAGAGCCGCAACGCAACAAACCAAAGCATCTAAGAAAAACGGACGAAGCAGTCCGAAATTGAACAGCGAAAAAAGCTCAAAATTCATTTCACATGCAATACAAAGCATCGAAGAGGGAAATGAAATTACGAGCGGTCGAATGGGTTCGCATAGATAGATAGAACAGAAAAGGAAGAGAAGGTTATAGCGGAATTTGAAATTACCTTGAGGGATCTCGAACGAGAAAGCGTAGAGAGAGAGTAAAGAGAAGAGAGAGAAAGGCGAAGAATGCTTTACAATAACGCAAAATGGAATGTAAGGCTTTTATATAGGAGGGAGAGACAAGAACGGGGGTGTCCGAATTATATGCGCGTTTTGGATCAATTAACCATTTGCACCCTGCAATGCATCTCACACGCTACATTGTTTCGAACCTTCCAAAAGCAATGCTCCCTTTCAAATAATTTTATTATTCAAATAAGCTTAATTAACATATTTGAATTTTGAATTTAATCGTAATGTCACCATCTATCATCTAGATCTAATCATCTAATCATAAATAATAATAGTTTTTATTTTAAGATAAAATAATAATAAGTTAAAACATAAATTTTACTTCATATGGATGTGGTGATTCTTAATTGATTCTTATATATGTGAAAATTTATTAAAATTATCACTATAACATATTATTAGTCGTTATATAGGAATCAAATTAATAATTTTTTTTATATGTATGAGGATGAAGTCCTTATAACTTAAAATATTCCATTGTATATCTATAGCTACAATTTTTTTAACTTATTTGGTTTTCACTGCCAAATATTAATCAATGTTATTTGAAAAAAAAAGTGATGTGGTTGCTCATTGGACTTCATATTGCTACTATAAATGAATTTCCTTCCTGCTTCCTTCTTCCTTGATGAAAAAAAATATCCATTGTTCATCATCACCAAAGTGTTCTACATACGGAAACCACCACCACCACTACCACCTAGAACAATACTTGTTGCAAATTGAAAACTAACACCTCCAACAATAGATATCGCAAATTAAGGAGAAAACCCACATGTCCACCCTCTTCGCCGCTTGGATGTATGATTTCACCAAATCTGTACTGTCCCAACCCCAACCACTCTGTTATGGAATGCGACCCTGGAGGTGTTGATGGTTGATTGGATGTTGTCATGTTGAGTATTTTTGTGCTTGATTGATGTTTTATGGGTTATGGATGCTTAGTAATTTTGTGTTTGATGTTTACCGGTAATGGATTTTTCGATTGTGAAGAGTGGTTTGATGTATATTGGGTTATTTTATTTTTACTTTAATTCATTCTAACAGTTTAAAGCCATCAAAAATTATACTTATAATTTCAAAATGAATACTGATGATTTCTTAATCATCACAAATCATATTTTGAAAAACGATAGATATAAAAAAAATTCAAATATCAAGGAAGAAAAACCAAGAAAAAATTAATCAAGAATCAAAAATTAAATGCAAACATATATCAAGGAACACTAACATATTTAAGTCTATAATTTATATATAAAAAAACATTAAAATTGTGTAAGCTAAAACTATCACTATGTTAAAATGATTTTAAACTATTTGGTTTTGATTATTTAAAAATTTAATAAAATAAAATTAACATAGTCATGATTTTTAACTGTCTAAAAAATAGCCTTGAAAAAATTATATTTTTTAGAATTTAGGTTGTGCAATTGGGATTTGAGGATTGGGGGATGGAGGTTCATTAGAGGTTTATAATTCTTAAAAATTTAATAAAAAAATAAAATTGTAATTGCTAAAAACATCGTTATGTTAAAATTATCTTAAATTATTTACTTTTGGTTATTTAAATTTTTATAAAATAAAATTAAAATAGTCCTAGTGTCTAATCATCATTGCATTAAAATTGATTATTTTAAAATAAAACACTAATATTGTTAGCAACAAATTTACGGATGGACGGAATTCACTTAAGATTATAAATAAAAAGAATAAAATAAAAATTTTAAAAGATAAAAAGACTAAAACAAGTTTTACTAAAAAATAAGGAACCAAAAGAGTATTTATGCCTAAAATAAATTTACATTATCAATGTTCATATATTATTCTAATTACTTTAAGACAATAATTAAAATACTATATATTGTAAAATTTATGTTTAACTCATTATCATATAAAATAGATTTATTGATTTTTATAATAATTATTTTAAAAATTATATTAAATTTTTTATTAGTTAATAGTCTAAAAATATTTACGTTAACAGTGAATAAAATTTTATTTTATTTTAAAAGTGGTGTCAAAAATAAATTTATTTATGGATTCTATAAAGGTGTTTTTTTAAACTTTAAAATAAACATTTTTATATAAACACTTTAAAATACTATATAATTATTATTTTAAATAAAAAATAATTTAGACAAATACATCAACAACTCATAAAAATATTTATTTTACAGGGACAGATCCAAGGGAGACAAGCACGGGCCTTGCCCACATAATTACTACTTAAATCATTAAATTCTGTAAATTAGTTAATTAGAATTAATTAATTTAATTATTTTCATTAGTTTTAATGAATTAGTTATTTCTTCTTAAAGCATTCGAGTAAAACTATTCCCAAATTTCCTCGGCAAAATCAACCAGTACAAGTTCCCTTTAAAATCACTATCACGCATAATGAGTCTCACTTAAACTTGCACAAGCCTTCAAACATAAACTGAATTTCAGAAGATGAAGTTTTGAGAAAATAAGTGGAAATGTATATTCTATGGTCATTGAAGTTGATCATATTTTAAATAGACACGACAGAATAGTTAAATGCAAGACATATGTTTATACCAGCCTAAAAAATACATTTGAAATGAATAAATTAAGGACAAGAGAAAACAGATGTCAAATCAACTTTCTGCTCTATATATATTGGACAGAGCAGAGGTCCATGTCTCAAATTAATACAAACAATTGACAAATATTTAAGGTCGCCGATTGAACTTAGAAAAATCAGGGCGTCTACGTTGCATATATGCAGTCTTGCCCTCTTTAGCTTCCTCAGTGCCATAGTATATCAATGTTGCATTTCCACCAATTTCCTATGAATTGGGTTGCAAAAATACAAATTAAGTATACATGCATATGCACCAAGAAACGGGTATCATCACAAAACATTGGTACATTCAGTATAAATAATTATCTTGTTTAGAAAATATAAATAATATACAGTATTATTTAGCACAGAATACTGATAGATCATGAAATCATGATATACCTGGAGATATAAGGTTGGTTGGGTGAAAAGTTTGAAGAAGGGAAGGAGGGAGAGGTCGTGGGTTCGAATCTCTCCACTAACAAAAACACTAACATTTAACAACTAACTTTGACCGATAAAAAAAAATGAAATCATGATATACCTGAAGTCCGGAATGTCCATCATCCACTGCATTAAGAGCTGACTTGAGTACCCGAATAGCAGTTGGACTGTTCCTCAGTATCTCCCGACACCATTTTATCGTTTCCTTCTCTAAATTCTCAAGCTAGACCAAATCAAAACATAGCATTCACTGTAAGTACGAGGTTGATGTTGGAGCATGTGTTTCTTCTGTTGCTTTAAGTAGCTCCCTATTTCTTAAGTGATTCATTGACAACTTAATTTCTTTTCCAATTTCTATACAATATATACACAATATATATATAAATGCTTGTAAAGGATCACAATTGACGTGGCAAGGCGCCCCAATACACACGTCAATCCTCCATGTCAGCCTTGACATAGGAGCACGGATGCATTGCCCTTAACAGCCGGGCTGCCGGACCGACATATTATCTCTTAAATACCTTAATATTTGAATATTAATGATAATGTTACAACTTTCTTATCAAATGACAGATACTTAATTATCTATAAGAGACGAATTATCTATAAACCACGACTTATCTACTAGTTATTATCTACAAACTAGGAATTATCTGTAAGGGTTGTTACATCATTGTATTTGCCCCTACAAACAAGGATCCGAAGTTCCTACTCCACTCTATAAATACCAGGTTCTATCTCACCCTTTTGAATTTCATTCTAAACTAACTCACGTACTTACTTGAGTGAGTCCTTTATTTTACAGGTCCCCCCTCGTGTTCTCCTAACAGAGGGTACCTACAGTCCGACTTGCAAAATCGTGGAGCTCACATCTTGGCCACATCGACCCTTGGTAAGTACAATTCTTAAATAGTACTCATAAAAAAAATTACTCAACTCATCAAAAAAATACTTAAATAGTGAAGTAAGAATGTATGTTGGAGATTCCACGTTGACTAGTGATGAGGCCAAAATAGTGTATATAAGTATACGACAATCTTCACCTTACAAGCCAATTTTATAGGATCGAGTTAGGCTTGTAACCCAAATTCTAAGATGGTATCAGAGCTTGTGTCCAGAATTCTTCAGATATAAAAGAACTTACTGGTACAACAGTGTTGACAAGGCCCATTTTCTCTGCTTCAACAGCATCATAGAACCTTGTGAGAAACCACATTTCACGTGCTTTTTTTGGACCTACCTGTATAAATAAGGCTAGTTTTTATCTTTGGATTGAAAATGTAAAAACGATATGGCAAACAAAATCCACCACCACCTAGAATAGCATAATAGTGGAGTGAATTATTAGCAAAATAAGCAGTATTTGATTCTTACCAAACGGGACATGATAGAACTTCCATAACCAGCATCAAAGCTTCCTACCTTCCATAGGTACAAAGACAGAAGGAATTACAAATCCATTATGTGTAGTATCATTACAAAAGAGGGAGAGTGAAAGCAATATAATTTTGAATAGTGTGAGTTTTGTATGAAAAGGAAAAGGGTTCAAGAACCTTGGGACCAGTTTGGCCAAAGATAGCATTATCTGCTGCAATAGTTAGATCACAGACCATATGCAATACATGCCCTCCTCCAACAGCATAACCTGCTACCTGTTTTAACGTTAGAAAAATAGTTTGCATATAACAAGAATAGGAAAGAACCAAAAAAAAAAAAAACAGGGTATCATTATTCATTAATTGGAATTTTGTGGCCTAGAGTTGTAGATGTTGAAATAACGAGCAAGGGAGTTTATTATATTTTCCAATTTTCCAAAAACTGAAATGCATGTTATATTACCCACGAGTTTAAAATATCAAGACTTGCAGCTGTTTAAGGCTTTAGGCAAAAAAATAATTGAGTTTAAGGGTCATTTGATGCATATTCAGAGACAGTACAAACAAAACGGCACATTATTGAGTTAAAGGACAATTTTTGTGTTGTTAGTAGTTTGATGACCAATCACAGTACTAAAAGTTGTGTTAACCTCCAATTTAATACCTAGTAAAATTTACTGTAATACTATTTGTGTTGTGCATTATTTGTTTTGCATGAAAAAGAGTTAGGAAAATGAAAGGGAGAGGGTTATTGGTATTATTTTTATTTTTCTGCTGTGGATTTAATGAGTAACAAAGTTACAGTTTTGTAGTGTCCCTCGAAATGTTTTTGTCCAATACTTATACTACTTAAAAATCAAACAGAATACACTTTTTTTTTAATCCTGCCATGTCACTTATCTTTTAGCATATCATATCGACCCTAAGAACAAAGGGTACAGTGAGTACCATTGCAATCACAGGTTTAGGGAGGCGGCGTATCTGCACCTGCAAAAGGAAAAAAGAATGAATAAAAAATAGAGGAAGAAAGGGGCATGGTTTTTTCCAATAACAAGCATTAACAATTGTCTCATTAAAAATCATGGAAACGACAGAATCACTTGAGGACTTGAAGTTTCACAGTCCATTGAGATGAATGCCTCAAAACACCTTTAATTCAAGTAATGGGGATCACTACTACAATTCTATTCACCAATTAGAAAATTCTGAAATCAATTAATATACCTGCAAGTCTAACACATTAAGGCTACTGAAACTTCCATTATCAGAATAGCCATCGTTAGTCCTCAAAGCCTGGTCACCACCACTACAAAATGCCTCGGTTCCCTGCAACATCAATATGTCATCAGCATCAATTCCACACTGCTTTGCACAAAAAATGCGAACATTGCATATTCGGATTCATGGAGTTCAGTTGTAACAAATTGACAACAGCATGGGCAAACATATTTTTACAGCGGAACTGGAAGCAACACGATTAAGAAATATATTACACTGACCCATAATCATTATACTTTTTTGAAAAAGCCAAATCTGAATATTATTAAGAAACAAACTAAACATAAGGTATGTTTAGTCTGATGCATAATGAAGTACAAAAGGAGTGCCTACTTTACAGTAACACATGAACCAGAATTGAATCATCCCACCCTAACAATTGCACTCATGACCCACTAAACCCGGGACACAAATCAACGAGCAGCTCTAAATCCACCCAGAAGCCAAAGAGATGTGAAACCTTACAAACCAAATCAAAACATAAGGAAATAAAACATAAATCTAGAAAGCTCCACTAGCTCTAAAATAATAGAATTTTCAGTACTTTTAAGATCACCACCATCTACTTATTGTGATCTGACACACTGTTATACTGCAGACTACAGTTTCAGCCCTATCTCACCAAAGTGTCATGAATATATGACCCTCCAAGTGTTCGAGAATATACCCAACACAATATACATCGATCCCAATTACCTTTATTACTTCCTACCTACTACACCAAGAGTTTCCCATGCACCACCCCCAGATCATTAAACTTGCTACACATCAGAAATCACTCCAAAACAAAACACCCTCACAAATACCATCCATGTTAGCCAAATACATCTTCATTTTAGACAGAATGAAACACTCCCCCATCTGTTCCAAAATCCACTCTATCCTCCAAGCTTGCCAATGAATAACAGAATAGGCCATGTTTTATATAATCACCCATTCCAATATGGCTAAACTGGACCAACCATGTATCTGCATTTCAAAAAACCAGAGACCTGCTTATCACTTATGCGTGTGAGGGATTAATCCCATAATGAAGCATGTGAACCCATAATCCATTATACACTAACATCCCCTATTACCCAAAAGACAAATTAGATTGTGTAACATTACAAAAAAGATAATCACGTTCAATCTCAAGAAACTTTAGGAAATGTTACTGTAAATTTCTCTAAAAATTTATACAATTAATCAATTAAAAATACCTTGAATATGAGATTCAAAATGATTATTACAAAATTCAAACAATCTTCACTTGGATTCCAACAATTGAATGATCAGATTAATAATAAAAAAATGGCAAAACTGCACAAGTACCTTGCCAGTGAGAATGACAACCCCAATAGAGCTATCTTCCCTGGCATCAGTGAAAGCACGCATAAGCTCCTTCACCGTGTGGGGTCGGAACGCATTCCTTCTCTCTGGCCTATTAATACTTATCTGCACCACCACAACACGGTACAATAAGTATATCTTTAATACTTTCAATAAAATAAAATAAAATAACAATAACAATAACCAGAAAAACCATGCTTGAAAAAAGAGACAATGAGTGTAATTCAGTTGACAACACACATTGAGTTTGTAGGACAGGACCTGGTTTGATCCCCACAAAACACATTGAATCGGTTTTGAGTGTGACTAACTCCGGAACCAGTTGAACTGGCTGGTCCGTTTTAAAAACCTTGCTTGAAAGTGTGACTAAGTCCGGAACAGAGAATTATTACCTCAAGGTCCCATGGAAGAGCCAAAGGTTTCAATTACGATGGTTAGTAAAAATTTTCGATAAAGATTAGTCATCAGCAAAGTTGATAAATACTTAATACTAATATTATGGTGACGAAAAGAAAAAGAAAAGAATTGAGAAAGTGAACCTTGGCTATTCCTTCCCCGACCGCCTTCTCGTAGACAATGTCAGTGAAGTCCTTGCCGGAGTTGTCGTGGTCGGAGGCGAGGATCCGCCAAACGACGTCGTGGGAGGGAACTTCGCCGTGGACGGTGTGGAAGCTGTCGTTCCTACCGGAAGTGCGGCACAGGGCGAGTTCGCAGGGTGCGTTGTGAGAAGAAGAAGCAGTGAGGTGGTTGGTCACAGAGGCAAGCCTTCTGGTGGCGGTTTCAAGGTGGTTGTTGTTGTTGTTGTTGTTGTTCTCCGCCATTGGATTGTGAGAGCTATCGGAAGTGATCACCAATGGCGTGCAAGAAAGATTGTGGAGCTGTTGGTTGGTTTTATACATTCCATTCATCCATTGACATTCGCAGGTGTCGTGGCGGGTGGGGATAAGATAAGGTCAATTACTACTACTGTTGAAATTTATTCAAAATTAGTATCACGATTTAATTACACCCACCTTTTCTTTAATGACTTTTATTACACTCAGCCTTAAAAAAAAAATCCAATTCATACTCCTTCGGTGCCTAAGTATAATTTATAGGATTCTTTAAACAAATTTAAATTCTCAAGAAAAATAATTAATTTAATTAATCATATTAAATATATCAATTATTTATATTACTGTTTCAAATTTATTTTTTTTATCTCTTTATTTATCTAATTGTTTCTCATTATTTTTGGAAAAAAAAATTAATGCATCTAAAAATTAAAAAAATATTCTTATAAAAAAAGATAAATAAATTTATGAAAATGGTCTTATAATTAAAATTGGAAAATATTAAAAAGGTACTAGTATAATAAAAGTGTAATGCAAAGTTCTTTCCCTTTTATTCCAATCATGAAAAAAATGGGAATGAATAAAACCAACATAATAATCACTGTTATGATTCCTACAAATAAATGTAAAATAAATACTACCTGGATTATTGGACAAACTTTTATTTTTTATTACAATTATGTTCGGTAAAATATCATAGTTAATTTTTAATTTTTGTTTATTAACTGAAAAGTTTATTTAGTTCATCAATAAATAATTTTTTTAGTAGTTTCTAACATTTTTTTTGAAATATTATTTGAATTAATATTTTTTAAAATGTTAGTTTCTAGCTTCTAATTTTTTTATATATTTTCTTTCCTTTTTATTTTTAATATATTTATCAAATTTCTTATTTACCTTTTTTGAATAAATCATGATTTTATTATTTTTTAGTCATTTTAAACTTTTCAATTTTTATTGAATACTTATAATTTAATAAATTAATTTTCAACTTCCAATTAACTTTTCAGCTAATTTTATCTAACACAACCTTCACTAACTTTCTTTAATCATTTTAAAAAAATAATATACTTACACATAGGAATCCAAGAAACTTTAGAGATAATTAATATAATGAATATAAAAATAAAATATATTTACATAATAAAATAATATTAATTTAAATTAATAATTGAATTGAATAATATTAATTATTTTTTTTAAATGATATAAAATTGTGATGTGACAACACTCATAAAATCAAACCTTCTTTATATATATATATATATATATATATATATATATATATATATATATATATATATATTAGATTAGCAAAAATAGCTTTGTATTAAATGGAAATGTATTTAAATTAATTATAAATAGATTTATTTTTAAAATATCTTTTCTAATTATTTTACATAACTTTATAAAATAATAGTAGTATGCATGTATCTTCTTTAGAATTAGACTCTTCTAGCAAACAAGAGATTAATACAAAGGGGAAGAGTGTTGATTTTTTCTTTTCTGGCTTATTAAAATTTTGGCCATTTAGGTATTGTAATGTGCCATTTTAGTTCTTCAAGTTTCAATTATACAAATTAGGACATTTAAGTATCATAATTATGTGATTTTGGTTGTTTAAATGTTTTAAAAAAAATTTGTTGTTGTGACACTTGATGATAGTTTATGTATTACTTGACACATATACTAGTATGATTTAATTACAATGTTGATTCCTCTAACATCAAAATCAAGAGAGAATAAAAATACATTAAATCATGTTAATATATGTAGCAGACAACATATACATTGTCACACCATTATTCAAAATTACATGATTACAAAATCAATGAGATTATAAGTGTTATTAAACTAAGAGCATCTTTAGTGGTAGATCTTAAACTAAGATCTTAGACCACTTTTTGATAATTTCCATAGAACCACATAGGATTGAAGATCTCTTAAGATCTCTCTAATTTTTCTTTAATGGTAGATCTTATTTTGAGATCTTAGGGAGAAAGAAATAGGTAAAGAATTTATTCTTTTTTGAACTATGTGCAGATCTTGAGGGTTCTTCTACAAGAATTCATCCTCCATGTTGGAGATCTCTTCATCTCCTTTATTGGGAGATCT
>CM023948.1:19512419-19572965 GCA_013407115.1 Glycine latifolia | reverse complement strand
TTTTCATAGAACCACATAGGATTGAAGATCTCTTAAGATCTCTCTAATTTTTCTTTAATGGTAGATCTTATTTTGAGATCTTAGGGAGAAAGAAATAGGTAAAGAATTTATTCTTTTTTGAACTATGTGCAGATCTTGAGGGTTCTTCTACAAGAATTCATCCTCCATGTTGGAGATCTCTTCATCTCCTTTATTGGGAGATCTAGTGAAGATCAGATCTTGAGCTCAAGATCTTTGCTCAAGATCTACCATTAAAGATACTCTAATAATGTTTTTAACATTTAATTCCTTTATGCATCTCTTTCCTAGACTATCCGGTATTATAAGGAAACACACTCTTGAAAATTTTCTTTAGTCCCTAGAGTAGTAGCAATCACAATCACCAGGAAAATTTACATTCTATTATACTAAAAATATAGTTGCATTCACATCTCACCCTCTTGATGTTATTTTTTTATTTATGTATGGAGATATATTTGTGAAAGAAAGAGAAATATTGTGTAGAGATGAACTTTTTCAAAATTTCATTCATCTTTATTACAAGTTTTTATGGAAAACTTGCGAACACTTTCTTTATGTAACCTCCCTTCATCTAAAGTGGTGATTCCTTTCAGGTCAAGTGATATTTTTTATATAAAAATATCTATTTATACATCAAACACTAAATCTTAAAAGAAAAAAGAAATAATAAAATATTTTAAACAAATTCTTAATATTTTTTAATCTAAAAATATTCTAAAGATTTGACACAAATAACTTAAAAATAAATAAATAAATTTTTTTTCTAAGCAAAAGATATTAGACATATTCTCGATAACCCGAGCCTACTTTTGGAGCTTGTCTGTACAATGTTCAAAACCTCTGAACTGATATTAAACTCCCATGAATTTATATTCTAGATCAAAGAATCTTCTCAGAAGATTAAACTCTTTCTGAAGGTGCGTAGGTGGAACACTGACAAATCAACTGTTTCTGTTCCTTCCTCTTGCTTTCTCTCTTTTAAATGGACAAAATCATGTGTTTTGAAATCTTTTTAACCGGATTAATCGGATGAGAAATTCCCAAAAACTAGTTTTTGATGTTTGTTTCTTACAATCATGAAAACAATATGCAGAATTACTTGTCTCCTCTTCTTATTATTTAGAAAAGGGACAAATTATATTATTTTAGCATGTAAAACTTAACCACACACCATGTATTTCTGACTTCTGAAGGCTACATTTTAATTACTGGAAGAAGCTAAAAAGAGTTAGGTGGGATGAAAATCTTTTTGGATATTTTATAATAAAATAAATTTTATATATATTCTCCTTATTACAAACGATGTCGCTAGATTGTTGATCATTATACGTGATTAACTACACGTATACATATGGTTAACTATTTTTTGCAAGTAGTTAATAATGTTATAATAACTAGTAACTACACATAAACGCAGTTAAAAAAAGAGTAATACACATAAATATATGGTTAAATTTACTTCATAAGTGATTAAGAATAAATGAGCTAGCGTGATTGAATCAATTTTATCTACATGTAATCAATAGTGTATGAGGTTATTAAATTGCCTAATGGAGATTGACTTGATGTTACAAGAGGTTAATAATGTTATAAGATTATCGAAATGTCTAATAGTAATAATTAAGTACTTCTAAAACAAAATTAATCATGTTTACAAATGTTACTAATCATGTTTTTTTGAGTGAATCTAGTGAGGCATACAATTTTGGGATGTTTGATAATTAGTGGTCTACAATTTCAACATGATGGATTCTCCAAAAATCTTGCCAATAGTTTGGGATTGAAGATGTTCCACCTTCACCAACTCACCAAGCATAAACCATAATGAGCATTTAGCAAACCAGAAAACAAGGAATCTATTCCGTTTTTAACAAACAAAGATGTCTAGCTAGATGCTAGTAAGTTTATGTTGGATCAAGAATTCTCTCCAAGGTATCTATGAAGAAGATACCCCTAAGTCAAACACATTACCGTACATAGCAATATTAATCTTGGACGTGATGTGTGTGCACAGTGACAGCATATATTAGGGTTAGAGAGAGCATACCAATACCTGTGAGAGTACCTCGTATTTATAGGGGTGTTACCTCTAGGTTAAACGCTATTAAATAAGATGTCTGTTTGTTATGTTTGTTATAACCTCCTTTGATAACTGTTGCGCACGTTGTTAAGATCTCTTCAGTTATTGCTGAGATTCTGAACCGCTGGACCTTTAACGGGCTTCACAATAATGGGGTGCTTTATTAGACCCATTTATTGGGTCCGTAACAGTTGCCCCCCAGCCCGGCTGTCTAGCTTTCTGGGCAGCCGAGATGTATTAGTTGACACTCCCATCTTTTAATTCTGACGAGTTCTGATTTGCACACACCTTTTCTCCCACTGGTTTGTCGATTCGCATATTTTCATAATATTGATCCCGATTTTTGTATATGCCGGGTTGTTTCTGCAGTATGACTGTGACTGTCCATATCCGAGTATTGTATCTCAGCATCCCGGTAATTTGTTTTAACATCTTGGTTATCTCGACATCCCGATAATCTGTTTTAACATCCCGGTGGTTTGTACATTGCTGCCCCCCCGGATTTGGACATTCACAAGGGCCCGTATGTCCCATTGAGAATAAGGAACTTTTGTGCTAAAGTTGCTTTATGCAGCTTATCCTATGCTTTATCGTAGTATACTATTGGCGTCCTATTTTTCCACTGCGATTGACATGCGCATTTAATGCCATGTCGTTCCATACTGCGTGCTAATTATGAAATTTAGAATGGAATAGTCTATTTTTCCCCCCAATCGTGACGTTTCACGCACGTTTGACGATTACGATTGCACTCTCCTTGATGTTTATATATATCTTCCTTGCTTTTCATTCGCCTTCTCCTGGTCTTTTACATCTTTCTGAATACTTCATATTCTCAAGTCCTCAATTCTGCTATCTTCAGCATTTTCCTTTTGAACTCTTTAGAAATATTCACAATACAGGTATCCTTCCTTACCATTGAATTTATTGTTTTTGTTCCCTCTTTTACTATAAGACTTTTGTTCTTCGTACATTCTCCTTTTGTTGCTATAAACATCTTGATTCTTCCATCCTCTGCAAAATTTGTGAAAAACACAATGAATATATTGCAAATAAACCAAGAAGGGGGGTGAATTGGTTCAAAAATGATATTTAAAATTTTTCTAAAACAAATTGCGGAATTAAACTCTTGGATCGTATCACCTGTTCACCTTTTGAAAATCCAGAAATCTTTCTTCAATCAAGATCAACCCTTGATATGCATGTAATGACAAAAATAGTTTCTTTGATGATAATTTTTTTATTTCACAAAGATAAGCAATGAAATATTCAGGATTCAAGACAAGAGGCAAAGCAATTTATACTGGTTCACCTCTCAACCTTGGAGGCTACATCCATTTACTTCCAACCCACATTAGGTTAGAACTTTCACTATATCAAAAAATCTTTACAAGCAGTTTACAATGATCACCTTTATCCACACTAGACAAAGAAACAAAAATCTAAACCCTATAGACTTCAAATGATCAAGACCCAAAGAACCCTACTCTGTTCTTACCTCTAGAGAATCCTACTCTAGAAAACCACTTTAAAGAATCAAAGATATACCAACAGAATTTTTAATACACAAAAAAATTCTAAAGAAAGATTCAAGAGATACAACCTGTGATCCTTCAAATGAATGAATGAATGAATGATGTTACCAATCAATTAGGTTGAATGCAAATCAAAGCTCAGTATAAGAACTCTTGAAATCTTTTCTTTTCTTTAAAAACTCATCTCAAAGATTTTACACTCTTGATCTCATGAGAGATTTTTCACTCTTAGAACAACTCAGTATTTTGGCTTTAGAAAAAGCTTTCTCTCATTTAGTGATTCACACAAATGCTCAATGTTCAATAATGTATAGAACAATTTGCTCTAAGTCTATTTATAAAGACAAGTTTAAAGCAAAGCTGTTATAAAACAGATTTAACTGACAATAATAGATTAAAACGACAAGGTAATCAATTATTTAACCATATGTAATCGATTAAATTATCACATAATCGATTAATATGTTCTTGAGCTTCCTAGAAATGTTTTTAATTGATTAAACCGATACTTAATTGATTAAAGCAGTCTTAGTATATTTAAAGCATGAAGAAATAATCGATTACATAAGACTGGTAATCGATTAAACCAGTAAAGTTCAAACATGAAAAACACAAACCCGACCTATGTAATCGATTACTGAAAATGGTAATCGATTATTCTAGTAATGCATCATGGCTAACAAGTTAAAATAATCGATTACATAACAGAATAATCGATTATTTCAATGATGCATGTTTTTCATATGTTACTATGTGATCGATTACAAGAAGCTGGTAATTGATTAAACTGTTCTTCAAGACTTTTTCAGAAACAGTATGAATGTAATTAATCAATTAAAATGCGTATGTAATCTATTAAAACAGTAAGTTTTCATTTTTCAAAGACTTTAGCCATGAGAACTTAACTTCTTATGAAATCATTGGATTGCTTTGATATTTTTTAATCAAAAACTATGTATGCATGATAGTGAGAATGCAAATGCAAATGAAAGATCACAAGGAAAAACACTTGAACCACTTAGACAAATTACAAATGCCTTCAAATGATTGGGCATGTAAAAAGCTAAAATATCAAGCCTTCATCCTTGCTTCAATCTTCTTGCAAGTTTCCTTAAAATCAACAATCTCCCCCTCAAAATCAATAATTTGTTGGTTTTTATTCATTATGAACATTTCTCCTGAGGAAGAGGCAAGGTTACGCCAAACTATCCCCCCTAGGGCTGGATATTGGTTATTTGGTTTACCCCTTCCTGAAGAAGAAAGGGAAAAATCTTTATTGCGCCCCTATACTGGTGGGGTTAGGAGCAAGAAGAAAGATATATTTTTCAAGAACCCAGTTTCTTTATCTGCAACTAAAAACCCTTTAAACCTTCCTAGGGTTGAATCTAACATTGGGGCTTCTTCTATAAGCCATTCTTTTCTTCTTCAGGGTTCTGAATTGAAGAACCGTAAATCGTCATTGTCTCATAATATTGCCCCTTCTTCTTCACCGCCTATCTTGAAAACTCTATTTGAACCGTGTTTCGATTGTGTTTTTGAAAGTAGCAAACTCTAACATTGGGTTCACTACTTGGGTCTTGTCGACATAATCTGGTTCTTATGCCTATGCCAATGTTTGTTAACCCAAATAACGTCCGGGCTTCTGACCCCGCTAATGTAACGACCCGCCTCGTCACTACTGTATCATACTCTTTAATCATGTTTTTAATTGTAATTTATATTTGAAAATCCCTTTAAATTGATTAAAAAAAATAGTAGTAAATTTCGCGCGTGAACTTAATCAATATCAATAATCAAAACACGAATAATCAATGTTGAAATACCTCGTAATACATTTATATAAGAACATAATTTGGAGTGATTACAAACAACCATGTCTATAGTGTACAAAGTTTTCAAAAGAAACAAGAGATTAAGTGATGAGAGTGAAACTAGCAAAATAATGGGGTGTATCCATTAAAACAAGGGGTACATCTAGCAAAATACAACTCTTGCCCGAGTTACAATTCAATGCTTATTCCGGCAACAGAGCACTTCTATAAGCCGGGTTCTAACTAAAAGTGAGTTGTCACAATACAGCTCGTGGTCGGGATATGGTCCGAAGCCATCCCGGCATCACAACTCATTTACAGGCTGGGTTCTAATCGAACATTATCCCGGGTACTTGGTGGCTCCATCAAAAAGAAATAACTCCCAAATTGCTTGCTACTGCCCGTCTGTTCACACAAACATGGTTCGTGATCATCACAGGTACCAAAACCACATGGCACAAGAAAAGCAAAGGTGAGTTTCATCATGTAAAATAATAATTAATAAATATCATCAATTATAAAAACACAACCTGGTCATTACATTATCACAACAATATTCAAACATTTCATTCACATAATCAATCATGGACAACTCGTCCAAACCACTTCACCAATTCATCTTATAATGACTAGTCATGATGCATGTTCCTGACTTAACTCTTAATCAATGCAATGTGGTACCATCCCCGGACAATAGGCCAAATCCATGGTACAAATGATCCCTGCAGCTTGTTGGGGTCACTCTGTTGTGCACGGGTCTCACCCCCCCCATGGTGATCAGCCAAATGGGTGTCAGAAGGCTATCCTTACAGCAATGGCCCCCCCAGTACATCTCGTACTCTGCAATCAATCATCCTATTTCTGTCATTCATGAAATATGTCTCTCAAGGGCATCGCCGTATAGATCGGCGTAGGAGCGAATTCCTTCCTGGCTGGTGTCATTATACATCTCTCATGTACATACTCATCACCCCAAACAAGGGCACACCGATGCACTATCCGACATCTCACGTCAACACAAACTATCACCATGGCTCATCAATGTATGACCCAAGCCCGAGCTCAACTCGACCCGGGTAGGATAATGTCATACACCCCATGGGTATTTATGTATATCCAAATGCATTTAGATTACCTATGGGCACCACTGTATAGACCAGCGCAGGAGCAATCCCTTCCTGGCTGGTGTCTCTATACACCTCTCCATGGTATAAATGCATTTAATAACTCAAGCCAATACAATGGCCAATCTCAACGTAACCACGTTATTCAAAAACATACACATAAAATGGTGTGAGGTTTTAGATGTCCGAGTTGTTATTCAGCTATAACAACACTGAAGAAAGAATCTGACCAAGGTCGGAGGAAGGCGGACAAGGTCGGTCCAGGTCGGTATAGCTCGGTCAAGGTTTGGACAAGGAGAGTAAAAGTAGACAAGAGCGGTCAAGGTCGGAAGAAGTCGATAGAAGTAGAACAAGGTCGATAAAAGTTCGGTTAAAGGATATCAAGAGAACCTAGTACCTCTATTCCCAGGAGTACACGAGCTCTGCCGAGTAAGTAACCCGATAGCTCACAAAGAAAAGGCTTTGAACTTAGTAGTTCTAAAGATAACAGCTCACCCCGGGTAAGGAACCCTGTAACAGCCCGTATGCATCCGGTTGTTAACATTCAGATACGATCATTAAATGCAGCAATTAAATTAACGACAGTTAATTTGGAAGCAGCACAAGAGTGACGTCATCACATGTCAATATTATATACAAAAAAATTCTGTACATTATACATGGCGAGTACACGTAAAATAACACTCCTCCGGGCTGAGTTACATAACAAGGCTGGAATACATATCAAGGGGAAGGTCGGGTTACAAAACAATATATATATATATATATATATAACAGAGCCGACATGCCCTACACTAAACTAAATACATGCGAAACCCGTCCCGGCTCGGCTTCTGGTCCCGAAACCCTCGGACTGTCATGCTACCCGGGCTTCTTGTCTCGTGGTCCGTCTTCATATGTGTTCATCACCTGCAAACACATATAATCCCTAACCAGGATGAGATAATAATCTCAGTAAACTCCGGGTTCTGGAAGGCCCCTCCTTCCCCGGGTTCACTTTCATGATACAAATATTAAAACAGGCATTACACACGAATTAGCCATCCCGACTTTCAGAACATAATACATGTATATAATCACACGGATTATACAAGAGAAGATCATCTAACTTAATAGGTACATGCTCTTGTACATCCCTTGCCTGAGGAAGACCATCCAACTTAATGGGCACATTCCCTCAGGACTTCTAGCAGACACCACCGGCGAAATCGGGTTCTGCGTGGACGTATATGGCTCTTCCAAGATAGGTTCATCCAACGTCTTGGGCATTCTCTCTCAGGGTTTTCGTACATACTAATTGATCACTTAGAGTTGTTCCACATCACTTTAGCTCTAAGGGAAGTCCACATCTTGTCCATTCTACTGGCCAGAGAATTCTCACACAGTCACAATAAATTATCAGAGTGCAAATCATATATATGTTCTCAGTCAAAGCAGTAACACACAATTTCAGTACATGTCATACAATGACCATTACTCCCTTGGAGTATGGTGGAACGCCATCGAGGGGATGACTTCCAAAAATAGAGAGCTTACCTGTTTGAGGCTCTGTATTGGTGCTTTCGTTCTCGCGGTTCCGAGCACCACGATTCTCAGTGTCATACCCTACATACATGCATGCAAGATATTAATAGTGATTCTCCACCATTGCATGTAAAGAAACTCAATTTCTTTCTAGGTTACAGGAATTAGTCACTCAACAGGTGACATGCAGACCTCCGAAAGGCCCTGCATCGCACCCTAACCCAAAACTCCTAATAGTTAGATTTAATGTTTTATCTATGTTCCTTACTTCTAAGGTGTTAGCACAACTGGCGTACAGTTCTTCCCCAAGCTATAAGGTCCTAAGATCGCCTTCTCTTCTCTAACTTGAAGCTTCCTTCGTTCGTTAATGGAGGAAGTAGAAGGAGGAAGAGAGAGAAAATGAGATAAGTGGGGAAATGACCCACGCTAACATTGCTTATATATATATATATTCTGAGTCAATGCACGTTGTATACGTCACTCAAGCCCACAGGTGTCACTTAAATGGCCTGGTAGCCAATGTGGATCACGTGCGTAACGTCAGCTTGTGAGAACATCAACTACCAGGTTGGCGAGTCAAATATACTTAGTTTATGTAAGGATACTGGATGTCCTCATTCTTACCACGCTGCCGGGTTGGACTAATATTAAATATATATATATATATATATATATATATATATATATATATATATATATTGAGCATAACTCCACTACCATATCCTGGGTTCCTGTGCACTTATTCCAACCGTTTTCGGGATCGCTAACCCGGTAGCGCTATAGGAAAGGGTTGCGAGTGCTTCCGGTTTCTCAACCCGGTAACTTTATCAAGAGGGTTACGAGCTCTTCCGGTTTTCTTTACCCGGTAGCTCTTACATGTCAACAAAATACAAGCACTCCTGAACTCAAACCAAGATTACTACCCGGAACACATCCGAGATTACTACTCGGTCGCTCTTTCCTTCTTGTCCGAGTTCCTTTCAATTCGTCAGTGCTTTTCCCTTAAAGTGCTATGTATTTACTCCACTTACGTGGCGATAGCCCGGTCATGCACTAACTCGGTTTCCCATCAGTACTAACATATACCATGATCCCGGATTTGAAGAGGGCTATCCACACCCCCCTTTTCTTCTGAGTTCCAAAATGCACCCCCTTTGTATGACACCCCGGTCACACGAACCCGGATTATCCGACAGGGTCATTATCATTATCATTGCCGTGTAATTACATCATTAAAATGTTAAAGTGCCACGTGGCCATCCGAGACCTTACAAACCCGATCTCTTTAAAGAAAGAAAATAATGAACTTCTAGAGTCTACATGTGTTTGGAATCCGGTTTCTCTAGGAAAGAAAAGAATGAGCTTCTAGGGATGACACGTGTATGGAACTCGGTCATTCTAGAAGAAAGAACACAAATTCAACCGATAGAGGAACCCAGTAGCTCTCATCCCAAGAAGACACGGGCTCATTTGAGTTAGGGAACCCGATGACTTTATTCCCGAGAAGACACGAGCTCATCTGGGTAGAGGAACCCGATAGCTCTCTCTCAAATCACTTCAAACTTCAAGGTACACTCCTGGGTAAGGAACCCGGTATTTCTAAGGAAAAAGAAAGCGAGCCTTAGAAGCTCTTAAGGAAACAACCTTGGGTTAGTAACCTGATATACAATTGTCCGCCAACAAGAACTAGGTTACGTTCTACATGCATACATGCACGCTACGTAAACCATTCCACCCGACATACCCATCCCGGTAGCCGACATCTCAATCTCAAGGGAGTACTACACCTTCTAACGCGGCCTACCCTTCCCGGTAACCAAGGTCACAACAACAGTTTAATATATATATATATATACACACAACATGCTCAGTCCGACTTACCCAACCCGGTAGTCGTCTTCTTTACAAACTCATCACATAAAAACATCATCAAGTTATTTCACGCATAACACCAGAACACTTATACATATTTCATCCCAACCATGATATCTAAAATCATTATTACCATGATGAACTCCCCTTACCAAAAATTCTTCCCTTACGATCTTTAACGTGTGTTTTGTTCAAACACTCATTCTCACAACGACTAGCAATGAAAGTCTATGCTCCATTTACAAACTCTTCCTAATGAAGAGGATCTTCCGCCGCTGCTACGGCGGTTCTCAAAAGTTTTAAGTGGAAGAAAATAAAGTTCTGGGTGCAAGGTTTTAAGAGAGAAAGAAGAGAAATACACAGAGAAGTGAGAGTGAATCGTGCTTCCTCTTCCTGCACTGCTATTTATAGACGGGGCTATGAGGCAAGTTGCCAACAACTTGAATTAGTCGGCTACCACAGCCACCATAGCTGCCTACTTGCGTGACCAAACAGCCACCAAAGCCACCATCGTTATGCGTGCACGAACAACTTTATTTCAGCCACAAACTTTGACTTACACTCCTTCAGCACATATATCAATGCATACACACTTTTCAACAATAATTATACTAAACAATTAATTAACATAAATATCTTTCAACTTGTAAATTTCAGGGTGTTACATCTTCCATGAAGTATAGTAAAGGTGGCTCTCCCTTATTAATCTTCCCTTTGAACTTGGGCTGTTCTCTTACTGAGAGAATCTCCTTCAAATACTACATGCGTTGACTGGCGGTGTCCCCTCCTCCTCCCATAGCTCTACTAATGACATTACATTCAAACTCGGGTTCAGGAAATTCATCTCCATCCTTACTTTGCTTTTTTCTTTTCTCTTCTTTATCTTTTCCTGGTGCCCGAACTTCATTTTGACCTCTGCCTTTGCGCTTATTGTTACGACCTTGAGTCTTTATCACGTACTATCTGAGTCTGCTGTCTCTGAAAAACTTTTCAATCACATCTCTTAAATCCCAGCATTGGTCAGTGGTATGCCCTGGTTTGTTATACAAAATCGGGATCGATCTACCCCCGCTTTATTGTATAACAGCCGCGATCTGTCTACCTTTTTCATCTCGGTTAAAGCTACTTCTAGCCATATTTGTGACTGAGGTGTATTTAGTGGGGTGTACTTTTCATATTTGGTCTCGTACCTTCCTGGCCTGAACCTGCTGTCCACGTTTCTGCCTTGGCTTTGACCCTTTTGCAGCTCCCTGCCTCTTGTGGGTGAGATTTTCCTTTTGGGACTTCTTCTTTCTTTATCTCTACCCACTACATTGGCAATTTCCATCTGTTCTAACTCCAAGTATTTCTTTGATTGTGCCCTAAACTCCATTAAAGATTTCACTGGATCTATGTAGATTGATTTGGCTAGCCGGGATGACCCGTCCAATCCGGCAGCGATGAGGTGCACATGTACATTTTTTTCTAGCCCTTGCACCTGCAAGGCCGCTTCTTTGAAACGGTTTAGGTATCTCTGGAGCGTCTCACCGGGTTGCTGTCTTATTTTTCCAAGTACGAACTCGGATTTGGGTTGTTTTTTGCTAGTGGCGAAGTTCAATAGAAACTTGTGTCCGAAATCCTCAAAGTTAAGGATCGACCGCGGTGATAGGGTGTGACACCACATTTACGCAGCCCCCGTTAGAGTGGTAGCGAAGATCCGGGAAATAATGGGCTCATCAATTCCCCTTGCACACATCTGCATATCGAATTTGTCGATATGTACTTATGGATCTTGACTTCCATCATATTTTGGTAAGAAAGTTCCATCTAAATCTTCCATGTATAGAGTATTAACGATTTCGTCTACGAAGGGACTATTATTGTGTTGTCCCTTACTATATTTTCTCCTGTAAAATCCCCCATCCGTTTTTGACCGGGGAACAACTTTATCATTTCGATTTTCTTCCGTGTTTAAATTTTGACCCCTCACTGCGGGTTGTTGATGCTTCGGGATCACAACTTGGACTGGAGCAGTTTGATTAGTTTCATCATTCACATTTAAGGGCGTAGGTACACGATCCATGTTTTCTATGTCAATTTGGGCCGGGTTTGACTGCTGATTTCTTAGGAAAGCCCAACTTTGACTATTATATTGGTTTGCCGCGTCCTCAGCGATATCTTGGTTCCGTGATCTTTGGTTTTCAATATGGACCTGGTTTTCCATATTCCTGAAGCCTTGTTCTATAATTTGAATACACTGTTCTTCTTCTCGTTTTAGTGCAATATTACGTTCCTCCATCTGGATTTCTAACTTCCTCATATCATCCTGCCTTTGTAAATTATGCCTCCTCTCCATCTCGTCCATTCGAGCCAGGATTGAATTAAAAACATTACTCATGAGACGTTCACTAGGATCCGGATTGTGGGGTATTGCCACCTACTGACCTTGAGATGTTCGAATTTGGTCAAGGGACTGAGCATTCATTTGATTAGGTGAGATCGCCCGTGCTGCTGGTGCAGGAGTGGAAGCTTCATTTGAGACTTCATCGCTTATATGGACTGCATCAAAATCTACCGGTTGTGGTATTGCCACATTCTGATTTGGAAGAGGAAATGGGTTCGCTTCCTCTAGAGCGAGATTTGAGGGTAAATCCCTCTGCACCGCTGCATCAGAATGTGGGTAAATCATCTGACTATTACTTCTCGTGTTAACCATCATGTACGTGGGATTTGCGAATGTGGGATCTTGTGCTCGTGGGAGTCAAAATTTAACATTCCCCACAGACGGTGCCAATGTTCCGTTTTTAACAAACAGAGATGTCTAGCTAGATGCTAGTAAGTTTATGTTGGATCAAAAATTCTCTCCAAGGTATCTATGAAGAAGATGCCCCTAAGTCAGATAGATCACCGTACACAGCAATATTAATCTTGGGCGTGATGTGTGTGCACAGTGACAACATATATTAGGGTTAGATAAAGCATACCAATACCTGTGAGAGTACCACGTATTTATAGGGGTGTTACCTCTAGGTTAAACGCTATTAATTAAGATATCTGTTTGTTATGTTTGTTATAACCTTCTTTGATAACTATTGCGCACGTTGTTAAGATCTCTTCAGTTATTGCTGAGATTCTGAACCAGTTTCTATCAAAGTTACACTAGAGAAAGATACCTCCTCTTTTCTTTTAGGAAACCCAGTTCTTAGCTATCTCATCTAACCTTATTCGCTTCCTAGGAGTTGAAAATAAGTATTTTGAATTTTCCTTAGTATGCATTACTCATGTTTGATGTCATATCTGTGTGTGTGTTTATGCGTGGTTACCTTTTCTTTGCTTTACAATATGTTTCTAATTGTCTATATACTGCAGCCTTGGTTTTTAATTTGTGAACAATTACAGGCAAATGTGGCCAGTGTATAACCTCACAAACTGCAGTCGCAATTGCATTGTAGACTGCAACTTAAAATGCTGAATCATTGCAGCATATTATGTTGTTAGATATATGAGATTAGGATACAAATCTACTAATGGATCATCTTGAAAACCGGTAAAGGATAGAAAGAAGAACCGTAATCTGCCAATAGAACAACACTATAAAGTTCTTTAATCCAAGAACAGAAAAGGAGATTCTCATAATAAAGAAATACTCAATTTGATTAATCTGAATATATTCTGCTTTGAAGCTTACAAGAGACTCTTATTTATAGGCTATGCTTAGCAACCCTTGAAGTACAAATAATGAACTTCCTCTAGGCATTTATTTCCCACTAAGCCTACTTTCCACTATGCTTTTATTTTCAGCCAAAATTTACTTTCTACTAACTATCATAATGAAGTAGGAAGCTCAAAAGCACTCAAAATTGACCAAGAAAAGATGAATAGACATTTGAACTTATTCCCTCATAATTAAGCACAAAAATTACCTGGAAAATAGGAAAATGAGTCTTGAATAATGATTCAGACCATAAAATTAATTAACTCCAGTCCATGAATACTTTGTCTTGTGAATTTTGGCTTTTATCATGTTGTCTTTATGTTGGGCTCAAATCTTCATCAACTTGTAGAAAAGTGACCCACTTTGGAGTAGCCTCTAATGTAGTGAGTTGAACTTCCCTTGACCTCCATAATTAGGCCTTGTAAAATTTGTTTCATCCAGTTAGTCTTGGACCTATCATGGGACCTCCAATATCACACAAAGTATCTTTGAGTGGGCTTGCTGGAACTCCATCATTTTGCCTTGAATTTTGAATAAATTTTAGATAGAGTTTTATTATTGTTGCATTGTTTCAGTCAGTTAATTTAAATTTCCAATAAATCTGATAACAGACTAGATTGTCTAGGAATTT
This sequence comes from Glycine latifolia, assembly GCA_013407115.1. Classification (NCBI taxonomy): domain Eukaryota; kingdom Viridiplantae; phylum Streptophyta; class Magnoliopsida; order Fabales; family Fabaceae; genus Glycine; species Glycine latifolia. Next base: position 19,558,673 of record CM023948.1, on the reverse strand, counting down.
CAAATTGGTTGTAAGCCTATACATAGACATTCTCATCTTATGAATTTTAATGACTATTTTGTCTGCAAGTTCCACTATTTCTATATTTTATTTTACAAAATATTTCCAACTTGTTTTGATTTTTTCCTTTGATCGAAATTCCATAGTTCTGACATGGTATAAAAACTAAAACTATGTACCCCATTACTCAGCGACTCCTCACTGTGTGAAGATAAGGGAAGAGATATTGTATACAGTCTTATCCTTGCATATGCAATGAGGTTGTTTCCGGATTTGAAACCATGACAAACAAGTCACTGACATTATATAAATAAAGAAATTTTTATTCATAGATGCTACTAAAACTTGTATAAATATCTCACACTCTTGCAATATGCCACAGCTAGAAGGCTGCCTATTATACTATTCTCGACCTCTTGCCAATAGCAGGGCCGGTATATTCTCACAATGATAAATCAGTATCACCCTAATGAAGAAAATTTCCTATATAGTAGGATTTTTACAATATACATACTTTATCTAGCAAGCTATGCATTTGAATTTTGAACTCATATCTGATCAACATAAATCATGATCTGTCTGAATCCGATTATTTGTCGGCTTCCCAATTTGTAGACAATCAATTGGTGGGACTGTTGGAGTTTTCAATTCACCATAAGTCTGCCAGCAGAAAGGATTGTAAAGATGGTATTTTTCTTGAATTGGTTTTAACTCAACAGAGGTTAGAGAAACATCCACACAAGGTAGGCTATCACTGCAGGCAAAGTGAACCGGCTTAACGGTGTATGTCCCCCTTATCCTTTCATAGTTGATTCCGGCGAGAGACACAGCCGACGTTTGGTTTTTGCAGGTTCTTTTGTCACAGTAGAATTGATCGATCACAATTGGGAGTTCAACTTCAGAAACTTGTATATTTGAGAATAGCACTCCTTGTACAGAACCTGATCCACCCTGCAGATATACACGTTAATTTGTAAGAGATCATAATTTTCCATCAAGTTCTAGAGCTGGAAATGATGGGAGAATTTGGACTGAATGAGAAGTTTGGGACATTTGATTGAATCATATTTAGCATTGATAACACAAAAAATGTTTAATTAATTGTATTGTAGGTTACAAGAAAATACAACTTCTACTGCATCTTAGAATAGATATTCTGTTTGGCAATTTTTCATTAGCTGAAAAATTGTGTAGAAGGCAGTTGAAGGTTTGAAGTTGACTTCAAATGCTCTCATTTTTGAGCTCCCAGAAGTTTCACATCCAATTCAGTCAACACATTAGCAATGTCATTGTAATGGCTAATCATTCTTTAAAATAATAACAACAAACTGATTTTGAAGTCAAATTTTCTGGTTAACTCATGAAGCATATACTTCATCATGTAACTTGGGAAAGACATTACATTACTAATATTTTACCTGCCATGTTTTGATTCTGACACCATTCATTGTGTTGTGCATGTTGACATCTCTGACAGTAATGTTTGAGACACAGGCTCTGGTGTTATCCTTTCCTAGACTTCCAATGCTGATTCCATGGCCTGGTCCACAGTTGACATTGTGTACGTATACGTTCGAGCATCCAGTTTGTATTGAAATACAGTCATCTCCTGCAAAATAATTGAAATTCAAATACATTGAGCCAACTTGGACCATTTATGTCAGTAAGTCTACATCATGTGTTTTACTTTAATTTTTTTGTCCATTTGCAATCATCCCCCCCTCCTCCCTCCAAAGTTTTGGCTCAGCTTGTAATGGACCACCAGTTGTGCCATTTTCATCCAGCCTAAGGTGTGAAGGACTCGAGAAACGTGAGGCAGAAGTAATAACTTCTAATGAGACAAGAGTGATGGAAGAATACAAAATCAAACGCTCTTGTTTATGTAACTAACACAGTACTGTTACTCTACAATTGGGTGATGCAGTGTGGATTTTGTGCTCGACACGTGCCATGTAGCATATGACTTGCAGGCATTGGAAGTTTTTTTTGTTGTTGCTATGTGTCCAACATGGTTGTGGATAGGATAAGGTAATGCCAAGCCATTTTGAGAATCATAGAACATGCATAAAACTTTGTTTTTTAGTTTTCTATTTGTCTTGAACTTTCATTTTCGTTTTAACTTATGTCCCTATCTCCCACATTGCAGTATTAATGTTCAAATGAAATGGAAATTTTCCATAACTTAATGAAATATTACCGCAGGCCATGGTGCTGCCATATATTAACACGTCTTTGGAGTTCTGAAGGTGAATTCCATCTGTGTTAGGACTGTCCCCAGGAGATGATATGGTCACATCATGGACCATGACCCCATTACAGTTGTCAAACTTGAGATGGCATTGTGGACTATTTTGAATAGTTATGCCTGTAACTGTTGGATTAAAACTCCCATAGAACCGCAATGCCTGTGCATAAAAAAAAAAAGTCACCTTGATTATGTTCCAATAATAACTCCTAAACATGAATCAAATTGGTTATGTAAAAGGTTTCAAAAGGGTCCTCACAGTTGGCTTGACGGATGGCATTTTTCCTCCCATCTCACTTTGAATCTAGTACAATCACATAGGAATAAAAAATAATTAGGCAAAGGTGAATAACAAAATTGTAATGTAAGGTGCTAAGCCAAAAGGAAATGAGAATTACTACAACACACTGATAGATAAGATTTATTAAAAACTACAAAATTATGAGCAAGACTTATTAAATAAGAAATAAGAAATGAGACCTACAAAATTATAATTTCAATGAACAATAGAAAGTGTGATAAAAAAGTATGTCAGAAAGTGTGTTGCTCAAAGGAAATTACAATTACCGGAAGTGGGGGGGCTCGGGATCCCTATTGTGTGGTTCAAAGGGACAATGAGCTTTTCTTCATCATCTATAGGATCATCATATGGATTGTCTTGCCACCACACTGAGCCTCTTCCATCAATGATGCCATTTCCTTGGATAGTAATTCCCACTAACTTGGAAAATTCCAACCACTGTAGAAGTCCTTTGCCCCAAGCATTGGGGCTTGTTGGTGCAACAATGGTGCCATCAAGCTGACACAATATAAAACCTTATTAACATCACTTCAACTGAATTGTCGGTTGCTACAGTGTGCATAAAATGGACAGGGACAATCACGTGTTAAGGTAAATAATGTGAAAATACAAAAGAATATTAGCAAGAGGTAGTTTATTTATTTATTTATTTATTATTTTTATTTTATCTTATGGTGGTGGTGGAGGACAGTTTGTCCTTTGTCACGTAATCCTGTCGTTTATGTTAAACTTATTTAACCATATTTTTCCATCACTTGTACGATTTCTTGGTTAAAGATTAACTGTCTTTTATCGTTTGACATTACAAGTCGCTTTCTCACCCTCTAATTTGTTTTAATCTTTGTCAATAATTACAAATGAACTTCAATAAAATAATTTCTAAATTTGAGCAATTCACTTAATCAATTGCTTTATTGCTTACATCATTTTATTTATTTCTTTAATCAATATAGCTTTATAATTTCTTTTCACAATTAACATGTATTTTCTTAAATTCATCTCCATATGTTAATTTGTCCATAAAAAAAAGATAACTCTCCTGGAAAATACTTAATTTATTATTTTTCTCTTAAAAATGATATATGTTATTTTTAACTTCTTTACTTTTAAAATTTCTCTTTATTATTTTAAGTACTATTATTTATATTTATTAAAATAAACTATAAATATTTTTCTTAAATATTTTAAAATTTTAACTAAATGTAAAATGATTCATGCGAAAATGACAGACCTGTGTTCTGTCTTTACCAGAATGACAAAAATGTTGACGTTATTTTCTGATGCCAAATCACATTTGGGTTATGAACACACTTGTGGGGTATCATGTTATTTAGTTTTGTTTTTTTACTTTTTCCATTTCTTTTCATTTTTTATTTTTCCTGTTATTTTCTCTCTTTATCTCTCTGGTTATTCCTGCTACTTTCTCTCTTTGGGTTAGATATGTTACCTGGAAAACGATGCTGGGTTTACAGTATGGGCCCGAGAATGAAATGGGCCCCACAAAGAATACGTAGTCTGCTGGGACGAGCATGGTTGATGATTCTACTTTACAAGCTTCAGCCCAAGCCTCTTGAAATGCCTGCAATGCATTTCAATTAATATAGATGCTTCAATTACAGTACCAAATTCCATAAATAATAATAATAATAATAAGTATAATAATAAAAAATACAATACCAGCTACCAACTCAAGATAACAATTTAATTAGAATTATATACTGTTACGTGTAGTAAATTTATTGATTTTTTTATCGTAATTACTTTAAAAGTAATATCTATGATGGTTTTTGATTCAACGATAGTATAATTTTTTAACACTTAATTAATGTGTGTATATAATGTATTGAGTTTGAAGACATAATTTATTTGCATATTTAATAATTTCAAAATTAAAATAAATTTTCTCTAGGTTAAAAAAAAGTACTATATTAAATACTAGGTGGAGCTGAGATCACTGATTCCAGACTAGGTTTGTCCTATTTGGAAAAACATAGCTAAGCACCGTTTTGTATTCTATAAACTATAAATTGTTGTAGAAAGTGTGACTTAACTGTCGTAACGAGAATCATTTTTCAAGTGGGTCCCACCCCTTTGGCTTGTTCTTGCGTCTTCACTTTTGTGTATTTTTCATTACATGTTTTGCTCTTAGTCTATGGTCACGGTAAACTTTCTTTAATGGCATAAGCAACATCCCAAACAGAAGAGACAGAAGAAAACAATTCTTTACCCCCTAATGGCCTATGATTTTACCAATTACCATTAACTTGGTTGGCTGAACCCAGATCATTTCAAGTTAGTAAAAGAAAAATTCTAACCTTACCCTTTCCAAGACCCAATATTACTTATGTGATAACCTTAATTGTAATTTAAAAATTTATAATTGTAATCTCAATATTATAGTTTTGAAGATTTATGTAATTGCTACATTATTATAATTGTGACCCCACCATACTTTTTTGTAACCTTTGTAATTACATGAGCACTACTGTGAGTCTGTGAGCACAAAAGTAATTTAAAAGCTGTCTAAAAGTGCACTCCCTAAAGTTCTTATAGGAATTCTGAATAATATAATATTTTATAGAAAAAAATTATAACCACGAACATCTTAAAAAATTCTCCCCTTGACTTTCCTAGTAAATTTCATCATACCTTCGCAATTCCTTGAATTCTATGATAAACTGAAAATTCTTAGTCTTGCATGTTAAACTTGTGAGCAGAATTCACATTAAAACCATTTGCTGAGTATAATGAGTTACAAAAAGAGTTTACCTTTGTGTCATCAGATTTTCCATCTCCCTTGGCTCCAAAATCAAGCACATTGAAGGTGGTGGTGGGAGAATGGCCACCACCATTGTAACCTTTTGGTGGTGGAGTTGTGGGGGTATCATTACTTGGTGGTGTTGGATATGGTGGTGAGGGAGTGTTCTTATGTTGTGGTGGAGGCTTTGGTAATGTTGGTGTGCCTTTGTGTGATGATGGAGGCTTTGATTTTGATCCTCCACCATGGTTCTTGGTGTGAGCATTGCCATAGTTTTTTTCCTTTCTTCTTGTACACAGAAGCTGAGACATCCCTGCTTTGCCTCCAGTGCTTGCCTCTTCTTGCAATGCAGGCTTCAAAATTGAAGGACCAAATGAGAAATGCAATGAGGAACATGTATGTGAAGCCCTTGAAACTCAAGCCACTCATTTTGGTTGAAATGTGAATAGAAATTGAGAGAGAATAGACTATAGAGAGTAGAGAGAGAGAGAGAGAGAGAGGTAGAGAGACAAAACACAAAAGAGTGCTTCTTTTAATTTCTTTGTGTTGCCACTAAAACAAGTGACGGCTATGATGTTTATATAAGGAGAGCACTTCAAGGTTAATAATAATTGTGCAGGCAAATACAAGGCATTAAAATATATTCTTGATAATGCCAGGCATTTATGATTTTCATTCTCCTTCCCCTCCTTTTTTTTTTTATCTTTCATTAATTAGTTTGTTTTCCTTTTTGTGAATTTTGGTTAGAATTTTAGTTTAGTAGTGGGGGCATTGGAGACTGCTATTTTCTTTTTGCCACATACACAAACAAAGTCATTGCATGTGACCAAACAAAGCGACAGTTAAAGGGTTGGCTACTATATTGTATTATTTTAACCATGGCTTGTGCATGTCCTTCATAATTACCCTATTGGCTGATGCCTCAGGTCAAATCTAACTGCTGTCTTGTCCAACTTTCTTTTGCTTAATTTCATAGCTTAAACCCCATAATAATACCATTATGTTCTTTGATTAGTTCAAATTGTAAAAAAGGGAAGAGAGCAACAAAGATTCCTTCAGCATGTTTCAGCATCATAGAATGAAACTATGTAACAAGACAAGTTAAAGGGTAGATAGATAGGAGCTAGATACAAATATTAATCACGTAGGAATAACCAAAGAAGGATATGTTTGGATTAAAATTAAAAATACTGTGTTGTGCACTTGTTTTGATATGAATTCAACGAATAAAAACTAATCTTGATTCTTTAATAAAATTACTTTTAACTAAAAAATATTTTTTTTATTTGAAAATCAAACATGCACGAAAAAGTTTACAACAGGATGTGAATTTTATTTATATATCCATATCCCCTTCTCAATTTTGTCAATTGTAAAGAGAGATCAATCACATTTCACCTGTTTGCTATTCCTCCATACACAAATTGTGCATTAAAAAAACATAAATTAATTAACTCTATTATTAATGTAACAAATCAAGGTTTTGTGCAAAATCCAAAACAAAATAAATACACGTGAATGGGGTCTATATGGTGTCAATGGCACACTAATTGTCACAGGTCTTTTATGATCACGTGCAATCTTCACGGGCCAAGAGTTCTGTCACTTTGTCTTCTTAAGCCATGAGCCACACCTATATGGTCAGAAAGACCCTCCAATTAAGCCTTTTTATTTTTTGTTCCTCTTTTTTCCTTATTTAACGAAAGGGAAAACAAAAATTGCTGCTGAACCACGCAAGAGTTTGAGAGAACTGAAGTGAATGAATGAATAAATAAATAAATAAATAAAGCAAATTTTTATTGTATCAGCAAGGATGGATTTTGTAAGTAGGAAAACCATCTTCTCGCCCACTGATTTGGTGCATGTTTATGCTAGACAACGTTTTTCTGTAAACACTCACATGAATAAAAACAAAAGAAAAAGTACGATATATAATGCTCTTCCCTGCACGAATTTCTGTGCATGAGGTTCTCAAATCTATTGAGGCCCCCAAAACAGACAAAAGTGAAATGTATTGCAAAGAGAAAAGGTTCACTAAAATCAAACAAGTGAACAAGAAAATTCACTTTCATTAGATCATATGTCAAAATCCCAATGTGAGTGGGGATCACATTAGTTTAATATTGGATCATTAAGTAAAAAACAAATTATTGAGGGTTTAAATATTGTTGCTCAATTTGAGTTTGTTTCTTTTATTTCCTGTTGTGCCACATCCTCCATCTGTATCTCTTCTGCATAATTTAGCTTTCCATATATGAATTACCATGGAAGCAATTATTTCTCCTTTTCTTTTGGTACCCTATTAATTTCTTCATTTATATGTCAAACATACAATTTTAATTTGTAATGAATCACTAACGATTGCAAATCTTTCACTCTTACTTAATTAGCAAGTGTCACATTGCAGAAAAAACATCTCTTACATTCCTTCATTAGGTATAAGGCAAAACTTTGATTACTGTAAACGATACAAGTCACGTGAAAGTGAGATTGAAGTAAAGTACTGAAAATGTAGGAGGCAAAATTGTAGGCAACGAGTGTACTGAAAATCATGATAGTGTATTTATATCATTACCATTTAGCTACATTTGGATATCATCTTTTTATTTTTTAATTGTTTGATGTATAAAAAGTTAGACGCAAACTAGATGGGATTGTTTGGGGCTCGAGCTTGTACAATAATTCTCTACGTGAGTCTCTACTGATAACTCCAGCATGTTATTGGTGTGTAGTTGTTGCGCTCTCGGCAAGTGTACCGGTCGCTCAAGTAATAAAGTGAAAGTACGGGATTTGTCGTTCCCAACGAGGATTGTTTGGCCAATTAGATTATAAACTTAATCGATAAGTTGGATGATAAAATATTAAGCGGAAAATGTTGTTGTGTGAAGTAAATTGAAAGCTAAACATAACATAAACATAAAACATTATATACAAGATGGATAATGGGTGTACCAAACGTGCCTAAGGTAACTAGGGACTCACACTTAACATTCCTAGCATTCTTCATGGATTAATTGCAACATTCATTTACACTACCTATTTAGCTAGTGTGTTTTCTTATATTGACTAAGCTTGGATGTCTCGCCACTTAGTTCTTTAACCCACCATCCAACCCTAATCTCTTAGTGATCTTAAGCAAGTTAAGCATTAAGCAAACACACAAATGAACCCAAGCCACGAGCACCCATCCCTATGTCTAGGTGATGTTAGCAAGTCACCACACTTGGTTCCAAGACTAGAGCCCCAATATGTCTATTGTGAACCCTAACTCTAAACTCTTAACTAGGTTAGCTAAGTCTAGAGAAGAGAAGGAAGCATTCATGCAAAGTGTAATGAAATAGCATAGCATTAATGAACATTCAATACAATCCAATCCAAATGTGAGTTACATTAAATGCTTGCCCTAGATACAAAAGAAACTAGCCAAACCTAACAAGGATGGCCTTGGTACAGCAAAAAGAAGCATGCTTGATGATATGTACAAGGAAGAAGAGGAAGAGAAGAGGGAAGAACCCTCTTCCCCTCTCACCCAAACCCTAGCTCTACTCCAAGCCTTCTTCTCTTCCTTTGGTGATGAATTTCGTGCAAAAAGTCCCAGGAACTGAAGTGGGTTCGTGTATTTATACTTGGGGAAGTGAAATCCCAAGTTTAGCCCTTGACAGCATCAGTTTTTCTGCAGATAAGAGGTCTGGCGCGGATCGCGTGGCTCTTGGCGCGGGTCGCGCCACAACTTGATTCTGGCGCTGACGGCGCGGGGTATGGCGCTGACCGCGCCAACTTCCAGAGGAAAACCATTTTCTGGAGCAGAACTCGCGCGGATCGCGTGGTGAGTGGCGCTGACCGCGCCACAACTTCTCTTGATCTTCTCTGCATCTGTTTTTTGCTCATTTTTCCTGCTAAACACTTCAATCTTGACCAAATTACATCATTAAAGCATATGCGTCATATTCACACCAATTGGAAACTATTATCATATCAATTGATGCATTTAAGGGCTTAATTAGGCTTGGGAACGTGATGTGCTAGGCACATATCAGTAGTGTTAACCGGTTCTACCATTTTGATTCAGGAAAAAAATGTATAAAAAATTAAAAATTCTTTCAAAATAATTATGATAAAATACATGAATTAGCACAAGTTTAAGACTATATAATATTTAAATTTTCTTTTGGGGGTGATAGTGATAGGCACGAGGTGCGTTGGACTATCATATGCAATCATCAAACATCAAATATGGGTTTCTGTTAGTTCCATGTGTTCGCTTCATTCTCTGAGTTTTCTCTTTACAGTACATGAGGTGGTGGTTGAAACAAACGTCAACTGCCAGTGACATATTTACACAAATGCCACAAATTGATAATCACACCCCATTCTCATCCCTCAACAGTGTTTATCTGTGACTCCCCTTGACCTTTCACACAAGTCCCATTCCATTCTATGGATCTTTTATGCTTCCCGACAATGATCATAACTTCCATCCTCACATGCATGACCATTAATCTTCTTTTAATTTTTTGCCAATCAATGTTGCTTCATATTGTCTTTTCTCTTGTTGTGGTATAACATAGCAGCAATAGTTCCAAGTTGAGTAATTCACTATTGACTGTATATTGAATAGAGATTATTTTGATATATTGTTAATATAAAGAATGTTACACAATCAACTAATTAAATTCATTTTAGAGTACCGAAAGTCTTGATCCCTATGCTAATTGTCATAAGACAATAAACATAAAAAACTGGGTTCAGGTCCGATTGACAAAAAAAATCATTTTAGAGTAATTATTATAAAAATTAAAAGTTTTATCATACATACATGAAAATTTTTGTAACTAGATGATAATGTAAAAAAATGTATATTCTAACTAAATTCTATCAAATAATATGATCCCAAATAATAAATAAAACTAAAGCTATGAGCAAAGAAAAATTGTACAATCCAACTTACCCGCTCCATTCTACAGAACGCACAACTAATAATGAGCTTGAGTTCAACCATGCATATTATAAATTTATAATATTCCACCATCACCAATTATGGTGCCTTTTATGCCTGTATGTAGCTCTGTTTTTTTCTTTTGTTGGTTAGAAGTTATAACTCTGCTTTTCACATTGGTGACAAGTTTTGCTGCTTTCGAAAATATACATAATATACTTTTGGTAGAAAGCGGGCATGTTATCGTGAATTCACATCTTTCAACTATTTTTATTTTTTAATTGTTAATCTGCATTTCTTTTTACTATAATACCCACTATGCACAACTTGATTATGCCTACATATACAATTGTAACATGTTTCCTAAACCTGAGGACATCTAGGATGCAGAGATACAACATCTAATTCAGATATAATAAGGCTATAAAGGAATGCGGTAAATTTAAAATTACAAAACAGGACAAGATTTTTTTTTTTTTTTTTGAGAAGGACAAGGACAAGAATATAGCACATATAAAACTAAGTAAAATTAAAATAAGAGCATTAGTCGTTAATTGAAACAGAAAATTAATATATTAAAATTTAACAATACTTAATAAGTACTATAATTTATCTCATTAATATACATTTGTTTGTAACGTGAGCACAACAATTATTTATATAGTAAATGTACTTGCTATATAGCTGACCACATGAAAAACCCACCAACATGTCCACTAATTAATTCTATTTATTTTTATTGTAACTTTATATTTCCAATTTGCCTGATTTTGCAATTCTTTTTCACCTCTATCTGTGGTGACAAAAGTCAGAAAACATGGTATATAATTTATATGACAACGAAGGAGCGAGGGATCATGAGAGAGAGAGAGAGAGAGGAAAAAGGAAAACCACACAACCTTCTTAGCCGTCTTTTTGTGTTTATGTGTTCGTGAACTATAAAGTCTTCTCGTGAACTTCATCTTCACGCACACAACGATGATTAGGTTTGCTTCTGATCCATTATTTGTGAATATTATTATTTCAGTGACCAACTAAGGGATAAACAAATTCATGCTTTCAAGGATGGTCATCCCTTTATCAAACAAAATATGGCCCAAACAAATAGTTGTATTGATTCCTATGCAACCTACTACCAACCTCCAAAATATATATATGAAGGTGAGTATTGATGTAACTTTAAAATTGTGTCTTTTTTTTAAATATTATGAAACTATTTGACTGTTAATATATATATTCACTTAATTTTTTTGAAGTACTATGTTAGTACTAAATTATAATTACAAATTCATTAAAAATATTTATAATCTGCTAAATGCATCTTTTAAAAATAAATAAAAATAGTACATTAACACCCATGAAGGATTGGTATCTGTTAATGTTGATTATTAATTTTTGTTAATGGGATTATAATTTCTCTATTTTTTTCTTCTTTTATCAACCACCAAATCAATCTTATAATTTCAAAGGATTGATATATTCCGTTAAATTTTTTACTTAAATGTTTCGATACATGTCTGTCACCAAATAACATATGTATAACTTTTGCGTATTCTTCAATAATAATGTGGAAATTAATTCAAATGTACGTCAAAAAAAACACAATAACAAACACACACTTAGACTAATTGAGATTTGGATTCGATTATCATAGTTTTGCTATTAGTAGGTGATATGTAAATTTTATCTTAAGTTCTCGCTGAAGTTGATAGTAATTTTTTTTACCTTGCAAGAGGATGTGTCGTCTCAAAATCTAATATTTTTACTAACAAAAAAACTCATAAATAACTCATAAATGCTAAAAAAAATTATTTTTTTATAAATATTTTAAGGAAGTTATAACTTAATTTTGTTAAAATATTCCTGAAAGTACAACTTGTTCTTATTCACCTACTACAAAATGTATGTATGTAATTTATCTATTAATTGCATATAATACACATATTGCATATAAACTTTTTGTCTCTTATTGTTTCCCTGAATACAAATTGGTTTAATTATACATCTCTGATTAAGAGTATAGTAATACACATTAGACACTGTTCAACTCGTTAATAGTGGGGTCACATTGTCGTTTTCTGATCCTAAGTAATGCACAATCATTTTTAATTAGAGAAATTTAAAAGGCAACACACGTATACTACGTCTACCAACTTTTTATTTTAATTTTTCGTGCCCCAAACACATAATTTTGAGATTAAAAAGATGTATAATGTGACAAATTGTTGCGGCTTTAATTATAAATTCATCACTTTAATATAAAATCTGGGTTGCTAATTAAGATGATTTTAAGAACATTATACTTTTCCATTTCAAAATAATTATTATCCTAGATTATTTTACACTGACTAAGAAAAAGTAATATTATAAATAAATAAATAAAAATAATTTTATAAATTAACTTTACATCATTATAATTTATTTCTAAATTTTATAATTTATCATTAAAATATAAAAAATATAAGTAAAAATAATAATTAATATTACATAAAAAAAATAAAATAATTATTATTTTGAAATAATTTATTTTTCTTATACTACAGCTATAATGCACAAAGTGAGTATAATTATTGTTTGACTAAAGCTTCTTTTTTCTCGATTTCTTGAGAGTTAAGATGATTTTAAGAACATCATGTGAATGTCTTTATAATTAAAAGAAAAGAAGAAAAAAAAAAAAGCATTGCATTTCCCTAATCTTTGGGTGCACGAGAGTCTGCTTAGTTAAAAAAGTACATACAAATGTGAAAGTCATCATGATTTAACCAATGCGAATAATTATGTACTTAAAGCATGTAATTAAGAACTGAATTATGAGGTCTGTATTTATGAAAGAACATAGAAAATTAGAAGAGATCAATTTTATATAAAAAAAAGACATTACGATTTTGGAAACTTGTCCGTAACGGAGAAAAAAAATGAAGGAGTTAGTTCATTATAACAATTTTTTTGTCATTATATTATTGGTATGGAAGATTTACCAATTTTGTTTACAGTTAATTTCTATAAAAAAAAAAAACTAACTAGTTACTTGTAATGAAATCTTCCGTTTAATTTTTTTTTTCATCTACATAATTTATACTTAACATCTTGTTTGATATTCGAACAATTTTACTCAGACCAAAAATATATTAGTTCATTATAATAATTTGATTTTTCATTCCTGCATCAACAAATGCCAAAGTTTGTATAAAATGTGCTATATTATAAGTAGTTCCGGATCCGGTTCTAGCTAACTATTCACAGCTTTTGGTTCACGGATCGTTCTAGAGTTTGAAGACGAACATAATCAAATTAAATCGTTTAAATTTGGAAAAACTATATATGACTTCACATTATGCAATGCAATGCAATCCGAGTTGAAACTACCCAATTGGAGATGATTTCTCATTGTTGCTGCTGATGTTATAGTTTGTGGTGCATGTGAGCTTTTAGTTGGAACAAAAGCCCCGTTTCTCCATGTGAGTGATCTTAAATTTTTGTTTATTAAATTAATATAAGAAAACTAAAAACAAAAGTGTTTTGTCCCCATCATTTTGTTTGTATCCCATATAGGCCTTGCCATTTCCTTGTGTTCATCATCGAATACAAAAAGCTATTTTAGCAATATACATTCACGGATCACACTTTGAGCCCCTCAAAAGTTTTTTTTGCTTCGTCAATAATTTCATTGAAGGAAATCTAAAAGACCCTTTTTATCTGTTAAAATTCTTGGCCTGTAATGCAGGCGCATGACCCTTATCCCACGGCTGAAAATGTGACACATTCATTCACTCACACACAGACAATAACTTCATTTTGGCTATGATTACTGTGCACTATGCACATCCCATGTGCCCCTTTTGCTTTTTGCTTCCGTGGAATGTTCATTGTGTCATTCAATTTAGATCAGAGCTTCCATAATAAGTAATACATGACATGAACATGTTCTAGATTTATGCAGCACAAATCAGTGCCGTACGTTTCTGAAGAAGAAGCTGCACAACAAATCAACAATGGCTTGTTTTAATAGGAAAATTTTTAAACAAAAAAATAAATAAATAGTGTCATTGCTTAATCAATGTATATAAATTCATTTCTCAGGAAGAACCAAAATTTATTTTTGTCCTATTAAATCACATAATCATAGATATGATACTTACCTACCATGCATACCAGTTTAAATTGTTTAGTGCATCATTTTTAATACAAAATTATTCATAATCATAATCATACATGTACATCACAGATATAATAAAATCTTGTTATAACGAGTTGTGCTTATAAAAGAAAAATGCAGGGGACCATGAGTTTTGGACACTTATTAGTGACATATTAATGATAACCAAAGTTTATATAAAAAAGAGAAAAAACAAAGTATGTTTATTTTTTCATTGTTTGGCTTTAGGAGGAATTACTAGTCTATGTTCAAACATTCGGAACCCAAAGAATTTAGATTTACGTAAATTTACATTTTAGGTCATGAGTTTTTGCTTTCCAACCACCTGGACAAACCTATATATGAACAATGAAGTGGTCCAAGAAAAGCCAGAGAGGAGTGCTCTAATGTGTTCAGAAAAACTAACTAACAGCCACCTGTTACATTACAGATACACAAAAACAGGACCCTTGAATTTACATGTGGAATAATATTGATTTTTTTTTGTCTCTGCAGCCATATCTATCCAATTTTCCAATCTGATCCTAAGTGAAGATGCTAAGATCCCAACTAGTTGAGGATCTGATTGAAACCCATGTGGTATATGGACCATCATGAACAATGCAGGCCTGATCAGTCTATTGCTTTTGAGTTTTCTACAGGTCAGTTATAAGTTGAACACTTAGCCATAAAACCTACGTTTTTGTTGGGAAAATCAGCAGCCAACAACAAGGGTTATTTAAAGCCTAAAGAGGTGTGCAGGTACACATGTCAGCAAATGGGTGGAGTATGGACAAATTGGTGGGAAATTAAGCCAAAAAATATTTTCTGAAAGTAAAAATGGTTCAAGGTGGTCCAACTATAAGGCCCAAATCACACTTATCATGGAGGAGGGTGTTTATCGTTCAGTTTATTTTGATTTTTTTTAATTAAAAAGTCATCCACGTTAAAAAAATTATATGTGATTCAATTTAGTTCAATTTTTATTTAAAATAAAATTCGAATCAAATAAAATTAATATTTTATGATTTAGTTCGGTTGAATTTTTATAATTTTTATTAAAATATTATTTTATTAAAATTTATATACTTTATTTTCAAATTTTAAATTATATTATATTAAAAAAATTGTTAATAACAACTTATAAAAGTTATTAATATATGTTAAACCTTTTACAAAATAAATCTATCAAATTTTTTATCAATTTTAAATTAAACATATCTTAAAAAAGGTTCTCTAAAAAAAGTTGTATACATCGTATAAATTTATATACACATATAATGTATAACATTAAAGTAATATAAGTATTGTGGTTTGGTTCGATTTCTAAAATATAAACCACAAACTATATCAAACATATCAAAAAAGAATCAATTTGGTTTGATTTTTGATTTTTTTAGCAGTTTTTTATTTTTATCTTGGATTGATTTTGAACACCCCTATTATGGAGAGCCAGATGGAGGATTGGAAGTGGTGCCACTTGAAACAATTCTATATAGCTCAAGTTAGTAATAGATTAAGTAGAGTAACATTGTACAAGAACAGAGAACATACTTGATTCTGAGGGTAGTTCTAATGTTTATAGGTGTGAGATGTTGACCAGGTGTAAGGTGGTCACTAGTAAGTGTATGTTTGGATCGCTGCTAGAAGTCTGTCAAACCAAAAAATACACATTCAAATGAACCAAGTTGAGAAGTAAGTATTTTGTCTCATTGAGATGAAAACTAGTTGAACCTAACTCGAATTTTTGTAAGTATAACTTGAAATCTAATGTTTAGGTTGATCTGGTTGCTTCTTAGGGCTCATGATGTGTGTATAACATCCTTTTAAAAAAAATATTAGTTTTTATTAAATATTTTATGATATATATATTTTTAAAGTAATAATAATAATCAAATTATGTTGAATTAAATATTTTTGGGCATTTAGAATTGAGAAATCCAATTTAACTCTAAAAAATGAAAGGTTCTCTGAAAATCTAGTATGTTTCTTACCCGATCTCGTTTTGCTCGCTATGGAAACCGTGTAGTTAGAATTGCGAATGGAGGAGGGAGAGAAAATATACGGGATCATCATTTCTGCCGCTTCGCTTGGAGAAATGCATAATGGATGTAAGGGAAGTGAGTTCTCATTTTTCCTTCAATTGTATAATTTTTTTTCTTGATTTGGAGAGGTTGAGAAATTCCAAATAAGTTTAATTTTATTTTGAAGTGATGAATTTTTTTCGTTTAGATGTTCGTAACATTTTCTCCTTTTCGCCAATGATAAATTCTGCCAATTTGTTTTTTACTGTTGGAATAATTATGAAATTTTTGTGATTAATTTCCGTGATGATGATACAGTACAAGAAACCAAGCGGTTGTGAATTACAATGCACACGGCTTCTCTATTTTGTTTTGAATTATTGATATAAATTCCATTCTTGTGCCTGAATTTCTCATGGCTGCTACGTTGGAATACGTATATATGTTTTCCATATACACAAATATATGTATATAAGATTCTGATTTGTTATATATGTATAATATATATATATATATATATATATATATATATATATATATATATATCTAATGATACGTGTGTAGTAATTTTGTCCTAGATTTCAATTTCTTATATAAAGAATATGTATTTGCTTAAGTATATTTTAGGAACTAATTTGCTAATTCATGAGTCCAAGTATCCTGTATAGTTTTTGGTAAATTTTTGGATCTAAATTTATTTATTCTTATATATATATATATATATATATATATATATATATATATATATATATTGTAGTTAGTTAATTGAGACTTAGGGGTGCATATCAGTTTTATATACTTACTATTTTGATTTGGTTAGTGCGAGTATATTACATAGATTTTATACTGTTTTTAATGAATTGACTTTGAAGATGTTATAGACTTATAGTGTTGTTATGATATGATTTTAAAAATTATTTGATTTGATGTATATAGGTTGTGTCAGCGAAACATAGAAAAGGGATAATTATATTTTAATTATTAAATGAGGTAAGATTTAAATTAATATTTAGAAATTAATAAATTGTAGGTTATTTAACCACTTTTGAACTGAAAATCACAAATTGTGTTATAATTTTTTTCTATTGAAATTGTAAAAGAAATTATAACTTTAATTTTTTTTAACACAACTTTAAAATCATAAGGAAATATTTTTTTTCTTTTTTCATTAAAGTTCTAAAATACTTTACAATTTCAATTTTTCTTAACACGATTTTTAAGTCATAAAGGAATATATATTTTTTAAGTCATAAATTATTTATGACTTAAAAGTCGTCAATAATTTTTTATTTTAATTATTTGACGAATTAATATATGTTTTTTCTTTTTTAGTTTTATTTAATATATTTTTATATTTTTTTACTAATGTTAAGAATTATTATTTGTTTTGTAAATTAAAAAAATAATCCAAAAGACTTAAATTTAAATAAAAATATTAAAATGTACTTTGTTTAAAAAAATATTAATTTATTTTGTTACTAATATTAACAAATAATATTAACTTATAATTTATCAAATAACATTACTTTTTTAAAAAAAAATTAATTAACTTTTACAATTATCATTAATTAAATTAATAATTTTGTACAGTAGTATTAATTATTTTAATATTAACAACGAAAAATAATTTAGTAATAAAAGTAATTGTTAAAATAAAAACAATATAATACATTAATATAAAATGAAATACAAATTAAACATAAGCATAAAATTAAAAAGTAGAAACAATATTAGTCGTCAACTTACTTGTATGAACATTTACTATGATTATGCCTTTCAGTTCTACACAATGAACATTTGTTATGCCTATTTGGATTTCGTTCATTCATCTCATTATGTATGTGACTAATAGCTGGCCTTTTCGCTATGTCTCGTCGCTTCGAAGGATCACACATGAAATATGGACCCAAATATTGAAGTCATTTATCTTCACTTCTAAGGTAATGAAATTGATGTTGATAAACTTTATAAATGTTTCCAACTTATATACAAGGTCAACAAAGTCAGCGCATTTTAAATTGCAAAAAACACATGCTGCAATTGCATGCGAGCAAAGAATTCAAAGTGACTAAAATTCTCCACAATCACACCACCATTTGTTCAATTTGACAATGAATGCCATTGTTCGTTGCCCATGTCGCGTATTTACAATTTCTTGAACCTCAAACTCCCATGTTTCCTAAACGTACATGCAAACATAATGCGGAGTAGCAATGCGTTGATTTTCTTGCATCATGACATATATCTCTTCAGAGTAACTATGTTCTGCCTTTATCATATTCATGATTTTCATGCCATTAGTAACAAATGAGTCATTTATTTTATTAAATATTTCATTGACTAAGACAACAATAAGCAATGCTCTGACTTCTTTCAAAATAAAATTCATACATTCAGAAAAGTTGGTAGTCATATGCCCATACCGTTTTCCTTCATCATAGGCTTGAGTCCATTTACTCTTAAGAATTTGGTCTAACCAATTTGCTGCTTGGGGAAATTCTGATCTCATTGCAAGCAATTTTTCCTTAAATCGTGGTTTTTTTTATCTCATATCCTATGACAAAAGACAAAAAAATGAGTAATAAATATGTTGAACACATAATAAATAAATTATTTGACGCATAAAGTGCTTAGAAGTTTACCCATATTGATGACTTATTTTTTTAAGTCAACATTTTTAAAGTCTTTATTAAAATTTGATGCAATGTGGCAAATGTATGCAATACACAGAAGTTACATCCGGCCCAGTCCACTCGCTCTGTTCACAAAAATGCTAGCAAACTGATTCCCCTGTCTAATATAATACTACACAAATTTATTTAAGGTGTAACATATATCCTCAAATAATGCAAGAACCACATCCAAGCTTTTTTGCTCTCGCTTTCAACAGTTTATAGCTTTCAATTCAAAAGTCATAGGATAACCTAGACTTATCCCTTTCTAGGTATTAATTTAAATTTTACTCCCATTTGGTAATTTTGAAAAAAAAAACCCTTTTCCATCGTTTTGCCAGGTTGTGTCTTGCAAACATTGCTATGAATGTATAATATGATAGATGAGTATAAGTGAAGTATGCATGCTTATGAATACAATGTGTCATGATATGCGTATGTTTGCGAAAAAAATGTAAGGAGAACCTGGTTCTCGTGGGATAAGAATCTCCAAGGGACTTCAAAAAATAAATCATGTGCATACTGTATGTGAACCATACATCATGTTGTGCATATGTGTTTTAAAGTGTAGGATGTTTAGGAATCTAACCGGGGAGGTCATGTATGAGTTAACATATGACTTTGACCTAGAGGTGCAATAGTTTGGAATCTCCTTTAAGTTCATGTTGATCACATGGGTTGGAGTATCCTTGCAAGACCAGAACATCCTAATGTGTCGTCGACGATGTCATCTCAGTAAGAGTGATAGTGTCGGATTGTTTATTGTGTGACCATTCGTTGACTACATGAACTCTCAGGCTACATTCACAAAGTGTTTTTGAAATGGTACCACATGCATACGAGTCTAATAGTTAAATGTGAATCATCCTATATGTATGTTTATGTGTATGACACATTTGAAATTGGGTTGAGCTTCCTTTTAATTTAGATGTTTTGATAGATTGTTTGATTAAATATTGTTTTAATAGACATAATGTTTTATGAACTATTGTAGATATGGAAAATGTTAGGAAATACCTATTCGCACTACTAGAAAATAGGCTTTTAACATTGGTTATTTTAGACTTTCAACATCGATTTTTAACCGATGTTGAAACCATCGATGTTAAAAGTGTCAATGTTAACATCGATTTTAAAAACCGATGTTAACATATACTACACGACATCGATTTTTAAGAAAATCAATGTTGTATAATAAGAAATAAACAAAAAAAATGTAAAATATGAAAAAATCAACATCGATTTTTATAAAAACAAATGTTGTTGTGATGTTGTATTGCATACGACAACATCAATTTGTTGTTAGGAAATTTTCCACATCGATTCTATCAAAAAATGATGTAGAGTGTGTCTTTTTCATATCGATTTTTCCTGTGGCCGATGTTGTATAATCACTTTCTACATTGTTTATTACATAACCAATATAGAATGTCATTTTAAAAAAAAAAGATATGGTTTATGCTTTTCATTTTCCTCCCTGTATTTTTTAAAGACACATTAAAAGTTTAAACAAAAACTTTAATGTACTTCTATCAACAATTAATATACTAACAGTTTGGTAGCCATAATAGTGCAAACTAAGTAAATTGAGAAGAATAAAAAATTTTCCTTTATAACCAATCAATAATATGAGTAGAATAAAAAGTCAAAACTCAACATTATTAATTACATTACATATTTGTGGCTGCAAGTGAAGAGAATGAAATATATGAAACTATATATATGTACACATAAATTAGTATTAATCTTAACCATTCATTTGAATTATGAGATTGAGATTCTCTACTTTCACTTATGTTTATTCTTTCTTTCTCTTTCTCTATATATAATCATCTCATATCAATATGTATTGATGATTAAATGGGTTAATTTTTGTGTGGTGAGTAGAAATATGAGTTGTTACCATAAAGATTATGTTATCAAACAATACTTATGACTTGTGATCATAAAGACTCTCAACATATAAAATGTCATAAAGGGTTCAACATTTTTATATTGTGCACATATTTCAATATAAATTTAAAGGTGCAAAAGGTCTCAAGTCCCATGAATGAGTTTTAAAGTTGCACCAAAAGGGAATGCTTGAAAACCTGGATAGCACAAAAGAAGAAGAAAAGCTAATGGTTTGTCCATGACACCTATCTTATCAAAGAAATCTTCATCCATATTCAAGGAAAGTGCAATTAGAGAATACAACTTTTTCCAACTTCATTGTGGCAGACAGAAACAACAATAACTTCTAAATTAATAAGAAAGAACAATACAAAAGTTATAACAAGCAATAAAGTTTAAGTATGTTTTTGTGCCTAGTTTTCTTCAAAATCTCTATCTTTACAGCTAAAATTTTCACACCATCTACTTTCCCTAGTTGCTTGATAGCCACCATAGCTCCATTACTTGGTAGAAAGATGCAAGTTTCCATTTTTGACTTACTTCCTTTTGACTTTGCAAGTTTTTCTCCACATTATGAATGGGGCTTCTACAACTCAAAAATAGCAACCCGACTAAAATAACAACAAAAAGTAATGAACCCTTGTTGCTTCTAAATTATCTAGAATAGAACCTAAAAGTTTGTTCCCAGATATGTTAAGATAGTTCAATGAGCTCATAAGTGAAACTGATTGAGGGATATAGTTGAAAAACAACCAAGTACTTTATATTACCAATATCATCTGGCAACCTACCATACATATTGTTAACAAAAAGGTCAATCCCTTGTAGATTGGTGAGGTTTGCAAGCTTGGCTGGTACCTCTCTTCTCAAATTATTAGAGAAAAACTTAATCTTGTAAAGATTGTCTAACTTGGAAATTGATTTGGAAAGTCTGCCAGAGATCTTATTTCTTGAAATATCCAGTGTCTCTAATGCCTTCATTTCATATAGTGATTATGGAATATCTCCTATCAAGTGGGAGCCACCAAGATAAAGCTAGGTCAAGTTCTTTAGATTTCCAAAAGTCTCTGGAATCTCACCCTCACTGTATTCATTTTCCCCAAGACCCAGTGAAACCAGTCCAATTAGATTCCCCACCCAACTGGGAATGCTACCAGAAAAAATAGTTTGTTGAAAGGTTAAGAACCTGCAAATTTCTCAGCCCAGACAAGTCTGGGATTGCTCCAACCAATTGATTTCCTCTTAGATTCAACACTCTTAGGTTGGCACACCTACTTATTTCTGATGGAAGCATTCCATAAATTAAATTGGATGCAAGTGACAACACTTGTAGGCTTTGCAGATCCGAGAGGTATGGTAAAATGTCACCAAAGAGGGACTTATTATCCAGTGAGATTTCTGTGACTCTTCCAGAAACTGGATCATATGAAATTCCATAAAACTTGCATGGAGAGTTTGATTCATTCCACGAAGCCAAAAAAATTTGAGGAATCCTTCAAATGATTATAGAACTGAAGAAGAGCTTGGGTTTCCAATGTCAGAGACACACAAGGTGGGAAAATAATGTAGGAAGTGAGTAACAACATTGCCAAGAACTGGAAAAAGTGAAAGAGACGAGGACTCTTGGCCATTAAGATAAGATTCAAGGACAAAGTTGTCAGTTCAGAATAGAAATAGAATCATTGGAATGCTAGCAAGGTGGATGATATTTGAACTTGGGTGATCAATAAACCATTATAGTAGGGACCATTCTGGAAACATTGATAAGGGAACAATATCATGCACTGATATTAAATTATAAACAAGCTATACAATAATAAAAATGCAAAGGAAAAACAACAGAATGATGTTAGAGAACAAAAAGAGGTGACCTTGGAATGTCAATTTTGTTTCTATCTGCACAGAATTATTACATTGTCATTGATATGATTCTAATCAAAGAATTGAAGAAAGAGATAATGCTTTGAAGTCACTCATTCACTCATTGGCACAAAAGAGGTTCAAATCTAATTTGCTCTGAAAGCAAAGCACACATAGTATAATCATGGCCAAGTATACTTCTTCTTTTTTAATCATGAGATACTATTACTAAAAACCCTGTCGTGAACATCAGAATGAAATTGAAACCTTTTTTATTTTTATTTGGGAATAGCTAATCAATCATAAGGTAAAACTAGGAAAAGTAGCTTATCAATCACAAGTTAAAATTGTTAAAACTTAAACCCGAAGAAACACCCTTCTGGTCTTCTTTTTCCATCACTATTTTGAAACTCGAAATAAAATAATAGAATAAGAAATTGAATAAAAGATTTAAAGAAAAGAAATCACAAGTTAAAATTGTTAAAACTTAAACCTGAAGAAACACCCTTCTGGTCTTCTTTTTCCATCACTATTTCGAAACTCAAAATAAAATAATAGAATAAGAAATTGAATAAAAGATTTAAAGAAAAGAATTTTCATTTCATTAGCAAGGATTAAACTTGCCTTGAAAATAGGATCTGATACCTGGTTTTGAGTGGATGAATAACAACTAAGTTGGATCTTTGTAGTGTCTCTACTATAAAATGAGAGGTAAATAGAGCCTTGTTTTGTGCTGAGTGAGAACTTAATAGAAAGAAAGTTATTTTAGTAGGATCTGTTGGGAAATGCATGGACACAAATTGAGAACAAAACGGAATTGGCACTGCCATAGTGTATTGCATTGGAAGTGTGTAGAAAAAATAAGGAAAGTTGAAAGAGGAAATTGGTAGTGGTCCAGCTATGCAAGAAACTATAGAGAGTGAGTGATACAGACATAAACATGATACTTTCCAGAAACATTTAGCATTGCCTTGGAATTGAAATATGCCAATAGTAAAAGGTAATAAGGGATAGCTTAAGTGTGACACTATTGCTTAATGTCAAGGATTGAACTAGTGATTAAGGTTTGGTGTGGTGTGGGGGCAAAAATGCTTTAGAGATTAGCATTAGAAGGTGTTATTCTTCCTTCCCAAATTTCTATCAACATGTTCCAACGCTAGTAGTGGATGTTTGGACCACTATAAAGCACACATAAGTACACGTGCACACATTTTACCATCCACTTATTTCCCCATCAACCATTTCATTGCATCAATAACAACTTTTTTCAAGAATCAATTCCTATATTAGTCAACTCTGACACAGACCACATGCTCTCCAACATTGCCTCCGCCTCAGACCTCGCCGACTAGGTCAACCGCAAGGTTCGCAAGCTTGACCTCACCCAGTCGCGCATCCGCAACACGCTCCTTTGCATCAATGCCATCGTGGAACGTGCCAACTCCCTCAAAGGCGTCCACCGCGCCCTTGAAGTTGAGGACTACGAATTTGCTGCTTTCTACGTCTAGACCTTCCTCCAAATCAACACCCAGTACAAGGATTTTGACTCTGATCAGCTTCAGAGGGATTGCTTGTTGGTCGCCAAGAAGTAGTTTGAAGGAATTGTAAGGAAGAAGCTCTTCGCTACTGCTGATTAGTGCGACCACCCCTTTTGAGTTCACCGTTAGTCCCTTCTTCTCGTATAGTTTGAGTCGATCTAGGTTTTGTTGCACATTTTAGGTTCAGGTCTGTGCAAAGGGCTAAGCTTCGATTTAAACATTGGTTTTTTAAAAATCGATGTTAACTGAGCACACACAACATCAATTTTTAAGTTAACGGAGCACACATAACATTAATTTTTTAAAAACTGATGTTAACTGAGCACACACAACATATGTGTTTTTAAAATCGATGTTAACTGAGCACACACAACATCGAATTTTTAAAAACTAATGTCAAAGATAACATTTTATTTACAAAAATGTCACTGCACATTTTTTAACATCAATTTTCGTAAAAATCGATGTTAATTTAACGATGTTAAATTTTATTTTTGTAGTAGTGTTGTTACATACAAAATTATGTATAAGGCAATCTACTTGTGATTTTTATAGAAAAATCTTGCTTTTTTCTCCTTCTAATTTAACATTAATCCAATAATATATTAACATGCGAATTTCGTATTCTTTCGTGCATAGCAACTTCATACCATATAGATTTCATGTTACTTTGTTGAATTGTTCTACATTCATTTAACTTATGATGATAACTTCTAAAGAACATTTATGCTGACAAAATTTAATAAGATTATATTTTTATGATTGTAACATTATGTTGTTTAGATAATTTATATTTATTTTTTGGTGGTACAATTACGAGTCATTATGTTTAGATTATTCAACATATCATTTTCTTTGGTAAAAATCTATTTCAAGTATACATTTGATATTATTGATAATTTCCTTGGATTTTACTATACACATGCTACCTAAAGTTTGTCATCTTTTGTAAACCAACTCATACAAATATCCAACTACACAATCTAATCAATCATCATTGTTTTTGAGAAATTCATCAAGGCTCAAGCAAAACAAAGACATTATTACATGTATATAATCATCCACCTCAAAGAGTGTGAAAAAATTTATGATGTTATAAAAAAAAGGATTGCCACAAACACCATAAAAATATTAGACATTAGTCCAAAGTGAAAAGATTAATGGAAGAAAAGAAACACCACATTATATATAAAAAAAACTTTATGAAAGTTTCCTACTTTTCAAACCACCAAAACAATGTTCATTTAAGGCGGTGGAGTAGTTCAATGTTTTCAAAATATAGAATTAAAGGTAGTCCTTAAAACCATGCTAATCATAATTAGAGAAATGGACAAACAAGGAGAGAATGCATACCATAATTAAAGAAGAGTTCAACGGAGTCACACTAATGTCATTCATTATGCTTTGGATACAAAATACAAACAATATCAAGAGTCTTTTTGAGTAAGAATTGAAGATGAAAAAATATTTAACCTTAGTGTAAAAAAAAAGGAAACGGAAAATGAAATTGTATTAAAATATTAAGGATAAGTATAATAAAAAATAAAAAATTAATTTTTTTTCTGATTATGTCAAGAGGATTTGAACCCACTATACATTGTTTCAGATCCTTAATCACTTGTGCTAACTTGACATTTACATAATAAATTATAATCTAAAAACTATAAGTTAATTAAGTTAATTTTTTTTTTCTGATTAAGTTAGGAGGATTGAACCCACTTGTTTTTATTTTATCACAATAAGCTTCTTTATATACACAAGGTAATTTCCTAAGGTATTTTTATAAGTTACAAAAAGGACTCTTCCTCTTGCAATCAAACAAACAAAAATGGATCTTCTTTCAGACAATGTGGGACTTAGAAAAGTTCAACTTTTGAAACACTACCAACATATTCTATTAGTATCATCATTTTGTTATCACAGATGTGATTGTCTTATAAGAACAACCAACTGAAAGAATCAAGTTATTTTCAGGATGCCACAAGCTTCAAGTCTTGGCCTATTTGCATATAGTGTTAGCAAAAACACAACACAAAATAAAGCCATACAACAGAGACCACTAAAGAAATAGTTTCATCTTTGTTCTTTTCTCGTTTCAATGCATGCAAGCAGATTTGTGCATTAAATTGGCCAGTCTTTTGGTCCCAATTGAATACATGCATGACTTTTGGACCACACTGTCAATACCTTGCACTTGCAGGCTTGTAAAACTGTTGTGTAGAATTCATGTGTTTGTCGCTTTGCAGTGACTGGAAAATCGAATAAGAACATTATTAATTTAGTTGATGTCAGTGATCAGAGTTTCTTATTTATTCATGTATGTAGCCATTAAGTAATAGATATAAAGGCTAATTATGAAGCGTAGAGCATCATCTCACGGGTCCTATATCTTGTCTGCTTCTCTAACTAATAGCCTATACCAATCATATCCGACCAAATTTCAATTGAAGAAAAAATCATATAATAATAATAATAATTGTAAATACTAAAAATAAACTAGCTTTTGCATATTTAACCGTGAGAAAGGACTAAGTTTTCTATAATTGGACCTACTCCTACATAGGCCCATGATAGTCCAATCCAATTTAGATTGTTACTGCCACCGTCAAGATAAAAGTTATGCAAGTAACAATTTTTTGGAAAAGGTCTAATTTTGGATATAGATAAAAAAATGTTTATCTTTTAATTAAAAATAACATGATTTAATTGAAGTTAATTAAATTTTTTAATAAGTATTTTTTCAAGTCTTAAATATAAGAATAAAAAATTTATTAACTATATTTATTTGTCTCAATCTCAATTGATTTTTTTAATATACCCTTTATTGAAATTTGATATAAGAAATAAAAACAGTCATTGGAACAAAAACTTTAATTAAATAAAGGTTATTTTAGAGAATAATATTAAATAAGATAAAATTAGTTTAATTTTTTATATTTAAAATAAAAAATGTATTTTTTTTATATTTAAGACCAGATAGAATTTGAATTATATTTTTTCTTCTTTTTATAATCGAGATCCGAAAGAGTATTTATTAAAAAAAAAAAATCCAAACTAGCTTGAAGTCAAATTGCTGTTTGTTTTGGATTAGTAATATCTTGACAGTGCTCTGTTTGGCATCATTTTACACGTATATTTTTTTATAATTGAAAATTTAAAGCAGGAAATGTAGTTTCAACTTTCAATGCCAGCACGAGATATTCATTCCTCCAAGAATTTACTACCAACAAAGAATTGCCAACAAAAATAAAATCCAAAATATATTTATACTAACGAATAGTAGTGACACAAATTTCAAACACAAGTGCATAAAAACATCACCATGCGAAAACATAACACTATATTAAAATAAAATCTCAATCAATATTATAAAATCGATGTCTCGTTTGTTTCATCGATGCTGATGGAATTAGCTAGAATTGTCAATTCTCTCGTATCAATTTTGTTGTAATGTCTAATTATTTAATAACCAATACATCCCTTGATTTGTCTCTGATCTCACCTCAAGCCTCCTCCAACAACATATGACTACTACTAATGATTAAGTGTGACATAAAACAAGCCTCTTACTCTTACCCCATTTGATATAAAACCATATTAATAAAAGAGTTATAAATTGTAAAATGCATCTTTAGAAATCAAACTTATAGTTCAGTGTGACGAATATCTTCTTCCTCTATAGTTGATTCTTCAATTTGAGATGTTTTGTCACTTGAACTAAGGCAATCAGCAGAAGGGTGCACCACACCATAGGGAAAGCCTTGTGCCGAGTGGCAATATGTTTCAACAGAGCCATCTTGTTTCTCTAAGTCAACGTTGCTAAGGACTAGTTTGCTGCATGGGACTGAGTCACTGCAGTCAAATTTAATGGCCTTACCACTCATTGTAGTGCCACTTATGTTCTGATACATCACCTCGCTTATCTCCACTGCTGATGCCTGAAAACATCATAAGAGTTCATGAGATCAATGTTATAAGTGGTTGCTCTGTGTCACCCCAAGCAATATTTTAGACCTAAGATACTTAACAATGATAATGGTTTTAAATATTAAAACATTATGGGTCTATGGCACTTAATTCATTAAATCTTTAAAGTAGTCTATTAGTTTATTAAGTCATTGCCAATAAATTTTTTTTATTAAGTCATTACAATAAAATAATATTCTCTCCATTCTCATATATAAAAAAATATCACATTACTAAAACAAATTAGTTAATCACATTTAATTGTATCAATTTCAATTAAAAAATATTTTTTTTCAACTTATTCTTCATTAGTGCTTAATATCAAGAATAAAAAAGAGTTATTGAAATTAACAACTCAATTAAATAAAAAATATTTTAAAAATAATAATATTAAATAAAATAAAGTTAATTGAATTTTTTTATACTTTAAATCAAGAAAAAAGTTTATTTATTTATTTATTTTATATTTGAGCCGAGAGGAAGTATGTACTATATACTTATCATAGTTATTGGTTCTCTTGGTTAATGTTTAAATACAAAAATCAGCTCTTCATTTTTTTTGTCTTGCTCAAAATACATCTTATACCAAGCAGAATATTCTCATTGCATAATGTTATGGTCTGGGCCGACCCAATAGTTATTGAAGCTTAAAATAAATTTTAAGAAAAATATTTTATTTAAATGAAAAAATTATATATTAAGTCTTTTTATTAACATATATGATATTTTTTCTAATAAATATGATATTTTTATTTTATAAAAAACTAAAAAATATATTTATATTGATGAATCTTGTATTTTAATTGTTTTAGCCTTCAGTTAATTTTAGTTACATTTTTTTTAAAAGGTCCAAAGTGTTTTGAGAAAAGTGCAAGAGTATTTCTGTCAAGTTTCGTAAAATAACAAGTTGTTGCACTCTTAGTGTCTTAGGCTATAATAATAATTTATGCTAAGATATTGATTTGACAAACGAAATGCTAGTTTGGTTTGTTTTGATTTTGAAAACTCCCACGTTCATTTTTAATCGGACAATAATATCACATTTTAATTTCTACTATGATTTTTTTTGTCCTCCATCATGTAATGCTAGTAACTTACTAGATGACAAATGCTCACATAAATTTAGTATATTCACATTAGATGTATTAATTTAATGTATCATGAATTAGTTGATGAATAATTATCACATTAATGATATAATTAGTCTAAAAAGTTAGAAAGAGATTATCTTGGAACTGGTAGACAGTACCTGATTTTCACAACTGGTTGGTGAATCACAGTAAAATTGGTCTATAATAATGGGGTTGGATACATTTTCCACCCTGACATTCTGAAAACGCACCCCTCGAACATATCCAGAACCTCCCTATGTGACAGAAAAACAAAAGAAAATATATACAAGTCATTCTCAAATACTGTACTATATTAATTTCCACCATTTTTAAATACAGATTAGAAATGATTCTAGAATTACAACATCTCCAATGTAGGAAGTTTCGCATACTATATTATTAAATATACATTTCCATACTACGTTTATACTAAAAAAATATGGTGCCACTTACTAGGCAATTGTTTTTGTTTTCATTCTCCTACATATCTAAATACAAACATCCATATATTCGTAGGCGTGGCCCTGTCAAATATATGTCAGTCACAAGTCATAACTTTCCTTTTCTTCACTTACCAGTTACCAGATATTAAGGTCACCTATATAAAAATATAAAGATTGCTTGCCTGGTAATTCTCACAGATATGGCAGTCCATATATTCTCCCTTACCTCGTTTTATTCCGAAGGCAGTTAGAACACAAATAGACATTGAAATTTGTTTAATCCGTACAAATTAAAAATAAAAATTTATAATAATTTACATATCTTATTTAATCAATTAAATTAAATTATTTTAATAAAACATAGACATTTATTTAATTTAAAATTACCTTGACATCCGATACAAAAGAATATAATAATAATAATAATAATAAAATACATATTATATATAATAATATTAATAATAATAATAGCTTAAAAATAAATTTATTAAAGACTTATATCTTAATTTGGTTATATATATCATCTTATATTACGAAAAAGCATTCTAATGATGCTAACGTGGCACACAAAGGATATAAGGGGTGTGAAATAATCTTTCAACAAGGGATAATAATAATAATAATAACTAAAATAATGACATTATAAATTTATTGAAAGTTTAGAATAACTTTCATCAAGATTGAGATACTACCTGCCAAGTCTTAATTCTGAGACCGTTGGTAGTCTCCCTAAGAACTGCTGTATCCAAAATCACTTTCGTGACTATGCCTGTTGAGTTGTCTTTCCCTAGACTTCCAATGCTGAAAAATAAAGAGGTTAGAACAAGGTGCAAACAACTTTACTAAA
Source organism: Glycine latifolia (assembly GCA_013407115.1). Classification (NCBI taxonomy): domain Eukaryota; kingdom Viridiplantae; phylum Streptophyta; class Magnoliopsida; order Fabales; family Fabaceae; genus Glycine; species Glycine latifolia. The sequence continues at coordinate 19,527,943 of CM023948.1, read as the reverse complement.
AAAAAGGGTGTTCCAGAAACTGATAATGTTTTTCACTTTCAGTTTATCTAAGAAAGAAAATGGAAAAAAAATTAACGTAACCCATTGAATTAATGAGTCATCATGTGTGGTTCATGCAACTAACGCGTGTCCCCAAGAGAAAAGAGAAGCAAAAGGATGGGGTAAAGAATTTCATTTGTTCATTTAAAGTTTGCCTCTGGCTAATTATTGATTAAAAAATTAAAATAAAAATATTATTGTGTAAATCATAAAAAATGTAAAAAAAGCATTGAGCGATACAATTTTCTATCTCTTAATAAAAACATTTCTAATATAAATTTCTTAGAACATATGTTAACATTTGTATTAAAGTTTATGACTAGGAAAAGTTACGGCACAACTACGACCATACTACAAAAATTTAATGTACCAAACAAAGAGTGACGTGACGTGTAATTTTAAACTAAATGGAGGCATGACGAATAGATGATACCTGATTCCATGTCCTGGTCCACAATAAATTCTCTTCATTTTGATATTAGAGCTAGCATTGACAATTGATATGCAATCATCCCCTGAATACGGCACATACGAATATGATGAAACGGCAAAACACAAATGGTTAGTATCCTTTTAATCTATTTCAGTGGCAGAAATCTTAGCACAAGAGTTCATCTTTATTTATTTATTCTTTTCATAGTTAGTTATTGTGTTTCTTAGTTTAAAGTTTGGAAGGATAACCATGATAATTGTTTCTGTTGTTTAGCAAAATGGAACATAATTAAAGGAAGAGCACCAAGTTCAGAACCTGTTCCAATTTTGCTGTCTTGGATTATGACATTTGTTGATTCACTAATATGAATTCCATCAGTGTTTGGGCTGTCTCCAGGTGCTGACACTTTCACGCCAGTAATTCTAACAGAATCACATCGTGATATAGTAAAATGCATTTGTTGGCTATTCTGGATTGTGAGTCCTTTCACCCTTATGGATGAACTTGTATCAATTGTAAATGCCTGCAATGACCCCCTCAAAGTTAAACTACATTATTTGGTAATCTTGATTTCATAACTTGCAAAACCTTCTGCTTGAAATTTAAAAGACAAGAAAGGTTAAGAAAATGGTTCTTACTGTTGGTGCACCTTTGCAAGGCTGTGACAAAGAATAAGAGAAAAATCAGAAATTATTATTTTCATAAAGTTGCAAAATGACTAAGACCAAGTTTTGCAAAAATTACATTGGACTTGTTCTTTTTGCAAGATGCTGCCCACCATTTGCTTCCTGAGCCATCAATAACTCCAGAACCTTGGAAAATAGTTTTGTTCAATTTGGAAAAATCAAGCCAAACCCGTGGTAGTTTTGGATCCCAGTTCTTAGGCTCATCTGGTGCAACCAATGTACCATCAATCTGGAAATGCAGATACTATGTTAATAATCATAGGACAACTATTAAATCTATATATTTGTGTGTTTGATCACCTGGATGATGAGCTTGTCTGCACAAGGCCCTTTGAATTTTGTTGCATTAACTAGGTATCGGCGTCCTTGAGGAATTAACAAAACAGATTTTGGTGTAGAGCATGCAACTCCCCATGCTTTTTGTAAAGCCTGGTAATCACACAAGCAGAAAAGAGAATGGACAAAACATTATTACACAATGATAAGTCTGGTCAATCAATGATGCAAAAACATTAGCCTATGTTGAACATTGTCAAATGAATGAAGTGCATCTTGTGCAAAACAAAAGAGTACATATAATATATATGTCAACAATAATAATGAAAGAACTTACCTCAGTATCATCAGATTCTCCATCTCCAGCAGCACCAAAGCTATCAATATTCACCAGAACTTTTCCACCGTGCTCGCTTCTCCATGAAGGGATGTCAGAAAGTTCTACCTCATTTTCTTCTTCTTCTATATTCAGGGCCTCAAGGCTTTTAAGTTCTTCAAGCATGCCAATGTTGTCACACGTCATGCTTCCTGCAACTCCATGAGCTGCTATGAGCAAACTGAGTAAGGAAACCAAGAAGAATTTGTCCATGTTTTTTTGTCCCTGTTGTCTGTATTGCAAGGATTGATTGATTTGATTAATTTGAATGAATACTTCGGTTATAATTTATATGCAAAGATTAGCTGTGAAAAATGAAGGATTTGGGGGGGCTTTATGGCTTGGCTTGAAAGTGGATGAACGTGTAAAATTTTCTACATGCCCACACTTAAAGTACAAGGAAAAATATTTTTGTAGTATTTTGCTTTACTCATCAACCAATTACAAAAGTCACAAGTAATAGTCACCGTTGCACTATCTCCACTTTGCCGCCCTGAAAGAGAAGTGAATGGTGTATAATCTCCGAGAGTCTTTTTGCATATTCCACTCTATATCTCAAATTGCACTAATATAGAGGCATAATACCATGTGATACATAAAAGGGAGAAAAATTATTTTTCTATCTTTAGAAGATGTCAATTAGTTACAGCAAACATGGGAATACAAATGCCGACCCTCATTTTCTTGGCATGCTCACCAAAAACTCCTTACAAAAGAAACATTTCCCTTAGATTGTAGGATTTCCCAAATAGACAAGACCTTACCATCTTGGGAAACATCTTCATCATCTCATCAAAATGACATGATTGTCTTATCTTGTGTGAATAATGGGTGAAAATGTTTCATCAATTCAGGAACTCTATTTTCCCGTCATTGTCTTATCTCAGTTAAACTATGACCAATTTCCCTATTCATCTTCCTTGATGGAGCAACACCTCTGATTTGCCTTGATGCATCAAAATTCCCTATTTCAGCATAAAAAATTGAAGCTTGCAACCACAATGCAGGGTCACCTGGATCTAGCTCAACTAACACTTGTGCTGCTTTTGTTCCAACCCCTTCATTCTTGTGGACCCTGCAACTTCTCAGCAAAGACCTCCACATAAAACAGTCTCCTTTTCCCGGTGCCTGTAGCAGCAACTCTTCAGCTTCATGTAGAATTCCTGCACGGCAAAAGAGATCTACCATGCATGAAAAATGGCGGCGATCTGGATCGACCCCATGAAGAGATTTCATCGATTCAAAGACTAATCGTCCTTCCTCAACTAATCCTGTGCGGTTACAACCATTTAGTGCACATAAGAAGGTAACCTCATCAGGCTTTAGTCCCCTCTCAATCATAGCTTGAAGCCCTGTAATTCCTTCTTTTCCCACTCCATTTGGGGCATACACATTGATCATGGATGTGAAACAAATAGCATTTGGAGAAGGAAGATTCTCGAAAATTGGACAAGAAAGCTCCACATGGCCGTACATTGAATATGAATCCACGAGGGAACATGCAACTGCAGCATCTCCTCCAAGTCCAGATTTTAATGCATAACAATATAGTAACTAGGAACTCGTAAAACTTGCTAAAGCAGACACTGACAATGCCCTCAGTGTGGTTGATAAGGTAACTCCATCCGGCACAAGACCCTCGTCGAACATCAAACCAAACAATTCAACCACATCATCAACCGCATCACAATAAGACAAAGAGGTCATCAATGAGTTGAAACAATCCAAAGTTCTCTTGGGAAGGCATTCAAATACATTCACAGAACTCTCAATGTCCATGCACTTTCCATACATATCAATCAAAGCACATTGAACATGCACACTCCCTTCATCAAAACCAAACTTCATCACACGACAATGAACCTGCTTCCCCAAACAAAGCTCTCCACTTCTACTGCAAAAATTCAACAAATCCACCAAAGAATGAATTGATGGCCTTTGCCTCCACACTTGCATAACACAAAACACCTCCAAAGCCTCAATTAACATATCATTCTCCGCATAACCCGAAACCAACGAGTTCCACGAAATAACTTCCTCGTTTTTTATGTCCTCAAAACACTTCCTTGTACCAACAAAACACCCACACGCAGAGTAAAAATCCACCAGAGCATTGGCAACAAAAACATTCGATTCCACCAAACCCATCTTCAAAACGCACCCTTGAATCTTCTTTCCTTCATCCAACCGTCTCTGATTACCACACCCTCTAAGCAAATAACAAAACGTAACCCCATTTGGCTGCACACCTTCAAAAAGCATCCGAGGGTAATAAAACCCCATCAAGTCTTCAACTTTTACACGACCCAGTTCACACAACCCACGCAGCATGACGTTCCACACAGCAAAGTTTCTCTCTGAAACTCATCAAACAACACCAGTGCCACCCCACATTCCCCCACGTGCTCGTAAAACCCAATAAGTGCACCACCCACGAACACGTAGCATGAAAACCCGAACTTGATCATCCTGCAATGCACCTGAACACCCTCTTTGAAAAACAAAACGTTGGTGCAAACCGCTATAACAGAGTTTAACGTGGTTGGGCTTTCTCTTATTCCACGGAAACCCATTTCCGCGTAGAAACGAAGAGCGTGATTTGGTTGGTTTCGGAACGCGGAAATAATTAAGTTGTAGGTGACAGTGTCGCGCAGTGGCGTGGTGTGGAACACTGCGAGTGCAGCGTTCAGGTTTCAAAGTTTTATGAAAGCGTCGATTTCGCGGTTCTTGAGGTAGATGACACTGTCGCTGGGGTTGTGAAGGTGAAGAAAAGTGTGTGGAGGTATTGGTGTAAGAGTTGTTATGGCTCTGATGAAGGAGTGGAGTTGAGGCTTTTGCATCCAACACCATCATGGCTTCAGCGTTGAAACCAGCATTGGGAGTGACTGAGACTTGTGGAATTTTGTAAAGAGGTTCAAGTTTTCAAGTTTGCATTGAGGACACGACCATGAATCTCTCACAATACTATGCAATGGGAATGTTCTGTCCTCATTCGAAAAGAATACTTCTACTTTGGCGTCTTTTTTTTATATTTATCTCTTATGCAAGACTCTGTCTTACTCTACTATGTCAACAATCCCTTAGAATTCAATTTTAATAATTTAAATTGTGCATACCTAATACTCAAATTAAGAAGAAACATTTTTTTTATATTCATGAGAATCAAAGACAATACATTAGAATTTAAAACACTCACATATCAATTATCTGAGCAAGATTCCTTGGTGCACGTAGTAGTTTTACATGCTTAGTCGTGCAATATTTTAAAATATTGAACGTTAAATTAAATTAATGAATATACCAAAATTAAAATGATTTTTTAACCAAATTTGTGAAAGAAATTGAAAGACTAGATTTAAATTGCTATAATATTAGGAGATGAAAAGTACAATTACACACACACATATATATATATATATATATATATATGACCAATAAATAGTCTTTATTGTACTTTTGGTATTTAACTATTTATCACCAACATTTAACCAATTTGGTGCCCTCATTTTTTATACAAATTTAGTCTCTTGATATATTAATTGTATAATTTTAGTCCACATGTTACCTTGACATATTATATTTTAGAGAAATATTTACCTCACATCACATTAGCATGAGTGTGCTAACATGGCATTATGGTAGAACAATAAATTGTTAGTATGAAAGAAACATAAGTTTAATTTGTTAAATAAGATTTTCGTTTAAGACTTATGGATAGAAAAATGTAATAATAATAAAAAGATATTATACTAAAATGACCAATCAGAAATATATGTAAAAATTAGTTATTAGTACAACTTATGAATATTTAGAAATAGTTTCATGGTTACCTAAAAAAAAATAACATTTTTATTAAATATTAAAAACCAGATTATCGAATGAACCAAATATATATAATAAATTCAGGCAGAAAGAATGACGAGACCACATGTTAGAAATCACAATAGTATGAGATCAAATTATTATACAACAAGGTTTAATAATTTGATAGATGATTAAGTTTTTTAAGTATATTAACATAGATTTGATTTTCTGATCATACATCTAAAATTTTTTTTTGGAAAAGATAAATTTTACTTTGATAATTTTTATGTTTCAAAGATCAGTCGCACAACTTGTTACGCATATCTTAATCTAGGGAAAAAAATTATTGGGTCCACTACAAAATTTATTTTGTGTTTACAAAACAAGAGGAAAAAAACATTGTCATCTGTGGGATATATACGTTGCCTCGTACAAAAAAAAAAGGATCGTTTTGTCTTTATTTTATGTTTTTGTTAAATATAAAAAAGTATAAAGTTTTTATCTGATAAAAAATAAAACGACTTACTTTTACATTTTGATGTAATAAATATTTTTTATACAAAAAACTTGTAATTTTGTATCCATAACATCAATCCATTAACAAAACCGTATTAGTTCTTATAGGAGTTCCACTCATTCATATGACCTAATTATCGACAACTTTTGTATTGTAGCATGAGAGGAATTGTGATCCAGACATCCAATAATAAAAGTTGTTTGATTAAGGTTGTCATCTAACACCCCTCATTTTTAGGCTGTTTTTCACAACGATTCCAGCAAAGAAAGTTTTCATGTTATATTGAGTGACGAAATGACACAATCAGTCAGTCAAAAAGTTACAATTAGTACTCTAAAACAAATTGACGATCAAAGTAATAACCATGTATATCTTTGGAAGAATTTTGAAATATTAACCTAAGCCAATATGTCAAACGCAACTAAGTTGGCAAATGACAAATTTTAAATAAAGTCATGAAATCAGTGAACAGATTATTATGGAACAAATAATATATGTAATTTCAACGTAAATATTTTTTACATATTGTGAATAAAAAACTATTATAATAAATTTTTTAACTTTTATAAAATTACTTTAAAAGATATACAGTATAAAAAATGATTTTTAACTTATTGATACTATAAAACTTTTAAATTAATAATGAAAGACTGTAAGCTATAAACTCTTATTTATGTAACTTTCAATACTTGTCATTTGTAAAGAGAAAATACTATTGATTGAATGTGATAAACAAATTATTGTGAGGCTCTTGACACGGTCTTCGATTCTCAAAGATAAAGAAAATTATTACTTGTAAAAAAAATATTCTTAAGAAGAAATGTAACTAAATTTCGAATCGAGCAATTATTATTAATAAAAAAAAGTTCATTATCACTGCAAGTTGCATGTTACCTCTGGAGACCACAAATTTTAAAATAGCTTCAATACATCACACCACAAAAAGCTGATCAACCTTTACGATGCTTGGAAGACAATCCCAAGATATGCTAACTTTAGCACCTACCTATGCCTTTAATTTCCATAACATTCACATGTTAAAGGGCATAGCTAACCCAACCCGTTCTGCTTCCTTCCTATAGAATCAATGTCTGGAGTATATATAGAGTATAGACCATCCTAGGTGCTGTATAGAACAGCATTGAACTGCATAGTGGGATTTGAAACTTGGTTACAAAGCATTTAAAACATTAGCATAACACCCAAATTTTAACAATGGTCCAGATTTTCAGCTATTTTCAGGAAAATTTTGTAGAGTTTAAGACGTATCCAAGCATTATACATTGATGAGTTGCTATGAATGGTAAAAAGTCTCATCTTACCAAAAGAAAAGAAAAAGACAACTTTGCAGTTCATTCATCATAGATTGCTTTATAATTGCATTGCTCTTTGAGACAGATGATTTACAAGTGGACATGGCAATCCTTGTAAACATATTCAATGTTGCATTAACATGCAGAAGCAATGGCATCCAAAAGAGATGCTATGAATCGCATCTGGGTGATTCTTGAAAATAGAGGAACATGGACAAATAGAGACTTGTTACCCTTCTGTTCTGCAAATCGGAGGGAGTGGTATGGTAGTACACATAATTGCACACAAAGCTTCCTGCGTCGCCTGATATCATCAAGTCATAAGCTCCCTTCTTCAAGGATTTCAAGATTGCATCAATGGGCATAAAAGTCCTCAACAAACAGTTAGTAAGAAGTTGGCAAGGAAAAACAAGAAACAAAGAAGGCATTGTGGAAGTTAATTGTTAACTTCTTTAAATTGCAAATTCATAGTATTGCTACAGCCTACAATAGCATGCAAGCATGAGAGACAACAATCCTTTCCCCCACTTAATCAGTTTGTGAATCAGAAACAGGATCAAGGTAAATCTTTAGTGAGTTCCTCTGGTAAGGAAAATTTCCATCAATTTTGAACATTTGAATTATTAATGAATTCGAGACATGTGAGACAAAGCCTTCAAATACAACTATATGTGGCATTTGGACTTCACAACATAACCCAAAATAAAACTGTTTTGTGCTTGTCTCCCTTTTACTCATTTGTTTTGTATCTTTTAACTGGATGGATAGAGGACTAAGGAAAGACTTAGGAAAGACTTTCTTTCAATGGATTAAAAAATCAAGAAAAAGTACAAGCGGTTTTTGTCATTTTGGATAAAATTTAAATTAATATTTGAATGGAATAAGTACTAAAAGTCGTAATATTCGTTATGATTTTTTTTTACATTTAAGTGGTAAATATTTTATATTTTTATTTTTATTTTTTTATATATGACTTTAAAGTTGTAAGAATTTTTTTTCATGCCTTTAAAGTCATAAAAGGTTTTTTCTATTTAAGTTGTAAAATATTTTATGACTTCAATTTTTTATCACTTTTTTTAACAATCGTAAATAATTTTTTTATTTTAATTATTTAATGAATTAGTGTATGTTTTTTTTTTAATTTTTTTAATATTTTGTATATGGTTTATTTAATATTTTCTATATTTTTAATTTAATATATTTTTTATAATTATTAATAAAGATAATGTTTATTATTTGTTTTGTAAATTTAAAAAATAATGTAAAAAACTTAAATTTAAATAAAATATTAAAATATACTATATTTAACAAAAATATTTAAATGTTGCTATTAATGTTAAAAAATAATATTAACTTATAATTTATTAAATAATATTAATTTTTTAATAATTTTTATAATTATCGTTAAGTAAATTAAGAATTTCATATAGTAGTATTAATTAATTTTATTTTGTAAATTATTTTAATATTAACAACAGAAAATAATTTAATAATAAAAGTAGTTGCTAAAATAAAAATAACATAATACTTTAATATAAAATGAATAATACAAATTAAATAGAAGCATAAAATTAAAAATTAAAAATAATATTAGCCGTAAACTTATTTGTATGGATAATTAGTACGATTATGTCCACCAATTCTACACAATTAGCATTTCTTAGGCCTTTTGGAATTGGTTCGTCCATCTCATTATGTATACAATTAATGGCTAATTTTCCCGCTGTATCTTGTTGCTTCAAAGGATCATACATAAAATATGGATCCAAATATTGAGATTATTTATCTTCACTTCGAAGGGAATGAAACTGATGCCGATAAACTTTATAAATGTTGTTCAACTTGTATACATGGTCGACAAAGTCATTGAATTTTAAATTGCAAGAAACACATGTTGCAATTGCATGCAAGTAAGGAATTCAAAGTGCCTGAAATTCATCATAATCACACCACCATTCGTTCAGTTTGATAGTGCATGTCATTGCTCGTTGTCCAAGTTACATATTTGCAATTTCTTGAACATCCAACTCCCTTGCTTTCTGAATGTACATGCGAACATAATGTGAAGTTCACATGCTAACATATTAATATTTTTGTTAAACGAATATGTAGTACATGTTAATATTTTTATTTAAATTTAAGTATTTTGTATTTTTTTAATTTACAAAACAAATAATAATCCTTAACATTAGTAAAAAAATATTAAATATATTAAATAATTAAAAATTAAAAAATATAGAGAATATTAAATAAAACTAAAAAAACATACATTAATTCATTAAATAATTAAAATAAAATATTATTTATGATTTTTTTAAAAAGTGCAAAAAAATTAAAGTCATAAAATAATTTACAATTTCAATAAAAAAATTCCTTTATAACTTTAAAGTCGTGAAAAAAAATTCTTACAACTTTAAAGTCGTATTTAAAAAATTAAAAAATTTAATTGGTAAAATATTTTTTGACTTCAATATAAAAATGAAGTTATAACATATGTTACCACTTTCAATTCAAAAGTAGTAACATTTGTTACAATTCAGGGTATTAGTTTAAATTTTATGTCAAATAATATTTTTAAAAAAAAAATATCCCTTATTGATAGTTTTGCCGTCAATAGTCTTCATGTTTCATTAAAAAAAAAAAGTTTGAGTAAAAGGTTACTGCATAAACCTATAATTTTCATTGGAACTTGTCCAATAAAGTGCAATCCTACATGTAATGAATCACAATTTAATGCAATTTACCTTTCTGGTTCGAGAAATTCCTCCATCCTCAAGGACTATTGGGACTTGCTGAGAAACAAAATTGAAAAACAAATAATGAGTTTTGGTAAGCAGAAAGTACTCTTCAAAATGTAAAGGAAAACCTGTAGCTTTTACAATAAATAATAAATAAATAAAAAAAAGCACAATCATGGCGCACCTGCAGTTGTCATCCTAACTCATCTGGATAGCGGAAAGTGGCCTCATTTGCTGCCTGTTGCTCAATGACAAACCTTGCAGCTCCACTATTCTCCCCCAAGTGAAGCTGAGCATAAAAATAAAAATTATCTCATAAAAATGCATCCTTAACAGTATCTTTTATTCAAATATCTATTGAAAAGTGGTTTCCCTTGATAACAAAATGATCTCATAAACTAGTGTCATATACTTTCAGTATAATAACCAGCTTACCTTTCAACAGATAGAAACTAGATGGAGAGAAACAAAACAACACCAAAAAAAGGAATCAATTGCAATGGTGCAAGCAGAGGGCGGATCTAGGTATAAGAGAAGGAGGGCAAGTGCTCCATTAAATTTTGGCATGAAATTACTATAATATCCCTATTTTTTAAAATTTTCACAAAAATATCCAAGATCACCAGAGAGACCACGCACAAGTTCTGCTCTTTTGCTTTGCTCTATGCTTTCCACGCATTCTGCTCCTCCTCCGCCACTGGTAGGACCGCTAGGACCGCCACCGCCGACCTCGACAGCCTCCTCGTGCAACACACAGCACGTGGCATGGTCGCATGGCAACACCTCCAACTCTCTGACTCCGAGCTGCGTTCCGTGCTTCCGTTTCTACACCCTCCAAAAAAGGTTAAGTTTTGTTTTTGTTATGCTAAAGCCTTCTTTGTTATGCTAATTCCTTGTCCCTTTTTCACTTGTCAATCTCGCACATTTTCATTTTTCAGTAACCCTTTTGCTTGATTTTTTTTGTCTTTTTCCTCTTTAAGTTTAAGCATTTTTATTATTTAATTATTTGTGATATTAGTGATATATAATTGATTGGGTTAGTTACCTATTTTATGTTGATTTGGTTATTTAACTAGTTTATAATTGGTACCTTTAAATGCAATCTGGTCTATGTGGAATTCATGGCTTATATAATTATCAAATAGCAAACTTGTAAACTATTTAAAGAAAAACCTATGGTGACTTCCATGAAGTGTAAAACAAAACCTTGACTCTCACTTCCATTTATTTTAAAATGAAATGTACATTACACATTTGAAAGCCATGAAGTGAACTAAAGTATGGGGCCGTGTTTCTACCAATGTAAATGAAGTGGTCAAATATGTAACTTCCATGATGGCACTTGTTGCAAGCTCTACCTTTATAGATTCAATCCAAACAGCATTTCAAGGTATTGAGTAAAATCATTCAATGATATGAGATTCAAAAATGTCCATTTTTTCCTGTTCATTAAGTATTCAGGAATTGGATTAAATTGATCATTTCAAGGGAAACTAAATAATATCATCCAGTTCCATCATTTACCTTATTTTTCTATCATATTACTAGTTCAATCTCATCTAAATTAAGCAATTTAGATTAAATTGATTTTTCAATATTTATTTTTTATTGATATTGGAAAAAACTATTGTTGTTAGTTCCTTTAACTGGATTTAGTTTGTTAGTTACTCTATTGTGCAATCAACTCTTAATTAGTTAGCTTTTATGATAATATTTCATATAAATGTAACTCAACACCTGTTCATATTTTTTATTTATTTGATTTATTCAGTTCACATTGAATTGAAACGAATTATAAATACCCTACTAGTTGAACTAAACACTATCGAATGCAATTGGAATGCAATCAAATACCTTTAAATCATTTATTGAGGAACCTAAGTGTTTATCTATATATGCTTGTGAACTTTGATAATTCTTTCATTGTGAACAGGTGTTGCCAAAGGATGTGGTTGGCAGAAACTCGTCTGTCGCGTCGTCCTCATCGGCAACGACTTCCCCTCCTCCGAGAATCACAGCACTGATTTTCTCTGCGCGAGTCGTGACTGCGCCCTTGGCCTCTCCTAGTCTCCCACGAGGGCACGACCACCTCCTATTCGTATGGTACAAACACTTTTTTATTTCTTTTATGTTATTGAGTGCCCCCCTTCTTTAGAATCTTAGATCTGCCACTGGTGCAAGCAAATTTCTCATTCAGTTAATGTGCTACCTTGTCTGGCAGCAACTACAGGCATTAATGTGATAATGAAAACAAAATGCTGATTAATTACATGACATCATTGGCATGGAATGAAGACTCCAACCTAATAGTGTGTTTGGATGGAGCAATTCAGCAGCGGAATTTATATTTTTAGGGAATTTAAAATGATTCATGGTAAAATAACTTGTTTGAATAGAATATTTGAAAGAAAATTGAAATTTTGATATTTTTATGAATCATTATGATTAACCAAAACAATGTGATTTCAAATTCTGACAAAAATTAAAGAATTTGAAATTCTTTTTCCGGAGATGTTCATTGTCACTGTCACTCACGTTCTCGCTCACGACTCTCTCTCTCTTTCTCGCTCAATCCTTGCAACTAGGATTGGCCAAGGTTTTTACGGTCCGACATCGACACAAGCTGTTTTTCACCGGCGTCAGCCAAGGTTTTTTGGGTCAGGAATTTTTAATGACATGGACGCGAGCTGTTTTTCACCGATGTTGGCCTGTAATCTAGGTTTCTTTGAAGAGTAGGTATGTGCTATTGAATTTAGAAAATTGCTAATATAACCACTCTTCAAGTCCAATAAATGCTAATAGGCTGTATACTTGAATATCCTAAAAGATTAACTGAAAAGATAAAGAGACTTTCTTTCTAAAGCAAGTGCATCTCCAAATTGGGTGCCAGTTCTGTCCAAAGTAACTGGTAACTTTAAACTTCTGCATAATACTATTAATTACATTTATAATGCCAAACTTGATCAACAATTCAATTGAGAATTTGGAGTTTTATTCTTACAAGAAGCTGAGTGGGACAAAAAACTAACCCATACAACATTTGCATTGCTCACGGTATCAGCCTTGTAGAAAGCAGATTGCATAGTCTGATATAGCTGAGGGAGTGCACCATCCCCAGCCACATCAAGAACAGTGCAACTCCCAAGAGCAACACCAGCAGGGAGGCCTCTCCTTTCAACATAATCCTTCAGATTATTCACAATGGCTTCTGTAGGGTTTTCAGGAACCCCTTGAAACTTTTTAAATCCTGTTACATGAATAATAGTAATGGTCTTTGGCCCTTCAGATCCCATCTCCTCGTTCTGAATTCTGATGCAGTTCCCAATTTTCCATAAATCTTAATAACACACCTGCTTCTTCTTTGTGTTTGCCCCTGAAAAGGTCAAACCATAATCTACATAAAAGAAATGTCATTTACATGATTCAGCAATTGTCTACAGTAAACTATGCCAATAGTTGATGAATGCCAAAGAACTTAAAAAGAAAAGCTTGTTGATTAATATATATGTATATATGATAATTAAACAAAGTTTCTATAACAACACAGAATCAATGACCGAACTACTCAATCTTGAGCACTGAAGTCCTAAACTATCAATTATCAGAGAAAAACACAGATTTATCAATTCCGTTGACTTGAATAAATCATTCACAGATATTCTCTTAGTACTCCATAAATTTGCATATAGCTCTATAACCATATGCAGCAAAATATATATAGATTAATTTTCAAACTTGTTTCAATCAAAATATAATCATCCATTACTGAAAGGGAAATTCCCTAAGCAGTTATATCCTTCCACTAATTAATACTAGAAAATTAATATAGCATACCAAAAAAGATAAATAGAATATGATTTAGATAAATAATAAAAACATAAATATGACATACAAAATAACATAAGTACATGTTGTGTGACGGAGGCTAGGGTACGAAAGGCAAAGTCCTTCGTAAGTTACGAAACGAATGTAGACCGTTAGATTTCATTTTCACAGGATATCATGATGCATCTGTTGGTTAATTTATTAGTTATTTTATTAATTGTTTAGCTGTTATTACGCTATTGCCCATTGTGGGTGTGCTTATACAGTGAAATAGTCAGCATTCACGTTTCTCTCACTACAAAATAGAAAAGCATCTTCTTTCCATTTCCGTTTCTCTCTCTTCCTCTTCTGCACTTTTCTTTCTCCGTTGCACAGTCCCACCATGGCAGCATTCCTGCACCACAACCCTTCCCTCTCCAACCTCTTTAAAATCATTTTCAATAAAAAAAAACCACGTCATTTTTGCATAAAAAATTATACCATAAAAACTAAAAACAAACCAAAATACAAATGGACCAACACAAGGATTGTTTTTTTTATTTCAGATTTAATAAAATGTGGATTGTTTGCAGTTTCCAGATCTGACAAACTAACGGTGGTTGTCGTGGTGTCGCCGAAACTCGTAACTGATTATGTGGGCGGAGCTATGTGGGAGTGAGGGTGGGCAAATGCATCCCCTCACTTTTAAAAATTACATATAATTATATAATATTTTTATATTTTGTTCCCCCTAATTTTATACATTTGAACCCAGTGGTTGGGCCATTTGCGGAGGACCGGCAGCTACAGTGAGAAGAGAAGGAAAAATCAGCTCATAAGAACAGCCATGGAAACTGGAAAGAAAAATGGCGCAGCATTCCATTCCAGCAAAGAGAAGGAGAAAAGAAGATAGGGGTCTGTTATTTGGGCCTAATTTGCTTTCTGTACCCACTTTTTTCTTTCTGCAGTTTCATATTACATTTTCGAAATGGGCTTTTGAGTTTTAATTTACGTAATTGCTATTTACAGTTTTTTTTATTATTAATACACTTGTGTTATCAAATTCAATTGTTATTTTGAATTTTTTCAGTATAGAATTATGGATGAATTTTTCTTAATCAAATAATGTTAGTTATATACATATGTATAATATAATTTTAAGCGGGTTCATAACCTTGTATATAAAACGTTGATTTAATCAAACCTTGTATATAAAAATTTCTTAAAAAAATTTTCTTTAAGCGGGTTCATAACCCCCGCCACTATTTGCCCCCACTAACTCAGGGTCCTAGATCTGCCACTGAGCTACCCTAATTTAGTTTCCTCTTATATGAGACCATTAGGAACCACGGAACCGGATGGACAAATGTTAAAGGTGGAATATTTGTTTTAAAAAATTTCTAACTAAGGCCAAGTGTTCATTATAGTGTGCACTTTGGTGGTTCCTGTTAGTTGGAGTTTGTGTTTTGACTCAATCACGTGTGTGTCCCATCTTGTTCAATAGTTTTGCCTTCCTTTTTCGATGACTCATACCGGAG
>CM023948.1:19472366-19502419 GCA_013407115.1 Glycine latifolia | reverse complement strand
ATAGGCAACGGAGAAGTGGAAGTTCGGAAAAGGATTGTATGGCTAATGCTCATTTGATTTACTCGCAGGATACAGGTAAAAAATTTGAGGTTGAGCATGCTTGGTTGTTGTTGAAAGATCAACCTAAATTCGATGCAGAATTCATGTCAAATACTTCAAAAAGAACAAAGGTTTCTGTAGATGGAAATTACTCATCGTCTTCTAACACAGAGACGCCCATTGAAACCGAACAATATGATGAGCCATCGCCAGTGTCTCGTCCAGTGGGACAAAAAGCGGCAAAAAGAAAGAGCAAAGGAAAACAAACTTCTAACAATATCGATTTATCTGGCATTGAAAGTGTAATGAATGAGAAGAATGCAAACACATTAAAACTTATTCAGTTAAAGGAGGCTCAAGAACGGCGCATGGATTATGAAATCCTCATGAAGGATACATCCAACATGTCGGAACAACAACGCCAAGACCACGAAAAGTATTGCGAACATATTAGGAAGAAACTGTTTAATTAAAGTTTGGTCGTTATGTTTGAATAATAATAACTAAATTTATGTAATATTTATTTTCGAAGTTTAAGTTTTTTATTTATTTCGATGTTATTGTGTTTAATTATTTATTATTATATAAAATTTTATTTTATATTGTTACGTATTTCTTTTTATTTATTTTAATTTATATTTATGAAAATTGAAAAAATGTTAAGTTTTATTAAAAAAATATAAATACGTGAATTTTTTTGAGTTCCTTATGATTTTTTGCATTAGAGCAAAATATTAAGTGGGTTTCTTAGGAGTGACATGGCACTGTGGGGACTACAAAAAGTACTGCAGGGACCACAAAAAATTGGTTAAGAAACCCAAATGGGTTTCTCCCATGCTCTTAGAATGTTGAAGAAAAGAAGGAGAAAGAAAGAGAAAAAAAGGGTGCTCCTGTGGCATTATTATTGTGACGTGTAAAGTAAAAATGCCACTGGGTGATGGAAATATTTATGTTAATTCCACTGTTTTGAATTTGTTATGTGAGTAGGATACGGTGTAGGCGCGGGACAATGCGTCATTGGACGGTTTTTGAAGTGACACAACTGCGTGCCTCACCCTTTGTTTGACTGCTTCCATTAAACGACAATATTTGGTGAAAATGAGTAAATGTGGAGCTTGGATGGTGGCATTCAAATCACACCCACCATGACCAAGGAATCAAAACAACAACAACAAAAAATCTCAATAATAGTTAATGCTTAGTTTTGAGAAACATGGGGTGTTTAATGAGAAATTAATTAGAAACTATCTTGAAAACCAAAAACAAACAAACATTAATAATTTGTCTTTTTTAATCAAGTTTTTTATGTGTGTTTTATATATGCAGAAATTAAACACCATATCATAATATTTACAACACTAATGTATGCTGCTGTTTAATCTTAATCAACTGAACTAAATTTCTTATTAAGTTTTCAAGGTGTTTGAATTCTAACATTTTATTTAAAAAGATAAGTGAGTGTAGTTTATAAATATTTGTAGATTTTGCTAAAATATATCCACTTATTTTTTTATAATACATTAAAAAATTATAACTAAATTTATTTAAAAAGATTAAATATCACTTTTAGTCTATTATGTTTTAATGCTTTTTCACTTTGATATATCAAATTTTAAAAATTTTATTTTAATTTTTGATATTTTTGAAAGTTTCATTTTTGTGATTAATGTTTTAAGTTTTAAAATAATTAATTATTTTAATTATCATTATTTTTAATTAATTATTTTACTTATATTTAGTGCTCTGTCAAAATTTAAAACATTGACGAAGCACTAAAAATTTTAACAAAATATGAAAAAAATAATAATAAATGATACTTTAAAAAATATAAAAGGATCAAAATAATTTTTTTAAAAATTTAACGTATTGAAATAAAACTTTCAAAAAGGATAAAAAATTTAAAATTTAATTAAAAATAAAAAAGTTATATTTAACTTTTTAAAAATACATCTATAGAATAACTTGTTAACAAATTCTTTTTTAAAAAAACAAAATAGGTAGATATCTTTAGCAAATCCATTTAAGTAATTAAAAATATTTAAGTTCAATACATAATAATGCAGGAGTGTGAACTTTTTTGGAAAATTTTAATTAAATTCCTGAACTAAAAAATATAAATGGGTCTTCGAATTTCATATAATATATAGCAAGGTAGAGTTATAAGATTGGTTTTGTGATAAAAGAAGAAAGGAGGAAAGAAAATGTCGTAAATTTGATTCCTTTCGATTAATAAAAAAAATTAAAATTGATAATTGATATTTGCGGGAAAAAAAAGGTTATGCAATGTGTTAGTGCGTAGACATTATGAATTTGTAAGACAATTTCTTATTATATCATTGCATAGACATTAAATTTATAAATAAATATAATATAGAACAAATAATGTTGATAGATTACAAGAAAATTATTAGAGATAAAATATTTTGGGTGAAAAGAAAATGAAAATGGGGTGTTGAGGGAAAGAAATTGAGTGGTAAGAATAATTTTTAGAAAAAAAGGGTTATATGTTACCTATGATGAATTTTTGTTAAATTTTAATAAAAAAAACATGGACGAGTTTACATTTTTTTTCTCCTATAGGAATGATTTTGGAAGCTATTTAGTTTTCTTTACATATATGGAAGCTTTATTTTACAGCATTAACATATGAAAGATAGTTTAATCACATGAGTGAATCTATCAAATTTCAACGAAAAATTAATGAAGCGGTTATTTTGCACAAGCATGTTGAAAACCTTTAATGGATTGCGTGTAGATGTACAGTATCTTTATTTTCTACATATTACTTATGTTTATCAAATTAAATATAATATAAATTGTTTTATAATATTCACATATTTATTTTATCTGACTAAATGTACTAAATTCTCTTAGTTTTACTTTTACCACATATTGCTACAGTAATGGAATTGTCCTCCTTTTCAATCAAAACACATCTCCACCAGCTTAAATCACGTGTCTTTTTCCATTGGAGTGCACGGAATTTTTTTTTTCTGCTACTCCCTTGAGTAACCACGTACTTACCTTGCCATAGTGGGTTTTAATTACTCACAAACCCCACTAATCTCCATATCTAACAGCCAAGGGTTTATAGCAAAAATAAAGGGAACCGATCATCAATGAATTAAAAACAGTGGCACCTAGCATGAACTCCATGTTGGCCTTCGGAGCAAAGCAGTGGCACCTAGCCTGAACTCCATGTTGGAATTTGATTATTTTAAAAAGTAACTTATATCTACAATTAGTTATAATTTTATTTCATAAAAATTAACACAACAAAAACACATTCTCATTCGTTAAAATGCACAACAAAAATACAATTTCATTATGTATTTTGATCAATAATAAAATACTTTCACTTTGTTAGGGGATGCAAATCCTATCCATAACGAAAACACCATTTCATTTATATCAAAAACTCAATAGAATCTCTGTTTTTATTATATATTTATTCTTTACTGTCCTGTAACGGAAATGTGATTATATTGAGATCACTATACAACGGAATCACATATCTGCAAAGAGGGTGTTTTTGGAATAAGTAAAATACAATAAAGCTAGGGGTGGGAGTTGCAAAAACGGAAGTGAAAATGGTAGCTCCAAATTACGATTTATACATGATGGGCATGTCTTCTTTGGGCTGGTGCAGAAAAGTGTTAGTTTACAGCATCTTCTGTAGTTTAAGCATTTACAACTTCATAACAAAGCAAAACATTAGTAGAGAAAAATACAAACTTCATGCCTCTTAACAAAAAAAGAACGTTCCTTATTAAAAAAGAATGTTCCTTTAAAAAAAACAAAAAATAACAATGTTATTTCATTACCGTGCATTGAAATGAATCCCTTAGCTTGGTGACCGAATACATCTAATCTAACGAAGTGATAAATAACTGCTTACAGAGTAGCTAGAAATTTAAGAACCTACGTTAATTGACAACACAGTGACACCTCAGTGTGTCATGATCACATGGTTTAATGATTTGATGTTATTGATCCCCTCATTCAGTTCAAAGCTTCAAATGTTATGCCAGTCTCTTTATAGAGAGATTGATCACTTCTTAATTGATTCATCACTTCTACGTCTCACAATAATGACGGAATGCATTTGGGTTCTGATATGTGTCAAAATCTCAATTTACTGCGTAGCTTTATAGTAATTGATTTATTCCGTGAAATGGGTGTGCATGGCTTTCCGCTTTACAGTTTTATCAGATTCATGTACAAAGCCAAAAGTTTCCGTGAGTCAAAAGGACTCCAATTAAGTCAAGGTTTACCTTATGTGGAAGAACAACTTTTGAGGGGAATTTAAGTTATTCACATGCTAACCCACCAAACAGAAGATACATTTTATGCCACCTTCAGATAGAATTATAAGCAAAGAATATCGATCTACTAATTAATTGCAGCTTGATCATTCTCAAGAGAAAAATGTCGTGCTTCCATAAGTAGTAACAAGTTAAGTTTTAGTACATTAATACTTAGTTGTATAGAATTCTTTCATGCCATTTTTTATTGAGTTTAGTTTCTATGCCTAAAAAATTGTACACTATCAAGTAAATATACGAATTTAATTACGAATGTAAATAAATAAACGAATATTTTCTCTGTCTTTATTGTTTTTTTTTCATTGGGATCAGAGAATGTAACCACTTATGCTGTTTTGCTTGTAAAGTTAACTGCAAATAGACAGCACCAATGGTATGGTACTTAATTTAAGAGGGTTTTGTTAACATCTATTTTACGGTGGGTTTAAAAAAACGAGAGCTTTAATAGATTCACTTTTCACTCTTTTTCTTCTAGAAAAAACTATCTTTTAATAATTTTACATCCTCAACAATCAAATTTTCATTCAAACTTTATTAAGTTTTAGAAACTATTTCTGAAACAATAATTTTATAAAAAAAATAGAAACAACTTAGAGATGTTTCCTTATCCGCTTCTTCAAAGTGTCAATTCAAGTGCCCAAAATAATTTTTTAGAAAAATAACGTGTTATATGATACAAACTCTTTCAACTGTGACGAAGGGACGAACAAATTTTAGAAAATAAAAAATTATTTTATAAAATAACAAACAAACAAAAAATGGCAAAAAAAAGAAGGTATTTATTATATTGAAAATGTGTATTAATAATTCTAAATACTTTTTTAAAATTTTCTATTGTCTAAAAATACTCTAAGAAAACAACGTTCATAATTTTTTTTTTTTAATTTCAAGCGAATTCTTTCCATTTCCATAAAAGAGGGTGTTCCAAACACACATTGGTGAGTTCCAATGAACATGAAGGTAGAAAAGGAGGCTTGTCTTTTGGCTCTTACAAGGTTGTTCTTTTCTTTCTTTTTCTTTGGGCCACGTGGCTTTGCCAAGATTGAGATCGATACGAGCACATGAAATAAATGAACAGGTAACATATAGGGACCATCCTTTAGTGTAAAGCCAAATTTGTCAAAGTGTAAAAAAGTGAAATGAAAAATAATCATCAAGATATACTCAAGAAACTAACATGGAACATATTATATATACGTGTGTGTGAGATACACTCAGAAAACAAAGCAACAAGAGAAGTATATAGCGGCTCTTGATTCCCACCAACCACACAACCTTCATTCATTTTATTTGTTGGACGTGACTATTATACATGACTTATAAAGATTCTTTTAACATAATTTGGTCCTTTGTGATAAGAACTGGTCCCACATTCATTCTAGATCGTGGGAATTGGCTTCCTGGAACAGGATTAACCCATGATACTTGTCTGCAGTAAAGAAAACAAGGCAATTTTCATATTAAATTCTCCCCTTATGTATATGAAGTTCATGAAACAGATGCTATGCATTTCAAAGATATTTTTGAATAAGATCTTCATCAAATCCCTGATAACAAGCATTCCATCTTGCACATCCAAAAAGCATTGATATTTTCATGAAACTAGCTACTGCATTTGCACCACTTTTTCATTTTGTAAAGAAACATAATTAAGAAATTGTTTGAAAGAAAATAACAAGTGGCTAACAAAGCTTAATGTGAAACATAATTAAGAAAAAGTTTGAATGAAAATAACAAGCTCAATGTGAAACATAATTAAGAAATATTTTGAATGAAATTATTGGGTGGCTAACAAGCTCAGTGTGAAACAAAAAACATAAGAAAGAAGTTATGCGTGAATGCCAAGAGAGCACCGAAAGTGTGGGGGAGATTCCCTTTTCTATGGTCAATTTCTCTTTCTGTCTTTCACGAAAGACAAATCCAAAGATGCTCATTTACCTTCCTACTGTTGTAGATGTACCCTTCTGAAATTTTCTCTTTCCTTCAATTCTTCTAGGGGAAAACTTTCTGCACTTTCAATTTGATCTAGGACAAGGAGAGGACTTGAGAGGTAGGAGTATCAATAAAAGAGAAAACAACACATGAAACAAACAAGTACTTTTAAGTCACTCAGTAAAGTACCATAGAACTTTGGGCCACTGCAACCTAAGGAGAAATTTTACCAGTGGTAATAATTTGAGCATTTTGTTCACATAAACCGAGCTCTCACTTTTTAAGGAAGAGAAAATCAACTCTAGTTATTACTTGATATATATGTGCATAACAAATATAAGAACAATAAAAACACAGAAATTACTTCTCATTACTTCAAAAGATGCATATCATCAATTGGTAAGAGATGGGAAACCAAACAAGCAAGAGATCAGCTACTTGGATCGCATGTTACAAGCCATTATACCCGGTTAAATAAAAGACCAAATTTTGGTTAAAATCTACCCTCTTGATTTTTTTCATTAATGCTTGAAATGTTACAACTTTTTTACCTAGCTAGTGAACTAGTCACTTTGAAAAGGTCAAATGTAATACTTTTAAATCCTATATATTGGAGTAATAATATAGGTAAAATCATATATCATAAACCATATTCTATATAAGGGTGTGACTGTAATTTTGGTCCTCAACCCCTAAATATCAAGAGTGAGGGTTGAAAAACTTAAACTTTCCTCATCCTTAGCACCAATGTAGGAGTGCATTCCGGCAAAAAAAAATCACCATTAAGTATCCCTACCTCGAATCATTAAAGTCAAATAAGATGTTGATTATCAGTGTCCACTTTTCAGCTATAAATATATTTTTTTCTCACTATGATATTGGTACAAATTAGTTTTTGTGATTTAGTTGGAAACAGTAATTAATTGTCAATGAAGATCGTGAACACACACAAACTAAATATTCTTCTTTAAATACGATTTATTTTATATCCAAAGATCAATTAAAATTCAAATTTTAGAATACTTAAAGGAACATATAGACCACTGCCACTTGTGTCAACCTGCTTAGTAATCAACTATAAATATTCCCCCTTGTGTACAATGAACTACATGCATATCTTCATTCTTCAATCTCTCTCTCTCTCTTACACTTCCATACACCTGCAGGACTGCCATGTCAACACTGAACCACCTCTTTGATCTTCCAGAACAGATATGCTACGTACAATGTGGATTCTGTACAACAATACTAATGGTAATAATGCATGCTGTACTGAAGTTCCATGTGTTGGTTTTGATTTCTTCTTTTTCCACACTTCGACTATTTTGCTTCCATTTTCCAATGTTGTGAGGTGTGCAGGTGAGCATTCCATGCAGCATTTTGTCAACGGTGGTGACAGTGAGATGCGGCCACTGCACAAGCCTCCTCTCTGTCAACATGAAGAAAGCTTCCTTTGTCCCTTTCCACCTTCTTGCTCCCCTTACTCATCTTGAGGTGTTTTGGTTACCTTTTCAATTCTATGTTTTTTTCTTTATCATTAGTAGTACTTGTTGGTATGAGTCCCCAGACCACATATTTTCTTTTTTAAGTTGAAATATGTGCTTTTGATCTATGAAAAAAAAACGATCACGGTTTTAGTTTTAGCTTCTATAAAAAGTTTAATATTCTTTTATCTCTACATTTAACAAAAGAAATAACATGTCTCTTACTACACATGTTTTTATCTCTACATTTTGTTAATGTAGTCGAGTCTCTTACTACACATGTTTTTAGTACATGACAAGGGATGAAAACTACATCATTTTGTCATGTAGAGATTAAAAAAGAATAAAATTTTGATGAAGACTAAAAAAAAAATGTGATATTTTTTTCAAACAACATAAGAAGATATTTAAACCTTAGTTTTAACTTGATGGGGATTAAATTTGTGATATTGTTTAATGTTTTTCTTTTTTTAACTTCAAATGAACTTGTGAATATCTCCATTCTGCAGCCAAAAGAAGGTGCTTCAGAAGATGGTGCAAACAAGAGTTTGAACAGCTGTAATAACACATCCATAATAACCACCAATTCGGACTGTGAGGAAGAGAATGTGACTCAAATTTTCAATGCCGTACATAAACGTACGTAAAAACTTGAAGCAAGTTTTGTTAACCATGTTTGTACCCTTATATAAATTTATCTATTTTTATGAATGGAATCTTTGCAGCTCCAGAGAAGAGACAGAGAACACCATCTGCATATAACCGCTTCATCAAGTAATGTTTAATGACACAAAGTTGTGTTCATAGACTATATAGACCATATGTTTAAAATTTTGATAATTCTAATGTTCATATTTCATATTATTGCAATGCAGAGAAGAGATTAAAAGGCTTAAGTCCGAAAACCCTAACATGGCCCACAAGGAGGCTTTCAGTACTGCGGCAAAAAATGTAAGGCTTCTGAACTGGATAGTAACTTAACAGTGTTGAATGGAACCATGAGTATTTCGTGAAGAGTGGTACTTTTATTAAGCTAAAATAAATACTGATTATATATATATATATATATATATATATGGTCATTTTAGTGGGCCAATTTCCCCCCTTCACAGTGTGATGGAGAAGCAGACAGCTGTAACGAGACAGAGCAACTTGTGGATCTGGACTCCCATGAAGAGCCTCGTGATGCTATTGAGGTAAAAAAAAAAAACCATAATTGGTTTATTATTAACTGATAAGTGGATTTGTGTAATATATGCAAATTTAGTAATAATAAACTAAACAACCATCAATTTAGTTGTTGCCTGAAGTATTATCTTTTTCTCCTATTTAGTCTCTAAAATAATAAAATTATGTAAGTAATTTTTCAAGTATTGAATATTCATTAATTTAGTTCTAAAGTTGGTATATTCTACAAATGTTCAGAACCAATTTGATAACTTTTTCTACTTAGAATACTTGGAGATTTCTTGTATAATTTTTTTGTTTACTTTAGGGGCCATATAAGAGAGTGAGAGTAATATTTTAAGAATGAAATTGAGGTTTTATTCAATAATAAACACGTTACTTTAGGAAATTAAAGGTTGCTGTTAATAGGAGCTTCTTTGTTTTGGTTTTGTTCTATGCTATTATAGTGTCACTTGGTCCTTTATGTCACAGAGAAATAGTACAGGTATTTAACCAGGCTCCATTAATTTATTCAATAGAGAACACTTCATGATACTGACCAATTAATGTGACATAGAGCCGTTTATTTATTTCAAAAGTACTCTAGATAATTATAATTTGGAACACATATAGTACATATGCAATGGATTAACAAAGATCTTATTAAAGGCGAATGGTCTTAATACTTAAACAATTGATTGTACTTACTATAATAAGACTAGATGCTAGATGCTATAGGTCACCAAGAAATTAACTTTTTGATAGTAGCAGTGACTCTCTGCTAAATAAGACAACAATATTGAATATATAAAATAGCAATCTTGGTTATGTTCTATGCTGTGTAATGTAATGTTATGACTTTCTAGGTAATGTAAGCCTACCCTGTTTCTAATAGTGGTACTTTTCCATTGTAATTAATGAGTGTATGTATGATTTGACTTCATTTATGAAACTTTCAGGTTGATAAAGAAGGCCAAGGTTTCCGTGGAAGAAAGGCTCCAAGGAATTCTATCTAGGAAAGGACACCTTTTGAATGAAGGCTCAGCACACAAAACAACAATCTATATTTTCTGTCTTAACATTAAAGTTGCTACAACATCGTTTGCCTTAAGAAGAAAGATGCTCTCGGGAATGAAAAGGTTGAGTAGGATAGCTAGCTAACATTATTTTGAGACTTGAATATTGAAAATTTTGTTTTTTCACTCTTATTTTCACACTCACTTTATACCTGTGCTATCTCTTTTCCATTTGCATGTCTCTCATTTGTGACTTAACAATTTTACCATTTACATGGGTGTAAATGATGGAGTATAGTTCCCAAAAGAGTGTGAGATTATAAAACACATCATCTTTGAGACTTTGTGCTTTAGAATGTGTCTTGTAGTAGTAATTGATAGTTTTGACTTTTTGTTCCTTTTCCATAGCATATATTATTGTTACTTAACAATTTAACCATATATTTTGCACGGGTGTAAATGATGGAGTACATATAGTTCCCAAAAGAGTGGGAAATTATATAACATTTATTATCTTTGAGACTTTAGGCTTTAGAAAGTGTGTTATGGTGATAGTTTTGACTTTTGACTCATGACACCTTTGTGATTGAGCATACCAGTTCATTAATTATTCTTCATCAGGATCACACAAATGTTTATTGGTTATATAAGTAAAAGTTCCTTAATATAAACTCTCAAAATCAATAAGCCAGTGCAAGTTGTTAAGGGGTAATTTGGTGTAAGTTATGGTGTCTGGAACCAGCAGAAAAAAAAAGAGTCATAGAGGCAAAAGCAAGCTTCTATCATTAAGTTTCGTTCATTTGAATCAACTTTACAGCTGTCAAATTTATACAAGTGGAAAATGATACCTTTGACAGCTTCCTTTACAATCAAAATGCTGGAAATAAGGATCCTCACACACACACAAAAGAAAATATCAACTAAACTTGGAAAATTACACAAAAATAAATGTAAAAACATTTCAATCACTTATGTTGCATCCTTACACACCAAAAGTTATAGCTAATGGCTAGAAGCCTAGAATGATACAGTTTTATTTCTTTAATGGCTTTGAGAACAGCATCTATAGTAATAAGGAAATACAACCATTAGCCACTATATATGTTCTAGGAACGAGGGTCTGCACCCACAAATCCTTAGGGAGATACTGACCAAATAACTTTCTTGTGCTATAATTAGTCATCACTAATATTTCCCTGATCCATCTTTAACTATATGGTGACAGAGTAATCCAGCTCATTTTTCCCTTGTAGTATTATTCAGCCACTTTTCACTTAATCATTTCCAGTGTTTCCTTCTTGCCAAATTTGGTCTCCTTTGAAAACATCTACCTGAAAAGGAAACAAACAATAGTTGATATCATTATGCTGTTGATAACCTATCTATGGTATTGCATGCACAACACAAAAGCCTAATTATACAAAGATTAATGGTCATAAACTGCTGTTGAGCTGCAAATAAATCCTTATAATTAGTTTATAGATTTAAACATTATAGTTTTAATAGTTTAATTAACACAGCTAATCCTAGAAAGGACATGGAAGTTTAGATCTTACTCATGAATAATGGCCTGGGAGTGACAACTTGCAAATATGCTCTAAAGAACTCCTTGTTCTCCTTTTGCAACTCTTTCCACACTGCACACAAAGGAACATAATAATAAATTAACTCACATAATCATGCTTCGGAATAAACACCAAGTGTAACATAACATAGACTTCACAACCCAAGTGTGCTATCTTTCATTTATTTTGAGAGCCACTTATCTACAAAACTCAAGTGATGAGAAAAAGATAAGGACCTGTAACAGTAACAAGTGGCTTAATCCCTGCATGTTCTGCCAGTGCCCTTATGCACTGGTCTTGGCTCATGTGAAAGAGCATGCATCTCTCTATGAGATTTTGAACCTGCATTAATATTTTCCATGCACGAATTGAAGTTTAATATTAATTTGGAGCTTATGCTATAAAATAATCAAGGCAATAATAATATATAAAGTAAACTAAGTGTGTCCAACATATATATTACCATCCTAATATAGCTAGAAGGGTGGCAATACAAACAAGGAAGAGGGTATTGATGACTATGATCATGCATTGTGTTGGTGTAGCTAGTTGTGGAAAAAACAAAGAGAATAAAGAAAAGGAATAGAAGAAAGAAAACAAACGGAAAAAGTACTCGAGAGGAAGATATTTTTTAGGAGGGGTTTTATATAGTAGAGAGCATATACACAAATGAGTGTCACATTGTGTTATCCACACATATCTAGAGTGAAGGGCCAAAATAGCTCAAGAAATCCAAATGATAGATTCACCTCATCTTTAAAGGGATAAGAGGAGTGGTGTTCCCTCATCTCCCACTCCTTTTCTTTATATCTTTTTTTCTTTTTTTTATTAATGAGTGAATTTGTGTGCTATTTACGACAAAAATGTGGACATGCCAATAACCACTTAAACGACCACCCTGAGCTTTAAGAGTGCAAAAATAAATACCTCATTTATTGTAACATAAATAAAAGGGTCCTACTCTTTTGAAATACCCTGAATTTTGGAGTGGTCCTCCTCATGCATAGATGCCACTTGCTTTCGTGTAAGTGAAACAATAGAGATTCAAATCCACGTCGTGGGGATAAAAGACAAAAGAAAAAAGCGCCAAGAATATCACTTGCTTCCGTGTTAGTGAAACAATACGTGAATATGAGATTCAAATCAACGTCAGAGGAAAAAAAAACAAAAGAAAAAAGTGTGAGGAATATCATTACCTGGCCGCACCTGCTACTACAATTCAGGCAAAATCATATATTGAGAAAATATATATGAAGCAAGTAAGAGACGTGAAGAGCAATGTACCGCGTGTTTGATTATTATGCTTGCTTGAGGAATGATTGGATGATCTATGTATGTCTGTATTCCCTTAATTTGAGTCTTATCTCTTAAACATTATTTTATTTTTATCCACCATGATGTTTGAGGTTGTGTTGAAAACTTTATTGTAAATTTTAGTGTGTATTTGATGAGCATTCACAAAATTCGTGAGTTTGAATAAATATTTACAAAATTTTGAATGTGGAGATGTAGAAGTTAATTACATTAGCTTATGTGTCTTTTTTCATAATTGATTTTGAAATGGATTTTAAAATAACGTGATTTATATTAAATATTTTTATTACAAGAGTTAGTAGTGAATCTCAATATAAATTTTTTGTTTAAATATTTTTTTAGTTATTGTAATTTAGTTTTTTTTTTCTTTTATTTTTCGTTCTTGCAAAAAAATGTTTTTAATCTTTGTAATTAGTCCTTAAAGTACTCCATATAACATTTTGAAAAGTAAAAAAATATTATCTAAAGCACTATAAAAAGAAAACATGATTTATGAGGATTAAAAACAAAAAAAAAAAATTATAAGGACTAAAAAAATATTTTAAGTCTAAATTTTTTATCCAACGCGAAATTTACCTAAAATACTTTAATGCAAAATCAATATCTAGACCTAAAATCCATTTCTCTACATGAAATCAAACATGCAAAAACATACCTAAAATCGTGTGTTAACTAGTATTTCAACATGGTAATGGAAAATTAACGTGAACTCAAATACGTACTTTTTTTATGTTAAAGACTAAATTTCATTGCAAAAAATGGTCATGTACATCAGATAAAAAGAGTAAATTCACTTGATGAGGTGCCTCCTCAATCTAGATATTCAATTCTCTGTATAATCAAAAGCTAACTTTGTAAGTGTATTTGCAACCTATTGTTGCTACACTTTACAAAGGATAAATCAAACTAACCAAAATCCTAGCTATAGCTTTGCAATCATCAACTAAACTATTTATTGTGCAGAACCAAAGAAAAACTAGTATAGAAGAAGAAGAGAAAATTATGAATTGTATTTCTGAAAAGAAAAAAAAAAAAAACTAACTGTCAAGTACCCACTATATAAAGATGATCCCAACTAACAGAATCTAACCTTATAACAGAATTATTGAAACTAAATAGAATATTAGACCAATCATACAACAATCTCCACCTTGGTCATATATTCATCAATTATAGATTCTTCTTATTCAACATTTTCAAACAATATTTGAACTTCTCACGAGGTAATGCTTTAGTAAGCATATAAGTTGAATTATCCTCAGTTGCCACTTTCTATATGATCACAGCCCCGTTTGCCACCACATCTTTGATGAAATGAAACTTCACATCTACATGCTTTGTTCTCTCATGATGTACTGGATTCTTTGATAAACAAATTGCATTTTGGTTATCACATAATACTAAGATAGTTTTTAACTTTTCTTCTAAAAGTAATTCTGAAACTAATCCTTTCAACCATAAAGCTTCCGTTACTACCTCACAAGCTGCCATATACTCAGCTTCAATGGATGACAAAGCTACCACTTCCTACAAGATAGCTTTCCATTCCCCTAAGACCTTCTTGCATCAATGCTTCTTGGAAAATCTGAATCAACAAACGCACTTGATTATCAGTTCCTTCTATGATAAAACCATCCTGTTGTTTCATATGAATGGTCTCGTCCAACTCTCCATGAAGGAAGTTTGTTTTAACATCCATTTGTTCAAGTTCCATGTTAAAATGTGCCACCATTGCAAGTAACACCCTTATAGAGATTTGCTTGACCACGAGTGAATGATTTTTGTGAAATCTACCTCTTCTCTTTGAGTAAAACCACGAGCTACCAGTCTAACCTTGAACCATGTCTTCTCAACACTAGGAATGCCTTTTTTCGTCTTGAAAATCCATTTGCTTCCAACAGTCTTTTGTTTTTTGGGCTTGTCCACCAAAATCTAGGTCTAATTCTTCTCCAATGAAACCATTTCCTCCTTCATAGCTTCCAACCAGCATTGCTCATCTTCACTCTTCATGGCTTCAACATGAGACTTGGGTTCTCCATGGTAATCAAGCTCCAATACTGCTGTAAAAGCAAATGAAATGAGATCAACATGTTCATATCTTTGTGGTGTTTTGTGTGTTCTTCTTCCTTTGTCCCTTG
Source organism: Glycine latifolia (assembly GCA_013407115.1). NCBI lineage: Eukaryota > Viridiplantae > Streptophyta > Magnoliopsida > Fabales > Fabaceae > Glycine > Glycine latifolia. Next base: position 19,487,439 of record CM023948.1, on the reverse strand, counting down.
TCAAGCTATAATTCTGAACAGACCTTTCTTCAACATCATGGTCCTACAAAACTATCTATACTAGTGTTTGTTGTTGTCTACAAGTTGTAATTTCAGGTTCAATTGTAACTGCAGGCTCCACTTCAATTTGAATCGCTTGATTTTCAAAACTTCTCATGAGTTTCTAGCCTTTGTGGCTTCACTAAATTTTCCAATTCAAGTGCATTAAACACCACATCCCTATAATCAAACACTTCTTGTGCCCAGGATCCAAACACCATAATTTGTAGCCTTTAACTCCTTCGGGGTAACCAATGAAGATGCACTTTAATGCTCTTGGTTCTAGCTTGTCTTGCTTAATATGAGCATAAGCAATGCAGTCAAAAACCTTTAATTCTGAATAATCAACCTTATTGTCACTCCAAGCCTCTTGTGGTGTCTTGAACCCTATAGTTGTGGATGGATACTGATTGATGCAATACATAACTGAGCTTACTGCCTCTACCCAAAAACTCTTTGGTAGTCCAACATGGTTTAGCATACACCTAACAAGCTTAAGAAAGATCCTACTAAACCTATTGACTAAACCATTTTGTTATGGTGTGCTTCTCACAGTTTTGTAACTTGCCACTCCATTTTCTCTACGAAATTGACTGAATTCTTCCTCACAAAACTCAAGGCCATTATCAGTCCTAAGTTTCTTCACCTTATTCCCTGTTTGAGTCTCAACTAGAACTTTCTATTCCTTAAACTTCTTGAAAACCTCATTTTTCTATTTAAGAAAATAAACCCAAACTTTTCTAGAATAATCATCAACTATAGATAGAAAATACCTTGTTCTACTGTGAGATTCAATCCTTGGTGCACATAGTCAAAAACTCCTCCACTAAAATGCACACTAGTGGAAAACTTTAACCTAGTTGCTTTTCCCATCACACAATGCTCACAAAACTCTAATGGCTTGATCTTATCATTTCCAAACATGCCTTGTTTTGCCAATTCATCCATCCCCCTCTAACTGACATGTCCCAATCGGTGGTGCCAGAATTTGGTTGCAACACCGCATGTGATGGTTGCATTTGCAGACTCGACAACTATTTTTTGATCAACAAGAGAGTATAACCCATTCTTCCTTATCCCTTTCATGATAACTAGTGGCCTTTTTCACATCCTAAGACTACCTTGATCCCACTTTTAGCCATATCCTCCTAGATCCAAAGTTCCTAAAGAAATTAAATTCCTCTCGAGTTTCGGAATGTGTCTAACATCTTGTAGCATCCTATCCATTACATCATACATTTTTTGCCTTATAGAACCAATTCCAACCACCTTACAAGCTTTGTTGTTTCCTAATAACATTGATCCTCCATCAATTTACTTGTATGTCTCAAACCAGTCCTTATTCGGCCTCATATGGAATGAACATCCAGAGTCCAAGATCCATTCTTTATGAGAGTCTTGATCTGTAATTGACAAGGCTTCAACACTACATTTCTTGTGTGCTTGTTCCGCTCATTTGATCGATCTTTGTTGTTCAGACATTCCTTCTTGAAGTTTCCTTCCTTATCACAGATGAAGAAACACCTCATTTTCTTGCTTCCGGACTTCGATCTTAATTGTTTCTTGGGCTTGAAATCTTTCTTCTCTTGTCTACCTTGTGTGAATAGCCCTTCATCAACCTCATCTATCTTTAAGTCACTGTTTCTTTGGATTTCCTTCAAGTTTAGTGATGCCTTAACTTCTGCCATCGTAAAAGATTCCTTCCCATACAACTTTCTGTCAACAAAATGATCAAATCGTTTTGCAAAGAACTCAACAATATGATTGTCTGGTCTTCATCATCTATTTTCACGTCAATACTCTTCAATGATGATTTGATTAAAATCATCCACATACTTATTCAAAGATTTTACTTCCTCCATCTGTAACGTATACAATCGTTTCTTGAGATATAACTTGTAGGCCAAAGACTTCTTCAAATACAGAGCCTCCAACTTCTCCCAGATTTTCATGGCGAACTTCTCCTCTGCCACCTTACGAAGAACTTCATCTCCAAGGTTGAGCAAGATCGGATTGTGGGCTTTCTTTAACACATCATCACACCTTTTTTCTTCATCCTTCATGATTGCTTCTTCCAATAATGCAGCGTCTAAGCGTTGATGAACCAACAACACATTCATCTTTACTCACCAAATACTAAAATCATCTGATCATGTGAACCTTTCAATTTCCATCTTTGCCATCACCATGTTCTTCTCCCAATCTCGCAACCTTAGGCTCGTGATACCACTTGTTGTGCAGAACCAAAGAAAAACCAGTACAGAAGAAAAAGAAGAGAAAAATATGAATTGTATTTTTGATATGTCAAACTAAAAAGAAAAAAACAACTAACTCTCAAAACTGTCAGGTACCCACTATATAAAGCTAGTCCCAACTAACAGAATTTGACCATTAATAGAATTTTTTAAACTAAACAAAATATTAGACCAATTATACAACACTATCAAAATAAGATGACTTTCCTTATGTTGTACAGAACTAGGCATGGTTCAAAGGTAAACAAAATATTTCCATGAGGATAGTGGTAAAGGATAATTCTGCTGCCAACATTAAAGCACATCTCAAGCATAAAGACTTAACCAGTATTGCGTGGTAGCAATAAGGGATAAGTTTCATAGTTGCTGCCAAAGTATCTCCATTGGAGTCTGTACAGATGAATCTCATTTTGGTGCCTCTACCCTGTTTCTGAGCTACACCAAAGGTAAATTTTACCCTTTCATTCTCCGTTGGAGGTTTCTAGCTGGTAGGGTGAGCCCACGTGTGCAATTTTTTCCAGGCAAATGACTCAAAATGATCTGCGAAGAACAATCTCCAAAGGGGTCTGTTTTTTCTAAAAAAAATTCCATTCACTTCTCCTTTGCCATATAGACCACAACAGGCTAGATAATTTCTCCAAAAAAGGGATATCATTTGTAGCTAAACAATCATTTAGCCATGCGATAAACTACAAATTTGAGTAAGTTGTTATCTTCCCACTCAACTAACTAGCAAACAAAACAGATCTGGCCTCCAAGCACGGTAAGGAAAGACGCTCCATTGTTTCCTCCATTTCTCCATAGTAAGGGCAGATTGGGTCCATTTGTGGCATCTTCCTTATCATATTTGCTCTTACAGGTAGTATATTTCTACATGTTTTCCACACCAAATTTATACACTTTGGTGTAACCTGTTTCTTTGATATATTTATCCATAAGGCTTCATTATAAGTGCAAGAAGAAGCTTCAACATCATCTATTAAAGAAAAAGCTATATGGTATCCAAATTTCACGGAGTAAATCCCACCTGTTGTGTGCTTCCAAATCACTGCATCACTTATAGGATTGATCCTCAAAGGAATAACCAACAACTTATCCACCATCGGGCCTGGGACTAAGTTTCTGATTTTTTTTTTCTTCATCCCAATTACCTATATTTGGATTCATAACCTCATAGACTTTCATTTCACTATCACTCCCATGTGGTTGTTGACCATGAATTCAATTATGCCACACATCTGGTACCCATTTGTCAGTCCACACATTTATTTTCATATCCAGGAACCATGGTTCATGGAAATCATGGGTCTTAAGAATGACAATGTTTTGTTAGTAAAACAATATTGGAAATATTTATATTTGTTTCCTGTAAATTAAAGATTTCTACCTTTATTTTGTAGAGATTTCTAGTGGACTTTATTTATTTACCACGTTAGATGATACTACTTTTATTCCTATTTATAAGAAACAAATAACTAATTTGTCAAGACTAGTAAAAATGGTTAAGTTGGTTATTTTAATTAATGTATTGTCCAAGGTCTGCCGAATACACATGGCCACTTATGTGGCACTCCAGTACACGTGTCCACCCTCCATGTCAGCCCCTCTACAGGAGGATGAATGTTTCCCCTAAGCAATCAGGCTGTTAAGCCTAATAGATTATCTCTAATGCTCCCATATTTGAATATTATTGATAATGTTGCAACCTCCTTATCAAGTGACAGGTGCCTAATTATCCATAAGCCATTGTATTATCTACAAGCTACAGATTATATGTTAGCCTTTATCAGGTAAATAATTATCTGCAAGGGTTGTTACACCACTGTAACAACCCCGATATATAAGGACTCAAGGCTCCCCCCTCCCTTTATAAATATCAGGTTCCGTCTAACCCTTTGACACTCACACAGACTGAGATTCTCACACTGAGAACCACCAATTCACACCAAGAGACATTTACTCTCTGCACTCATTCACTTCCATGCTCAGTTATTCACATTGTAGCTATACACACTTCGATTCACAGACTTATTCTTGTACATTATTCTCATATGGTTGATGTACTTACTTGAGCGCTGAAGTCCTCTCCAACGTGCAAGATCTAGAACCCGCCTTGGCCATGTCTACCCTAACGTGCACTACTTTCAGATTTTGACAACTGCATTTGGCACCCACTATGGAGTCGTGGTAAAACTTACCCTGCGGCATCGCTACTTCACCCATGGTCAGTACCAGATCTAGTCTCAGACGTGGTACTCCCTTCAAAGACTCCATACCTCCCATGAAAAATATGTCAGAAATAGTCTAGCAACTCCAGACCCGCATAGCGGAGATGGAGCAACGTCACGAGGAGGAACTCTAAAAACTGAAGGATGACCATAATCATTTGAAAGCTCGAGTGTGACCCCTAAGGTGATGAATACTTGGCTCCTACAATAAACGAGCGTACTAAAGGGGAATCACACCCTGACACACCATCAATAGTCAAGAGGCCCCAGTTTATCACATGTCCATCATCCAGAAAAATGGACGACTCAATGGCATCCTTTTTTCGATCGCATCATGAAATTTGACCTACCCCTAGGTTGGAAATCACTCAATCTAGAGTGGTACAACGGCACCACTGACCCAGATGAACATCTGGATGCTTTCCTCACCTAAGCAAACCTCTACACCAACAATGATGCAGTCCTGTGTCGTGTCTTCCCACTTCTCTTAAAGGCGCAACATTGACATGGTATTGGGGGCTCCCCTAAGGTCCATTGATAGCTTCAACACTCTTGTCGAATGCTTCAGCTCACAATATGCAACCAACCGATCACATCACCTCACCTCTGCTGCATTGGCCAGTCTGCAACAAGCAAACAATGAGTCTCTTCGAAGGTTCAAAGACAGATTTGGATGAATAGTCATCCAAATCCGAAACCTCAACCCAGAGGTGGCATTGCACTCCATGTTGTTAGTCCTGCAACCAAGTAAGTTCGCTGACAACCTATGCAGGAAAGCCCCTTCTACATGGACGAGTTATGCAAACGAGCCAAGGATTACGTTCAGATGGAAGAAATGTCAAAGTTCAGGAACGAGGACTAACAAGCCGAATAGAAATGCGACAAACAGGAAGGAGTAACCAAGACTAACCCACACAAGTTGGACAAAAGGCACAAGTCGAACAAGCGCCAGCCTCTCCCAAGGGGACCTAGGTGTAAGCGCTACACACCCCTGACAGTCAATTATATAACCATCATGGAGGAGGCCTTTAACATGCATAGCATGCAGATACCTGAAAAATTTCCCCCACCACTTCCTCCTAGGCTAGGGATCGACAAGACCAAATACTATAGATACCATCGCAGTAGCGGTCACAACACAGAAGACTGTTGGGGCCTAAAAGATAAAATTGAAGAACTCAAACAGGCTAGGTACTTATCCCAATTTGTGAAAAGACCCAACAATCACCCAACACAAACCACAGAACACCAAGATGATCAACCCAAGAATTAGAATGCTGACAGAAGTAGAGACACAAGGAGGAAGAGGCACTACTAGCCAAGATGTGAACAAGAAAATAAGCCTGCCAACAAATCTAAGGTTTAATCAACACTATTGCAGGCAGATTTTCCTATGGAGAGTTGTCCAGCTAGTCACAAAAATGACACCTCCATGCCATCCGGGACATCGACATCAACTATGTCGATGTTCCACCACCATGGAGTCCCGCCCATCACTTTCACTGACATAGACTTCAAGGGAATCAACCCTATCAACTAGGACGATCCCATGGTGATCTTCATCGTGATCTCCAACTTCATGGTGTCCAAGTTCCTCATTGACCAAGGCAGCTCGACGGACATCCTGTACTGGAAGACATTCTAGAGACTTGAGGTCTCATCAGACATGGTTCATCCTTACTCTGGACCTCTCCTTAGTTTTGTAGGGGAGAGGAGAGAGACCAGAGGCTACGTAGACCTCATGACCACCTTCGATCAAGGTCAGCTCTCCAGGAGCTTCATAATCTATTATTTGACTGTGGATGCAGACACCTGTTAATTTGCTTTGATTGACAGGAAAACATTGAACGAGCTCAGAGCCATTGTCTCCATGTTTCATCACTAGATGAAGTTCCCTACCTTAATGAGCGAAATAGTAATTGTCAAGGCAAATCAAAACCAAGCCCAAAAGTGCTATGCAAAAAGCCTTAAAGGGTCTCTAATACAAACCCTTACCGTCTACGACACAAGTTAAGATGGTGCATTTGACGTAGATCCGCATGATGACACCATCAACAAGGGCCCAAAGCCTATTGAATAACCATCAAGCCTATTGAATAACTAGCCATGAGCAGTGGCGCATAGCTGATGTCCTCCACAAGAATGCAGACTTGTTCACCTGGCAATCGTCTGGCATACCAGGCATCCACCCCAGTATCATATGCCACAAACTAGCCATCTGCCCTCAGGCTAAGCCATTATCACAAAAGAAGAGAAAGATGGGAAACGAATGACGTAAGGAGGTTAGAGAAGAGGTGGACAAACTACTCAAAGCTAAGTTCATTAGGGAGGTCAGGTACTTCACCTGGCTAGCCAATGTCGTTATGGTAAAAAAAGTCAATGGCAAATGGAGAATATGCACTGATTACACCAACCTCAACAAGGCGTGTCCCAAAGAAGTTTACCCTTTGCCCAGCATCGACAGGTTGGTCGACGAGGCGTTCGATTTCCAAGTGCTGAGCTTCCTGGATGCATATTCTGGGGATAACCATATAAGAATGCATGCCCCAGACAAATAGAAACAACATTCATCACTGAAGATGCCAATTTCTACTATAGGGTCATGCCATTTGGCCTAAAAAACGTAGGGGCCACACACCAACGGTTGATGGATCACATTTTCAAGCAGTAGATCGGATGAAATCTTGAGGTATATGTTGACAACATGGTCGTCAAATCTCAAAGTATAGCCCAACACGTGGCAATCTAGAGGAGGTCTTCGGAGAAATCCGTAAATACGACATGCGCCTTAATCTCGAAAAATGCACCTTCAAGGTTAGCGGAGGCAAATTCTTGAGCTTCATGATCACACACTGAGGAATAGAAGTCAACCCCAACAAGTGTACAACAATACTAAACATGCACAACCTTACCAACGTTTAGGAAGTCCAAAAGCTGAATGATAGGCTAGCATCCCTATCCAAGTTTCTCTTGAAGCTCACCGAAAAAGCAAAGCCTTTCTACAAGCTGCTCAAAAAAAACTAAGCTCTTCCTGTGGGACGAAGCCTGTGAGCAAGACTTCCTGGCCTTCAAAAAGACCATGGCCATGCCACTCATCCTGAGTCGACCTAGACTAGGAGTGCCACTACTCATTTATTTTTAAGTAGCTAACAAAGTCGTTAGCTCAATCCTCGTGCAAGAAGAAGATATCAGTTTTCCATCAACTTTACCAGTCGTATCCTCCATAATGTTGAGAAGCGATATCAGATAATACAGAAGATAGCACTGTCACTTATCACCTCAGCTTGACGCCTTCGACCATACTTTCAAAGTTACCAAGTGGTAGTTAAAACAAACTACCCCATCAACTAGGTGTTGCGAAAGCTTGAACTGGTAGGGAGGATGGTGGCATGATCCATAGAACTATCAGAGTTCGACCTCTAGTACGAACCTCATGGCCCCATGAAAATACAGGTCATGGCAGGTTTCCTAGTAGAGTTCACTAGCAGTAACCAAACCACCCCGGACTGGTGGAATATCTACATTAAGAGAAGATCTAACATGAAAGGAAGTGGAGCAGGTATCATCCGTGAATGGCCTGGCAATGTCACTCTAGAGCAAGATCTCAAGCTTAACTTTAAAGCCCCAAATAACCAAGCCGAATACGAGGCACTTATGTCATGTCTCAAGCTTGCAAAAGAAGTTGGAGCTAAAAAAACTAAGATGATACACTGACTCATAGCTTTTCCAAGGACAGATCGTGGACAAATATCGGACTAAGGAGACCATACTTCTTCGATACTATCACACGCAAAAATGCTCATTGACAACTTTAAGTGTTTCAAAATGTACCACATACCCAGGGAAAGCCATACCAGTGCAAACCTGCTCTCCAAGCTGGCCAGCACCAAAAAAAACCGGGAACCTCAAGGCTATCATCTTAGGAAATGCTCCAAATCTCTACTGTGGACATCCAAGAAGTCATGGCAGGGGAAGAGAAGAAACCACACTGGATGACCCCCTATAAAAGTTTCTTAATTCAAGGGACGCTACCGTCTAATGAGAATGAAGCCCGACTCCTAAAAAGGAAGGCCAGCTACTATGTCATCCTTGATGACGAGTTATTCAAAAGAGGGTTGACAATAGCCCTACTCAAGTGCTTCAACAACCAGCAGGCAATATATTTCATGCGTGAACTCCATAAAGGGATCTGTGACCTTCACACAAGAGGACGCTCCCTTGCTACCAAGGTGGTGAACGTAGAGTACTATTGGCCGACACTCAGGGTTGACACCCTCGACTTCACTAAGAGGTGTAGACGATGCCAAGAGTTTGCCGATATCCCATGCACCCCTCCTGACAACCTCAATAGTCTGAGCTCCCCTTGGCCCTTTTCCATGTGGGGAATAGCCATTGTAAGGTCGCTACTAATAGCCCAAGGAGCATTCAAAATCTTGCTCAAGTAAGGTATGCGAAGGCTACCCTTGACAGTCTCGTTTATTACTCCTAAACTTTATCTTTGTAGGGATACAAGTCTGTAGGAACACAACAAAACCAAGGATAAGCAATTCCCTGGTCCAAGGCTCGTCAAACCCAAGGTCTATCCGTGGTGAGTCTTGCCTTTCCAAAGGTTTGCAAAACCCAAGGTCCACCCTTGGTCAACCTCGCCAAAACCTAAGACGGACACACATCGTTGGTCAATTCTCCAAAGGTTTGCAAAACCTAAGGTCCACCCTTAGTGAACCTCGCCAAAACCCAAGACAGACACACATCATTGATCGATTCTCCAAAGGCTCGCAAAACTCAAGGTCTACCTTTGGTGAGTCTAAGTCTCTTAAGGTTTGACAAATCCAAGGTCCACCCTTGGTGAACCTCGCCAAAACCTAGGACCTGCTCTTGGTCGATTCTCTAGAGGCTTGCAAAACCCAAGGTCATCCCTTGGTGAGTCTCAGCAAAACCAAGACGGACACACGTCGTTGGTCGATTCTCCAAAGGCTCGCTAAACCCAAGGCTCGCCCTTGGTGAGTCTCGGTCTCCAAAGTTTGCAAAACCCAAGACCAGCTCCTGGTCAATTCTCCAAAGGTTCGTAAAACCCAAGGTTTACCCTTGGTGAACCTCGCCAAAACCCAGGACCAACTCCTGGTCGATTCTCCAAAGGCTCACAAAATCCAAGGTCCATCCTTAGTGAGTCTTGGCAAAACCCATGACAGACACACGTTGCTGGTCGATTCTCCAAAGGTTCGACAAACCTAAGGTCCGCCCTTGGTGAACCTTGCCAAACCCAAGAAGAACATGTCCCTGGTCTAAGGCTCAACAAACCCAAGGTCCACCCTTGGTGAGCCTCCTCATCATCAAGTTTCCTCTACTCAAAAATCCAAGGTATTCAAGGTCCACCCTTGATAAACTTTTACACTCTTAAAATTTGCCTTTGCAGGAATATGAGAAACCCAAGGTCCACCCTTGGTGCACAAAACCCAAGCACTCTTGGTACCACTCCTTTGGAACCTTAACAAGCATGGCCAAAGCTTCAGTCATTTATCCTCAAACAAGGGGTAAAACGACACCACCAGACTAGCCAGCAAGACCTTCAACCAGGTGGAATCTAAACTATCTCCTTATAAGCATCAGGGGAGAAGCTCCGTAAAGCGAAGGTCAGCAATGTTGGATATAGGGGGAGCTGCAAGAAGATCAAAGCAAGACTGGAGTAATTGGCTTGATGTTTTAGCTTTTTACATGCCCAATCAATTTGAAGGCATTTGTAATTTGTCTAAGTGGTTCAAGTACATTACCTTGTGAACCTTGCATTGCATTTGCATACTCATTTACATGCATTCATATCTGGATTATAGGATTAACTGCTTGCATTTGCAAAGAATATTTCATGGCTTATGTTTTTGGAAGAATCAGATTGTGCATTGCTTTAATCAATTACAGGCACTATGTAATCGATTATATGCGTGTGTTTATTTCTAGAAAAGCCATGAAGAAAACTTTAATCGATTACAAGCAAGGCGTAATCGATTACAAAGTGCTTTTTACAAATAATGCATTACTGCTTTAATCGATTACCACTCTTCTGTAATCGATTACAAAGGCTTATTTCATAACTGAGCTTGACTGCTTTAATCGATTAATGCTCTTATATAATCGATTACCAAAGCTTATTTTCACATAATTGATGACTGCTTTAATCAATTACATCACATATTAATCGATTATTTTGTTCGTGAAAATTTTCCATAAAGCTCAAGAACGTTTTAATCAATTATCTGGTGTATTAATCGATTAATGATGATAAAAATAATCGATTACACTAACGTTTTAATCGATTACATTCTGTTAAATCAGTTTTCTATTTAAAACTTTATGGGTCTGCACTTTGTGTGAATGAATTACTTTCAAATTTGTGAGTGACCCAAAGGTTTCTAAGCTTTCTAAAGTTCAAGATACTGATTTTCTGAGTGAAACACATCTTGTGTGAGATCAAAAGATTACTGATTTTTTAGACATGATGTGTTAAAGAAAAAGAGTTTTTCAAGAGAGTTGATTCTGAGCATTGGCATTCACACAACCTAGATTGATTGGTAACTTCATTCATTCATTCATCCATTAAGGATCACAGGTTGTGTCTCTCTTGAATCTTTCTTTTAGAATTTCTGAGTTTCAAATTCTGTTGTAAATATCAAATAGATTCTTTCAAGCTTTCTAGAGTAATGTTCTCTAGGGATAAAGATCTGAGTAGGGTTCTCAAGATCTTTGTGATTTGTTTTCTAATAGTGTTTTAGAATTCACATTTTTTATCTAGGGTTGATAAAGATAATCACTTGTAATTACTTGTAAAATAATACTTTTGATTTAGTGAAAACTCCGACCTAGTGTTGGTTAGAAGACACTGGATGTAGCCTCTATGTTAGTGAGGTGAACCAGTATAAATTGTTGTGTCTTTTGTTCTAAATCTAAATATCTTTCATTACTTGTATTTGGGTGATCAAATTATAATCAACAAGAAGTAATTCTGACATTACATGCAGTACAACGTGTATCTTGATTGAAAGAAAATTTCTGATTTTGATTAAAGGTGATTGAGTGATATGATCCACATTTTAATTCCACAAATTGTTTTAGAGAAAATTTTAAATATTTGTTTTAACCAATTCACCCCTCCTCTTGGTTATTTGAAGTGTGTTCATTGTGTTTTCAAGCAAGACCTTCAACTAGGTGGAATTCAAACTACCTCTTCATAAGCATTAGGGGAGAAGCTCTACAAAGCAACAGGAAGTGCCATCATATAAATGACAAGACCTTTAATCAAGTTGAAATCAAACTTGAGATGATTTAGTATAATCTAAAGCTATCTATTTTTGTCAAGGTCTCACTTCCTACACTACAAGGTCTCACTTAAGAACATTGCATAAATATATGACAACAGCGTGAAAGACAGAGAACAAATAGAGAAACAAAAAGAAGTATATGTATTAAAAAGAAAAATTATTGTCAAATTTTCAAAGGCCTTTACAGCCCAAAATAAAAAAAAACAAATAGAAAAAGGGCAGCCTAAACATCGACCTCCTTGTCATACTCCTCGTTGGCACCCTCCTCCGCAGCAACAGTAGCTATCTCTTCTTCGTTAAGCAGAACACCATTTTTCACATCCTTGAATGGTTCAAAAAGACCCAAGTCAAGGTCTTTGGCGAAGAACCCAACCTACCTAACAGCCTTATAGAAGTCCTCCTCATGCTACTTCACAACCTCTTTCTTATAGAGAAGCAGCTCCTCCTCAATCTCCTAGCGAGCCTCATTCCCTTCTGCCACTTTAAGCTCAGACTTCTTCAATCAGGACTCCACAGCGTTCAAGTGAGCTTCAAGGTCAACAACCACCTTGGACACACGATCCTTTTCAGCAGTGGCACTCTCAGCCTTGCCGTAGGACTTGAATTGTGCCTTGCAATGACCGTCCAACTCATCCCCATCCAAATGGGTGCACAAGAGCTTAACTAAGAAATCATCCATGTTGGCATATAGCTGGTGGTTGGACCTGACCGCATCAGCAAAGGCGACAATGGCACTGGTTGAAAATACAATGAACACACTTCAAATAAACCAAGAAGGAGGGGTGAATTGGTTTAAAATAATAATTTAAAATTTTCTCTGAAACAATTTGCAGAATTAAAAACTTGAATCGTATCACTCAATCACCTTTTGTAAAACCAAAATTTTTCTTTCAATCAAGATCCACCTTGTCATGCATGTAATGACAGAAATACTTTCTTTGCTAATAATATTTTGATTACCCAAATACAAGCAATGGAAGATACACAGAATTAGAATAAAAGACTCAGCAATTTATACTGGTTCACCTCACTAACATGGAGGCTACATCCTGTCCAACCAACACTTGGTCAGAGTTTTCACTAAATCAAAATATTTTTTACAAGCAATTTACAAGTGATTATCTTTATCAACCCTAGATAAAAAATCTGAATTCTAAAACACTATTAGAAAACCAATCACAAAGATCTTGAGAACCCTACTCAGATCTTTATTTCTAGAGAACCCTACTCTAGAAAGCTTGAAAGAATCACTTTGATATATCAAAGCAGAATTTTAATACACATAAAATTCTAAAGAAAGATTCATGAGAGATACAGCTTGTGATCCTTCAATGTATGAATGAATGAATAAATGAAGTTACCAATCAATCTAGGTTGTATGAAAGTTAATGCTCAGAATCAAAACTCTTGAAAAACTCTTTTTCTTTAACACATCATTTCTGAAAATCAGAAATCTAGATCTCACACAAGATGTGTTTCTTACTCAGTAAATTAGTATCTTGGACTCTTAGAAAGCTTTTGAAACCTTTGGGTAAGTCACATATTCTTAGAGTAATTCGTTCAATGTTATTTATAAAGAGCAAACTCATAAAGCTTTTAAAAAAACTTATTTAACTAAATATAATCGATTAACACGATAGTGTAATCGATTATTTTACCATAAGTAATCGATTAAAATACCAGATAATCGATTAATATGTTATTGAGCTTTCTGGAAAACTTTTCATGAACAAGATAATCGATTAATACGTGATGTAATTGATTAAAGCAGTCATCAGGTATGCGAAATAAGTTGTGGTAATCGATTACATAAGACTGGTAATCGATTAAAGCAGTAAAGCTCAAAATATAAAATAAGCCTGTATAATCAATTACTGATTGTGGTAATCGATTAAACCAGTAATGCATATTGAATATTGTACCATGTAATCAATTACAAGAAGCCTGTAATCGATTAATATGTTCTTCATGGGTTTTCCAGGTTTAGAACAAAGCATTTAATCGATTAAAACCATTGTGTAATCGATTAAAGCAGTAAATTTTCATTTTTCCAAAAACATAACCATGAGAACTTAGCTTCTTTGAGAATCATTGAATAGCTTTAATAATTTAATGAAAAACATGTATGTATGTTAATGAGAATGCAAATGCAATGCGAGGATCACAAGGCAATGTACTTGAACCACTTAGACAAATTACAAATGCCTTCAAATTGATTGGGCATGTAAAAAGCTAAAACATCAAGCCAATTACTTCATCCTTACTTTAATCTTCTTGCAGCTCCCCCTATATCCAACACTGGTCACCTTGGGAGCTCCGCTCTTCAGACGGTCCTAGCACTTGCCATCTACTTGGCAACCTCGGCCTCCAGGGACGCCACGTTACTCAGAACTTCTTGGTAGCGCTATTTGTTCTCCTCCAAATTAGCCAAGCTCCTCTGGAGAAAGACCTTGGTAAGTTACGTATTCTTAGAGTAATTCCTTCAATGTCTATTTATAAAGAGCTTACCCATAAAGCTTTTAAAAAAACTGATTTAACTGAATATAATCGATTAACACGATAGTGTAATCGATTATTTTACCATAAGTAATGGTTTAAAATACTAGATAATCGATTAATATGTTCTTGAGCTTTCTGGAAAACTTTTCACAAACAAGATAATCGAGTAATACGTGATATAATCGATTAAAGCAGTCATCAGGTATTGAAATAAGTTGTGGTAATCAATTACATAAGATTGGTAATCGATTAAAGCAGTAAAGCTTAAAATATAAAATAAGCCTGTGTAATCGGTTACTGATTGTGGTAATCCATTAAACTAGTAATGCATATTGAATAATGAACTAAGATAATCCACTGCATAACATGGTAATCGATTAAAGCAGTGATGCATGATTTTCATATTGTACCATGTAATCGATTACAAGAAGCCTGTAATCGATTAATATGTTCTTCATGGCTTTTCCAGATTTAGAACAAAGCATTTAACCGATTAAAACCATTGTGTAATCGATTAAAACAGTAAGTTTTCATTTTTCCAAAAACATAACCATGAGAACTTAGCTTCTTTTAAAATCATTGGATAGCTTTAATACTTTAATGAAAAACATATATGTATGTTAATGAGAATGCAAATGAAATGCAAGGATCACAAGGCAATGTACTTGAACCACTTAGACAAATTACAAATGCCTTCAAATTGATTGGGCATGTAAAAAGCTAAAACATCAAGCCAATTACT
>CM023948.1:19411000-19468425 GCA_013407115.1 Glycine latifolia | reverse complement strand
TCTTGAAGCATGCAACCATTTCAAGATTAAGGAAAACTATGTTTCTTGTGTTTTAAAGATTCAACCTGTTCTGGTAAATTCATTTGCATTACATACCTTGGATCATCAGGTTTTTTCTCTCCTTAATCTGATTTTAATTTTCGTTTTGTATATTGTTTTGTAATTTGCTATTGTAATTGTGTTCTTACATGTAACTAGAGATAGAGTTTCTCTAGGGGTTTTGCTGAGTAGTGTTCTCAGTGGGTTTGCCTCTAAGGATCTAATAGGGTTTTAGATTTCTGAACTTTATCTAGGGTTGATAAAGAGAGGTTGTGTAATTGCTTGTAAGAACAAATATTAAATAGTGGAACTTCACTCTAGTGTTGAGTAGAAGAAACTGGATGTAGCTTCATAGTGTTTGAAGTGAACCAGTATAAACTGCTTGTGTGTTGTTTCTGAATCTATTCTCCTCATATTAATTGTTTCTTGTTTCATTTGCTTATCTTAAAAAATCAATTTTGATCCATTGAAACCTAAGGGGCTGAGTTACTTGATTGAATAAGGTTTCTTGGTTTTGAAATGTGATAAAGATCCTTTGAAAACTCTGATTTTGTTTAAAGAATTTTTGATTTACCAAGGTCTAACCAATTCACCCCCCCCTCTTGGTTAAGTGTGAAGTATTCATATCATTTTCACCTTTTGGATACCAAAGTCCTACTTGAAAAGAATATGAATACTTCACACTTAACCAAGAGGGGGGGGTGAATTGGTTAAGCCTTGGTATATTAAAAATTTCTTTAATCAAAATCAGAGTTTCTAGGATCTTTATCACTTTTCAAAGCCAAGAAACCTTATTCAATCAAGTAGCTCAACCCTAAGGAATTCAATGAATCAAAACTGACTTTGTTGGTCAAGCAAATGAATTAAGAAACAATTAAAATGAAGAGGATAGAGATTGAGAATCAATACACAAATAATTTATACTGGTTCACTTCAAAACCATGAAGCTACATCCAGTTTCTTCCGACCAACACTAGGTTAAAGTTCCACTATTATAATTTTTAGTTCTTATAATCAATTACAATGTCTCCCTTTATCAACCCTAGATAAAGTACAGAAATCTAAAACCCTATTAGATTCTAAGAGACAAGAACCTGAGAACATTACTCAGTTCTTCCACCTAGAGAACCCTTTCTCTAGTTACAAGCAAGAACTTAATTACAATAGCCAAATTACAAAGAAAATTCAAGACAAAAATTACAATCAAACTAAGGAGAGAAACAACCTGATGATCCAAAGTATGCAATGCAAGATGAAGTTACCAGATCAGGTTGAATGATTAAAAGACAATAAGCACAGCTTTCCTTAATCTTGAAATGGTTTCAAGCTCCAAGAATGACTTAAACACACATGATCAATGCACAATGGAGCAAGACACAATTAAACCCTTAGAGAACACTTTAGAATGCTCACAAGACTGTTTAAGCTCAGAAAATACGTATGGGTAATGTTCCACAAAGTTGTCAAAGCAGCTGAGCATCAATCCTATTTATAACAACTTTTTGTAACTGTCTGTAATAGATTAAACGCGCCATATAATCGATTAAAACACTTATATAATCGATTAAATCACCATTTTAATCAATTAAAATGTTCATGAGTTTTCTGAGTTTGAATAACGAGCAAAATAATTGATTATTTCGAGCTGTAATCGATTATTCCAGTAACACTGTATTTTATAAAAAGCTTGTGTAATCGATTACGAAACATGGTAATCAATTATTCTAGTGCAACATATTTTTCTTAAAGCGTTGTGTAATCGATTACAAATCCTGGTAATCGATTATTCCAGTAGAACCATCTTTTCAAAAAGCTTATGTAATCGATTACAAATAATGGTAATCGATTAAAGTGTTCATGAAAGCTTTTACATGTTTGAAAATGAAGCAAATAATCGACTAATTCACTATGTAATCGATTATTCCAGTGCATTTTGCATTTTTCCAAAAATAATGCTTCTTTGGTTCTTTTGTTAAAACATGCTTTGATTCTTAGTTAAAATACTTAGGCAATTAAATGATTGAATGCATGCAATGCAAGGATCAACAGATTGAACTCTTTAACACTTGATTTGATTTGCAATCTTCCAAAGCATTCCAAGGCATGTGAAAAAGCTCAAAACCATTCTTCAAGTTCCTAAGCTTCAATCTTCAAGATCCTCCCCTTATATCCAACACTACTCTTGGAGTAGACTTGAGATATTTAAGGATCCTCTTGACTGCAGATAGATGAGACTCTTTGGGATTTACTTGGTATCTAGCACACAAGCATACACTTAACATAATGTCAGATCTACTTGCAGTTAAGTATAACAAAGATCCAATCATTCCCCTATATTTTGACTCATCAACACTTTTTCCTTTACCATTTGAATCAAGATAGGTAGATGTCATTGGTGTTGCAGCATCCTTGCTATTTTCCATTTCAAACTTCTTAATCATTTCCAGAAAATACTTGGCTTGATTAAGGAAAGTTCCATTCTTCAATTGCTTGACGTGTAGTCCTAGAAAGAATGTGAGTTCCCCCATCATTGACATCTCAAACTCACTCTGCATTGAGACAGAAAATTCTCTACACATAGATTGATTAGTTGAACCAAATATAATGTCATCCACATAGATTTGAACCAACAAGATATCATTTCCTATTTTCTTGATGAACAAGGTTTTGTCAACTTCTCCTCCTGTGAAAGATTGGTCAAACAGAAATTTGCTCAATCTCTCATACCAAGACCTTGGTGCTTGTTTCAAACCATATAAAGCTTTTCTTAATTTGAAAACATGGTTAGGATGTTTGTAAACAATAAATCCAGGAGGTTGGTCTGCATATATTTCTTCCTCAATGTAGACATTTAAAAATGCACTTTTAACATCCATTTGAAACAATTTAAAGTTCATTAAACATGCATATGCAAACAACAACCTAATGGCTTCTAATCTAGCAAATGGAGCATAAGTTTCATCATAGTCTATGCCTTCCTCTAGGTTGTATCCTTTAGCAACCAATCTAGCCTTATTCCTTACTATGATGCCACTGTCATCTAGCTTGTTTCGAAAAATCCATTTTGTGCCAATAGGTTTTGAGTAGAGGGTCTATGAACTAATTTACAAACTTGGTTTCTTTTGAATTGATTCAATTCATCATGCATAGCTATTAACCAATGTTCATCCAACAAAGCTTGATCAATGCTTTTTGGTTCAATCTTTGAAACAAAAGCCATGGTACAACAAATATTTCTTAAAGAGGATCTAGTAGAAACTCCCTTGGATACTTCCCCAATTATGTTGTCAAGGGAAAGATCTTTAGTTCTTCTCCAATCCTTGTGTTTTTGTAAAGGAGTTGACTGTTTCAATTCATCATTTGGTTCTTCTTTTTCTTTCTCATTTAGATCATTAAGTTACAGTAATTCTTCCTTTGATCCTGCATCAATATCACACTTCAAATCCTCCTTGGAGGGGTTAAACTCGTCACATATAACATGGACAGATTCCTCAACACACAATATTCTTTTATTAAAGATCCTATAAGCTTTACTTTGCAAAGAGTAACCAAGAAAATTTTCTTCATCAGCTTTAGAATCAAATTTGCCAAGAGAATCTTTACCATTATTTAACACGAAACACTTACAGCCAAATGCTCTAAAATGAGATATATTTGGTTTCCTTCCTTTGTATAGTTCATAAGGCGTTTTCTTCAAAATAGGCCTTATGAGAATCCTATTCAAAGTATAACAAAACGTACTTACAACATCAGCCCAAAAGTGCTTAGGCAAGTTTGTTTCATTTAGAAGAGTTCTTGCACCTTCCTCAAGGGATCTGTTTTTCCTCTCCACAACACCATTTTGTTAGGGTGTTCTTGGAGCTGAAAATTTGTGATTAATTCGAAATTCTTCACCAAAACTTTTCAAAGTATTCATTTTGGAATTCTCCACCATGATCGCTTCTAATTGAAACAATATTGCAAGGTTTTTCATTTTGAATTATCTTGCCTGACTTTCTAAATGCTGTGAATGCATCACTCTTGGATCTTATGAATAAGTCCATGTGTATCTTGAGTAATCATCTACAATAACAAGCCCATAGAAGTTACCCCCAAGCTCATGGTTCTAGAAGGACCAAATAAATCCATATGAAGCAATTCAAGGGGTCTAGAAGTAGAAACAATATTTTTACTTTGAAAAGAATTCTTTGTTTGTTTCCCTCTTTGACAAGCTTCACATATTTTATCCTGCTCAAACTTAAGCTTAGGCAAACCTATTACCAAATCCTTTCTTACAAGCTTGTTCATATGATGCATATTCATATGACTAGCTCTTCTATGCCATAACCATGTTTCATCAGTTTTACTTACAAGGCAGCTAGTGTTATGAATGAATGCATGATCAATGGATATAACATAAATGTTACCCTTTCTCTTACCAACATGGATAACTTCACCATTTTGACTGTCACAAATCAAACAACAATTGTTATTGAAGGAAACATTGAACCCTTTTGTCACATAGTTGGCTTATGCTTAGGAGATTATGTTTCAAGCCTTTAACATATAGAACATTTCTGATCATAGTTTTGAGGTTGTCTCCTATTTTTCCTTCTCCAACTATCTTCCCTTTGTTATTATCACCATAAGTGACAAATCCTCCATCTTTTAGTATGACATTTGTAAGCATGGATATGTCACCTGTCATGTGTCTAAAGCAGCCACTGTCAAGATACCGTAGTGATGATTTTTCTCTTAGACACACCTACAAAATTCAAATTAAGTAACAAAGAAAGGTACTCAATGTGAGTTGGGTCCATAGGGGTTAGTTGAAATCCTTTTTCACTTAGGCACCCAAATGCATTCACCATTAGGCACATAGTATCTCCTAGCATAGCACCTAATAGATGTATGACCTTTCTTCATGCAGTAATTGCAAGTTATAGATTTTGATGCTTTTTCAAAATGAGTCAAATGATGATACTTGGTTTTTGAAAAGCTCCTTTGATATTTCTGTTTTGGTGGTACAAACCTTGTTTTTCCAAAAGATTTTGATCCATGTTTGTAACCCAAACTAGAAGTATCTCCAGCATACTTTTGAACACTAAGCATTTGATTCAAACTACATTTTTCTCTATAGAGTCTTTTCAAAAGATCAACCAAGTAAGAATTTTCAGAAAGTAAAAGCATGTACTTTTCACCTTGACTTTTTTTGTAATCATCAAATTCTTTTTGTAAAAGATTGCATTTATTGACATTTGAAATTGATAAGGCACATACACATCCATTAGCATTGTAACTTGAAATAAGTTTTTCATTAACTTTTTTCAAATTACAAAGTTCAGATTGCAATTCAGTAATTTTGGTAACATGCCATTTGAGATTACCTTTTAGCCTATTATTGGTTTGTGCAAGCTTTTGAGCCTCTTCATGCATCTCATGGAAAGCATTAACAATATTATCATATTCAGAATTTACCTCAGATTTAGCACTAGAGAAATCTTCATCATCACTTAATGTGGATGTGAAACAAACATTTGCTTCTTCATTCTCACTTGATGATTCGGAGGTTGTTGAATCATTGTCTTCCCATGCTATATATGCCTTCTTTGACTTCCCTACTTTCTTTGTCCTCCTCTCACCTTCTTACTTCTTTAAAAAAAATTGGACATTCAAATTTAATGCGTCCAGGCTTACCACATTCAAAGCAAGTGAAGTTGGTAGAGGTATTGTTGTTGTTGATGTTGTCATTTTTCTTGTTGAACTTAGTGAACTTTCTGTTCTTGTTTCTTCTCATGAATTTGCTAAACTTTTTAACAATAAGATTCATGTTGTCATCTTCATCTTCTTCACTTCAGTCTTCTTCCTTTTCCACTTTAAAGGATGCAGCTTTCAAAGCTATACTTTTATGTTTCTTATGTGCATCTTCTGCATTGGTTAGTTGTGACATTTCAAGTTCATACTCAAGAAGCTTACCAAAAAGTGCAGCCATGGACATCTTGGACAAATATTTCGATTCCTTGATTGCTGTAACTTTTGGTTGCCATGGTCTTGTAAGACACTTTAGTATTTTGATGTTTAATTCTTCAGCATCAAAAGTCTTTCCAAGACCAAGAAGATGGTTGACAATGTGAGTGAACCTTGTTTGTAGCTGAGATATGTTTTCAGTATTGCTCATTTTGAACATCTCATATTCATGAATCAAGGCATGCTTCCTTGATCTCCTTACTTCGTCTATTCCTTCATGAGTTACCTCCAACATTTCCCACATTTCTTTTGCGTTTTTGCACCTCATAGTTCTAAAGAATTCGTTAGAAGAAAGAGCAAATGTAATAATGTTTTTAGCTTTAAAATCATATTGCACAACTCTTTTTTCAGTATCTGTCATTTCATCCCATTCTTTGGGAATCAAATTAATATCAACAGTTTTCATTGGAACCAAAGGACCTTTTTCAATAGCATATCATGCACCAGGATCATTGGATTGAATGAAAATTTGCATACAATTTTTCCAAAAACTAAAATGCTCTCCTTCAAACATCGGAGGACGATTGAGAGAAGCTCCCTCTCTAAAAGTTATTTGAGTAGTATTCATTTTCTTTGAAAAGAAAGTGATTTTGAGTAACTTTCAAGAACCAACTCTTGATACCAATTTAAAACACAATAAACACACTTCAAATAAACCAAGAGGGGGGGTGAATTGGTTTAAAACAGTAATTTAAAATTTTCTCTGAAACAATTTGCAAAATTAAAAACTTGGATCGTATCACTTAATCACCTTTTGTAAAACCAAAATTTTTCTTTCAATCAAGATCCACCTTGTCATGCATGTAATGACAGAAATACTTTCTTTGCTAATAATATTTTGATTACCCAAATACAAGCAATGGAAGATACACAGAATTAGAATAAAAGACTCAGCAATTTATATTGGTTCACCTCACTAACATGGAGCCTACATCCTGTGTCTTCCAACCAACACTTGGTCAGAGTTTTCACTAAATCAAAATATTCTTTACAAGCAATTTACAAGTGATTATCTTTATCAACCCTAGATAAAAAATCTGAATTCTAAAACACTATTAGAAAACCAATCACAAAGATCTTGAGAACCCTACTCAGATCTTTATTTCTAGAGAACCCTGCTCTAGAAAGCATGAAAGAATCACTTTGATATATCAAAGCAGAATTTTAATACACATAAAATTCTAAAGAAAGATTCAAGAGAGATACAGCTTGTGATCCTTCAATGTATGAATGAATGAATAAATGAAGTTACCAATCAATCCAAGTTGTATGAAAGTTAATGCTCAGAATCAAAACTCTTGAAAAACTCTTTTTCTTTAACACATCATTTCTAAAAATCAGAAATCTTGATCTCACACAAGATGTGTTTCTTACTCAATAAATTAGTATCTTGGACTCTTAGAAAGCATTTGAAACCTTTGGGTAAGTCACATATTCTCAGAGTAATTCGTTCAATGTTTATTTATAAACAGCAAACCATAAAGCTTTTAAAAAAACTTATTTAACTAAATATAATCGATTAACACGATAGTGTAACTGATTATTTTACCATAAGTAATCGATTAAAATTCCAGATAATCGATTAATATGTTATTGAGCTTTCTGGAAAACTTTTCATGAACAAGATAATCGATTAATATGTGATGTAATCGATTAAAGCAGTCATCAGGTATGTGAAATAAGCTGTGGTAATTGATTACATAAGACTGGTAATCGATTAAAGCAGTAAAGCTCAAAATATAAAATAAGCCTGTATAATCGATTACTGATTGTGGTAATCGATTAAACCAGTAATGCATATTGAATATTGTACCATGTAATCAATTACAAGGAGCCTGTAATCAATTAATATGTTCTTCATGGCTTTTCCAGGTTTAGAACAAAGCATTTAATCGATTAAAACCATTGTGTAATCAATTAAAGCAGTAAATTTTCATTTTTCCAAAAACATAACCATGAGAACTTAGCTTCTTTGAGAATCATTGAATAGCTTTAATACTTTAATGAAAAACATGTATGTATGTTAATGAGAATGCAAATGCAATGCAAGGATCACAAGGCAATGTACTTGAACCACTTAGACAAATTACAAATGCCTTCAAATTGATTGGGCATGTAAAAAGCTAAAACACCAAGCCAATTACTTCATCCTTGCTTTAATCTTCTTGCAGCTCCCCCTATATCCAACAATGGTCACCTTGGGAGCTCCACTCTTCAGACGGTCCTAGCACTTGCCCTCTACTTGGCAACCTCGGCCTCCAAGGACGCCATGTTACTCAGAACTTCTTGGTAGTGCTATCTGTTCTCTTCCAAATTAGCCAGGCTCTTTTAGAGA
This sequence comes from Glycine latifolia, assembly GCA_013407115.1. Lineage (NCBI taxonomy): Eukaryota > Viridiplantae > Streptophyta > Magnoliopsida > Fabales > Fabaceae > Glycine > Glycine latifolia. Next base: position 19,460,045 of record CM023948.1, on the reverse strand, counting down.
AAGACATTGGCAATGTCAATTGCACTTTTAACCCCGACCGACCAGATTAAATTCTTGTTGAAGGGAGTTATCAAGCCAATTGAAGTTCTCTGCTCTGGCTTATACCCCATGTTCCACACTGAGTCAATATCTCTTAAGACATGGACGTGCTCAAGAGAGACGTTGGGGTGAAGGGAAGAGGAAAAAGAAGCCAATGTCGTCGCCGATACAATAGAAAAAGGAATTGGTAGAGTTGAAGTAGAAGGAGACGGCACCTCAAGAGCACTAACAATCGTAGCATCAATGGTCGGCAAAGGCATAGCTATGGAGGATGAAGGAGCTACAATAGGGCTAGAAGAAGAGCCCAGCATACTGGTCATAGCAAAAAGGGAAGCAGAAACCCCATGAGCAGTAGGGGAATAAGGAGTGGCAGAAGTAGGAGCAGTAACAGGAACAACATTAGGAGTAGGAGTCGCAACAGTAGCCTGGATGGTCGGTGATACCACAGGTGAACCCTACGCAGCAATAGCAATAGGACAACTCGAACTGGGAAAAAGCCCGATAGCCTGCCTCATTACACTAAGGCTAAGAGCGACCTTTGACTTCTTGCTGCTAGAGGTCTCATCATTGTCATCTTGTTTTCTCTTGGCCAGAACAGAGAAAGGGATGTTGTAAAAAGCCTCAGCAATTTTAGCACCTGTAGGGCCAACTCCAGCAGTGGGTCGACCCTCACCTCTAGCAGGAGGGTTGGCAGATGAAGGTGGCACAACCCCACCACAAGGTCCCGCGTGCTTCACTAAGGGCCTCCAGGGGAAGTCGCCCATTATACCTACAGAACAAGCCAAATACGAAAGATGTCAATTCAGGTTAGAGTCAGAAACATTAAACACAGAGGAAGACAAGGCAAGACATCTTACCATCCAAAACAGCGAGAGGGTCATCCGATGATGGAAGGGACAAAATAGCCCGCGCATCCAAAGAAGTCGGCAGTTGTTCCAAGATGACCTTGTCCACCCTCTTGACAAGGGTCAGCAGATCCTAGTCAAATGACTTGAATTTGGTGGGATCAAACTACCAATAAAGTAGGAAGCAGGGCTCCCCATCCTGATTGAACATTGATGGCAACCGATCTGCCACGACGTTAGTGGCTCAGACCTTGAAGAAACAGTCCCTAAAGCGGGGAAAGACGTTTGAGTCAAACTCGAACAGCTTCTTGGATACACTGTTCAAGGAGACCCAACCAATCTTTCTAGTCAACTTCATCTGGTAAAAGAACAAGAAAACCAACACGCTAGGTCAGATGTTGAAGAAGGGGCACAAAATTTCAAAATCCCTCACCATTTCCCAACTATTATGGTGAAGTTGGGAGACGGTTACATTCAAGTGCTCAAGAAGAACACATTGAAAAGAGGTCAGTGGAAGAATCAAAACCAGTACCTCAAAGAGGTACCAATACATAAAGAAGAATGGCAGATAACCTGGTGTCGCCCTCAAGAAAGGAAAGTCATCACTTCCACAAGCCTCAACGACCACCTTGTAGGAATCCTCAGGGCTTGTCAGCCTAAGTTGATGATGTAGAGCATCAACACTTGCCACCTAAGTGACAGAAGATCGATATTTTAGAATCTCGTCTCTCACCCACTCATAGCCAATTACAATGGGAGAGGATGATGGCGAGCTAGCACTATGGCTATGTCACACATGCAAGGAAGCTCTAGTATCCCCTCCACCACTTTTCCTCGCTCCCCCGAAGCAGAGGGGGGAAGGATGGTGGTAATCAGAACGGGCTCTCTGTCCCGACGGCTAGCAGAAGATTGCGCCCTCTTGCGAAGACGGGAAGAGCCTTCTCCAGCACGGTGCCAGTCCTCTTTCCTCCCCGAAGAGGAGGACTCATTGTCAGAGGTCCCATGGTATGTTTCCTCTTCCAAAGAGTCGCCAATGGAGATGACCTCATGATTCACTAGGGGCTGCTGGATCACCCCCAGAATTACTATCGCCTAGACCTAGGGCAGAATCAGAGATGGGAGACACGGACATAATTGAAGAAATACCTTAAAAAGTAAAGACGATGGAAGGAAAAAGGAAAATCAAGAAGCAAAGAAGAATTCAAAAGGGAGAAATTCATAAAGGCAAGAATGACAGTGATAGAAACATCAAACATCAACTCTATTTAAATGGAGGCATGACTTTTCGGTTACTAGCGGGAGTTGAAAAGACTCCATAGAAATCTGCTTCACAATGCAATTCACTCACCCACTACCCACGTCTCTAGTACATGTCCACTCCACGAATGACACATATGAAAGAGTACTGTGTGTGTGCTCACACGCCTTTGGCAAAGGACAAGTGAAACGCTTGCCTTCAATGCATTCTCCAACGGTCATATAAGGGTAAAGTTGTCCAACATGGATACTTCACTTGTTTGACATGTCCGACCTCATAACATAGCAAAAAGCATGTCCTCCCTGGACAACTTGATAATAGTAACCCAGACAACACTTGTCCAGGCATCCGAAGCTTGACAAAACTGCATTTATCGAGGTTATCACCATCAACACATTTGTCCACACGTAGGGGGCTCGACAAGCTCATGACCATTTTACTTGTTAAGGCTACTACCCTTTGCACCAAACAATCTCCATCGACATCGGACAATCTTCCTTGACACAAGGCAATCTTTTTCGCCTGCAAGATGGCTCAGAGCTTGGGGGGCTTATGTACTGTTAGGGGTTTGCCAAATACATGTGACCACTTACGTGGCACTCCAGTACACGTGTCCATCCTCCATGTCAGTCCTACTACAGGAGCACAGATATTTCCCCTTTGTAGCCAGGCTATTAAGCCTAACAGGTTATCTCTAATGCTCCCATATTTGAATAGTATTGATAATGTTGCAACCTCCTTATTAAGTGGTAGGTGCCTAATTATCCATAAGCAACCATATTATCTGCAAGCTACAGATTATCTATAAGACACACATTATCTGTAAGCCTTTATCTGTAACCCACAATTATCTGTTAGTTTTTTATCTACAAGTTAATAATTATCTACAAGGGTTGTTACACAACTGTAACAACTCGACATATAAGGACTCAATGTAACACCCTAAAATTTCGATAACTGAAAATATATGTTTGATGTATTTCTTGTGTTATTTGATTATTTGATTAGTTTATATTAGTTTAATTGTTGTGTAAATTATCCTTGTGCAATTGCTTGGTGTGGATGTTAAGTTATGTGAAGTTTGTTTGATCTTTGTTTGAAATGTGTGATTGATAGTTTGACCCAAAACCTATTTTAGTATAACTACAATCTCAGACTTGTTAACCGTTGGATCACTTTCAAATTTTGAGAGTAGGTTTACAGCCAATCTCTGCATATTTTGACCGTTTCGATTAGTAAAATAACAAATTTTGATGTCTCACTAAGCACGACCAGCGCGCTAAGCGCAATTCCAGATAGAGAGGAAATTGCGTTGAGCAAGCAGAGCTTGCTAAGCCAGATCTGTAGCTTATAAATATGTTCAGCAGTGTCAAAAAATGTGTTTTTCACTTCTCTCTCTTTCTAAACTCTCACCCAAATCCTAGAATCTCCTCTTCCACCACCCATAGCCACCAGTGACCGCCACTGCCACTGCCACTTGCCGTCGGACCACTGCACGAAGAGGAATACTTTAATCAGAGCATAATCTTCAAAACCCAACTCGAGGATTTGGTAGATAACAGAGCCTTCAATCCTCCTTTCTTGGTTTCTTCGAGGTAACCATGATTTCCTTGACTTCTCCTAGTTAGTTTAAGCCTCTCCTAGTATCTCTTGTGATTTGGGTACCGTTATTGGTATTTTTACACTTCCTTTGAAAACCCTATGAAAATGAGACGTTGTAAAAGTTTCCTTTCTATAAAATTAATGTCATTTTTTTGACCTTCGTTAAGCCTCGATCACATTTGTGTGATCAAAATTTCAAAATGATGTCTTTTTGATGTGGACTTCCAAAACACCATTTTAGCCCTTTTTGAATTTGAGTGGGTATTTGACTCTGAATGTTAATGTTAACCTTGTCTTTGAAATCTATACTAAATTGTCTTCGATTTGGTATATAGAGCTCTACGTTTGGGCCAAAGCACGTGAACTTGAGAGATCTCAAAATAATGCCGTGAGGAGCTACCGGAGAATTTATATATAGGTGAGCGGAGTTTATTATTTATTTACAGCTTTTGATACCATAGTTGGGGTCATGGAACCCAATTATGGGGATGTATGTTTGTCTCTATTGTGTGCTGGTTTTCAAGAAAAACTCTGTTTTAAACTAATGGAATGTGATATATTTGTTATTAATTAATGAAATTGTGAATGATGTTGTTGCTGTAATGATTAGATTTTTGGGAAAAGTCTTAATTATATAGGACACCTTGCCCAAAATTTTATAAATCTATTCTCCTATTTACTTCTTTATTAAATTTTAAATGGGCATGAGTTTGTTTTGTATATTATAGTTCTCCTCATTAATTTAGAATTTTTCTAAAATATCAATCTCGTGGTATTATGGATTGTGAATGTATGAGATTTGTGTTGTCTGAAGACTTAGGGAATGTGAATATCAGGCATGTGTTATATGTATATATGTGGAATGCGAATGCTTATGGTGTTAATGATATTGAAATGAGATTATGTTGATGATTATACTAATAAGAGATGATGTTGATGATTATATTAATATGAAATGATATTGAAGTTTATGATGATGATATTGAAATGAAATGATGTTGATGATATTGAGATTAAGATGATGTTGATGTTGATGATGTCATCGTGATGGATGTATGTTGTGTATGTACATGGGGGTGCAGTGACTTGTTGGATATCCCTTGGAGGGAAGATGTTGAGTTTAAGAATTTTAAGCATCTTTGGAGAGCGAAAAGGATTGCTTAGAATTTTTAACTATCCATGGTCAGTGCATTGATGGGCCCATGTTTCATACTTCATAATTGCATGGAAATAGAATGAAGGCAGTACGTACCTGTGGTTTTTCTGAGGATAAAAATGCGGGTACTTGGGGACATGTCACTCGGTTTGGAACTCCACTCTGACTTAGGCTGATCACCATGGGGGGGAGTGGCCAGTGCACGACAAGGTGACCCCAACAAACTACTGAATCATTTTCCTAAGTGAGAGTGTCAAGTGAGCACACTTAGACTATTTCCTGACAATGGTACCACATTGCATTTGAGAGTTGAGTTAGGTGCATGCATCATTTTGAGCATAATTGATTTGAATTGTGGAAAAAGTTACTGACTAGTTGGTTGAGCGTATGTTGAACTGATTGATTATTGAGAGTGATTATGGTTATTATTATTGTTTTCTTTCTAATCATTGTCATCTGGTATTTGTTAATCTTGTATAATAAACTCACCCTTGCAATTTTGTATTGTGTGGTTGGTACGTGTGATAATCACGAACCTTCATTCGTGGGAGCAGATGAGCAACAATAGGTGATATTGAAGAGACATCCTTTTGTTGGAGCCGCCAACCCGGCGTGATAACATTGAAATTTATTTTAAGAGAAAGTTGTGTTTTGTTATCAACTCTTTCTTAGTTGGTTCCTTGTTTCTCTTTGATTGGACATGTAATCTCAAGCTTATTTATATATATATGTAAAAATTGAATTTTGTTATGACATGTGAATGATATATATTTGTTTAATATATTTATATATATGCATTTATTTACATTTTGTGAATTTTTTTTATGAATGTATCGTAAAAAATTTACCCTCATTTTCACAATCAAATTAATAGAGTTTTCATTAAAAATTGGAAATTATAAGTTTAGAGTAGTGATATTGTAGCAACGAGGCGAGTCGTTACACTGGAGGATCCCTCTCCCTTTATAATTATCAAGTTCCGTCTAACCCTTCGACACATACACTCACACGGACTAAGATTCTCACACTGAGAACAACCAATTCACACCTAGAGACATCAACTCTATGCACTCATTCATCTTCATGCTTAATTATTCACAATGTAGTTCATACACACTTCGATACACAGATTTATTCTTATACATTATTCTCGTATGATTGATGTATTTACTTGAGTGTCAGAGTCATCTCCTTTGTCTTACAAGTCCCCCCTCTTAACAAGGCCTACTTACTGTCCGACGTGCAAGATCTAGAGCCCAACTTAGCCACGTCTACCCTAATGTGCACTACTTCCAAATTTTGACAAATACAATTAATGATTTCATAAATTTAAATTTCATTCCAAAAATACCCATTGAATTGATTGGTTTAAGTGGTAGTGGTATTTAATGACACTATTCATTTTCAAGGGACAACGTTTGTCACCAAGAAGTATGACTTATCTCAATAATAATCTTTTCAACAAGAATGATCTCATTTATTTTTTATATATAGGAAGCGAGGAACAAAAGAATGTTATCATTTCTTCTTATGTGAACCGTTATTGCACAACGATTAAGGAATATTTAATGAAACTAAAAATTGTTATATTTGACTAAAATATCATTATTTAATACTTTGATATTTGATGTTTATATTACTAGTAGTGAATATTAATTAAAGGTACACTTGAGAGAGAGAAAAATCTTAATTAAACTTTGAAATTTTAAAACATTAATTGTTTTTGGAAAAAATGGGAAGGCTAAAACATCAAAATAACAAAACTTTGTACATAAAAATTACGGGCAAAATCCAAAAATAGATTCGAAATAAAATAAAAAAATTATAACTATTGATTTAAAATCCAAAAATAGAAGTTACCCCATGACATATACTATCTCCACTTGTCAGTTTTTACTTCCAAGTAAAAATGTTTGATTCCCTACTACCTACCTAGTAGTTAACAACATTCACCTAATTTTAAGAAAATTTTAAACATATATCAATTAAAATAAATATGTTTTGACATTTAAAAAAAGTAATGCATTGAAACAAAGATCATGCTGATACCTCTATATGATATATTTAATTTAAATGTTCAAATTATATAGTATAATCTATACCACCAATAAAATTTATTATCTGATAACAGCAAAAGTTTAAACTTTTACGAGTACATTTCTAAAATACTAACATTAAATAATCCATGTTATGCAAATAATATTGCATTTGATAAATTTAATGATTTTTTTCCTTATTTCCATTTATATTATTTTAAATACTTCTCCAAATTCCTTATCTATAGTTGGTTTTGTTCTTATGTTTTAAGATAAACCCTAAATTTTAAAAATAATTTATAAAACTATTAAAACATTTTTTTGTTCTTTATTATAAAATAAAGAATACTTTTGACTAACATATAAGTTGTATTAAACCTTAAATTTTCTAAACTTAAAAAAGTTCAACAAGTCAACTATGGGGCAGGCTATGGTGTTCAAAGAATGAAATTTGTGATTCATGCACAAATTTTCCCTGGGCGTTGGATTTTATAATATAATATTCAACGAGTAGATTTGTTCCGTCTAACCTATTGTAGTAGTTAAATAATATTTTAAAGACAAATGTATTATGACTTTTGTACCCCTTCTTTTGTTTAAATGAAAATTATTAATATTGATGTGTTTTACTCATTTGCCCTTTAATTAATTGGTATATTTTGGAAAATAGTGGTTGTCGTCAGCTCTGTAGTCGCCAATGACAAGGTCTTAGGTGAGAAAGTTATTTTTAAAAGTGTTTGGTACTTATTTCTTTTTTGTCGATGGCGGAAGGCAAACATTATTGCTATAACAGACTAAATTCTCCATTTTTGTTAATTTGAACTTTGAAGGTAATGTGCACCAAACATAAAGAATTTACTCATCCAACGGAGCACGCGCCGTCAACTATATCTACAATTCCCATTAAATACTCATAGTGGGAATTTATTTTCAAAATTTTATACATTGTTATTTACTTATCAGGATATGAAGTTAATTTATACTATTATTGTTTTTAATAAATTGTGATTTATATAAATAAAATAAGATTTCTTATATTGCTTCAATTGGTTGGTTTAATGTTGTCAAGAGTTCTCTTATATTTTTTTAGTTACTTTATAAGTAAATGTCGTTTGCCAAACTAAAACGTTAATTATTTTATTATATATCCATTAAAATAACAACTAAGTTGTGTGAAAATATAAATTATAATTAAACTTACAAATAATTAATTGACTTTTGGAAAATCACATTTTAGTTTGTATTATTTTAAATTAACTAATCTTATTTTTGGAAAACCACATAAGAACCAAAATTTGGACATATAAGTTACGGGAAAAATCCAAAAAATAGATTGGAAATAAATAATAATAATAACTATTGATTTAAAATCGAAAAATAGAAATTATCCGGTGACATATATTATCCTCTTGGACGGATCCATAAGTTAATTAATCCTAAGAACTTCATAGGAGAGCTAAAAAATACATTAAATAAATATTAATTATATTTTAAAAATACTTAAAACAAGCTAAATTAAACACCGTATAAACATTCACTAACAGATTTTTAGACTATGGTACCGAGTTAAAATACTAAACAAAAGTATGTACAATACAACAACAAATCAATATAATATTTTGAATATAAAACAAATGTAAAATGATTTCTAAACTAATACTATCTATGTTCATTTTCATAAGAAATAAGTTATATTATAACAATATAATTTGTTTGTAAAAATAGAGTGGACAGAAAAATAAAGTTATATTTATATTATTCTTCTTTATATAAAGATAAGCACGGTGAGTACTACCGACTATGATAGATATTACTACATTATCCAGGAACATGTTTCAATTCGGTTTGTGATTTTCATTGATTTAGAAGTTAATTCGATTGAACTATTTCTAATGATATTGAATAAACCTTTATAATATGATCATTATCTGATAACTATAATAATTTGCATTGCTTGGTTTGGTTAATTGAAGTGATATTCTTGAATCTGTTTTATAACATTTTTTTATCAATTATGTAGTTTCTGTATTTTTCTTCAATTTTTGTTTGTGTTTTTGCAATTTTTGTTCACTGTCTGCAAATTGTTTGATAAACCTCTCTGCTGTTTACAAGTGGATTAAGTCAGGAACCAAATTAAACTGTATCTCTAAGTCGACTTAAGTTAATCTTGTACTACAGAATTATCTTAGTTTTATTTATTTTGTAGCGATTCAATAGTCGTTACTCTGAAATATATGCAATATATCATTTGTGCATTAGAGTTAGAGCTTGGAAGACTTACAAAGCACTCACAGATTACTTGACTCACGGACAACTACAATTCATCTTCGGAGTAAACAAGAATAACAATGGCGAAAGGTATTTATGATCTTAATTTTTCTGCACTTGATCTAATTGCTTCTGTTGTTTGTCTATGAGCATGATTAGATCATTTAATTTTTCTAACATTTGGTATGAGAGCTTCAGTTGCCTTTGCCTTGTCCATTTTTGTTTTTCGGTATTGTTCCGATCATTCGAGGGAAGAAGATTCTAGCACTGGTTCAGGTTCAGTTGATGGGCCATGGCCCATGGGTATTAGGGAATAAGTTGTTTGTTAAACAGGAATTTGTATCAAAAAAAAGATGTGAAGATGACAATCAAGCGGAACCTCATGAAGGAGCATCAAGAAGCTATTGTGATTGAAAGTACGCCAACAAAGTTAAGCATGAAATGTCGTGCGCATGACCAAAATTGTCTGTGGAGAGTTAGGGTAATAAAACCAACGTACGGTGAAAGATGGATGGTTACCAAATGGGGTGGGGATCATAATTGCTTAAATGATCACATTTCTCAAGACCACAAACAACTTGATGCCGATGTTATTGTTTCACTCGTACTAGGTACGTTATTGGATGACATGATAATGATGAGAATTAATGATTTTATTATTATTATTAATGATAACGTGACATTTTTTATTATTAGGGATGATAAAGCTTGATCCATCATGTTCAATTGGACTAGTCTAGGAGAGGATAACCCATTCCTATGGATACAAAGTTTCATATAGAAAGGCATGGTATGCAAAGCAGAAAGCAATGACAATTATCTACGATGATTGGGAGGAATCATATGCATTTTTGCCGAGGTGGTGTGACTATATGCTTCGTTTTTCACCAAGTTTTGTTTATCATCTTCAAACAAAAGAATATTATGTAACTCATAGAATCGTTCATGCAAAACGCGTGTTTCACCGCATTTTTTGGACCTTCGGACAATGTTGTGAGGCTTTCAATTTTTGTAAACCGGTTATTCAAATTGATGGCACTCATTTATATGGCAAGTACAAAGGAAAATTGTTGATTGCCACAGCTCAGGATGGAAATAATGAATGTTTGCCACTTGCATTTGCTATTGTTGAGGGTGAGACGTTGGAAGGTTGGGAATACTTTCTGGATAACATTCGCGCTCATGTTACAAAGAAGACAAATATTTATCTTATTTCTGATCAGCATCAAAGCATATTGTCTGCAGTTGAGAGGCACCATGGGTGGCAGCCACCACATGCTTATCATGTGTTTTGCCTTCGTCATATTGCTAGCAATTTTAATCAAAAGTTCAGAAATAAAAATTTGAAGAGAGCGGTTATGAATTTAGGTATGGTTAATAACTTCATCTTCCAATTTTGCATGTATTACTAAATTTTAATGTTATTTAATTTGTGTGCAGGTTATACTCCTTCTATTATTGATTTTGAGATAGCCTTGGCACATTTTCGTGATATGAGTCCTGAGGTTGCAAACTGGATTGATAACATCCCCAAGGAAAAATGGACACGTGCATATGATGTAGAGGGACGAAGGTATGGACATATGACAACAAATTTGTCTGAGTCAGTTAACAGGGTTTTAAAGGGCGTAAGAAACATGCCAATAACCGCGTTGGTTAAACACACATATAGCAGATTGGTGGAATATTTTGTATACAGGGGGCAATCGGCTGTTAATGAATTGCAAGGTCTTCATCGTTATTGCAAAAATGTGGTTGCTATGTTGAAGGCCAATGAGTCCAATGTTACTGGTCATTATGTCTGTACATATAATGTTGAACAAATTGTATTTAAGGTTGATGATGGTTATGACAAATCGTATTCGGTAAACCTCCCTGAGCGGTTCTATCAGTGTGGGAAATTTAAGACATTCAAGTATCCTTGTAGTCATGCCGCAGCAGTTGCTTTACAAGTTCGTTGGGCACCGACACAATATGTGGATGACATATTCCTTATAAGAAACCTGGTACAAGTGTACTCATTTCCATGCCAGCCAATTGGTAATGAGCAAGGAATTCCACCTAGTGCAGATCCAGTGGTCATACCTGACAAGTCTAGGTTGCGTGCAAAGGGTCGTCCAAAGTCAACTAGAATACGCAATGAGATGGATGAAGTTGAAGCTAGTCAAAGTCGTATTAGGTGTGGTATATGCAGATTACCTAGTCATAACCGTCGAAATTGTCCTAGTCGTCCATCTACCTCTTGATTTCTTTATGTTGTTGTTAATGTTTTCTTGTTGTTGTTATATTTCATAATTGTCATGTGTTTTCGATCTTTTTTCTTTTCTAGCTTGAAAATAAACCAACCTTAATGTGAAACCACTCATGTCAGTTAATTTATACGATGAAATTAAAACATTAAAACAACCAAAAATTGTTTAACAATTACATAGCTAAACATAATCATGGAAACCAAATAAAATAACAAAATATAAAGTCTATGAAGGAGGAGGCCACCATTGATAACGCTCATGACAATCTGGCAATCTGCGTCTACCACGTCCACGCGAATATTGTGGAGCAAGAGAAGGTTGTTGCACATGATATGGAGGTGGAGTGTCCTTGACCGGTAACTCTGGACGATAGTCTGACTAGTGTGGTGAAAAATCTATTTGGCTATACATTTCCTCAATAGTTGCATCATCCCACGACTGAGGTCCCTAACTACTGCTCCCTGCCTAATCCCTGCATGGCATCATTACTGGACTGACATGATACGTAGGTTGGCTCTGTGTGTCCATTGGTGGGGCCTCTGGCTGATAATATGTATGAGCCTTCACCTACATAGTGTCGTAAAATGTCTGCTGAATACCGTATTCATGACCTATGAAGGGTGACCTAAACCATCCATTCATAGGTGGCATGGGTGCATGAATAGGCTCAGGAACTGGTGGAATAGGTAGTCGACGACGTCCTAACCCTCGACCCTCTTTCACACGACACCCAATGTCGATGGATAATTGTGGCTCCTCCAAAAGCTGGGTCAGGGGTGCCTCTAGACCTGCCTCCTCCACCCAAGCGGACTCTCAGAAAACAGCAATTAGGTGACCTACTTCCTCATGTACATATTCCAAACCGTGTTTCCCAAATTGCTCAGCCGTCGTGACAAAATACAAATTCTCCAAACCATCAACCTATAACTCACAGCAGATATACAAAAACAAAAATATAACATAATGGTAAAAAAAATGATTTTGAGTAAATAACTTACACAACGTCCTAATTTGGCAGCCCGTTTCGTCACATATCGCTTACCGGAAAGTCTATATCGAACCATGTACTCATGGTTCGGTGACATAAGACCATGTATTGCAGGAGGCACTTCAACATGTTGACCTCTCCTATTCCATCTCTGTATAAATTTTCTTAGCTTGCGAGCCCAATTTTCTTGGGCTTCACCCCGAAGGGTATAATCATGCACACCTTTCAATTTTCCAGGCCTGTGAGGTATTGGTTGATCCCGCCCAAATTTCCTCATGCATCTATCAGGTTGGGAATACTCAGCAATGTGAAAACAAATAATAGGTGTCCTAGCCATCCACAAATGCTGTGTGTCAGGAGATACACCCAAAAAATCGTAATCTCCATAAGGTTGCCAAACCACCTACACAATTAAATCATATATAGGAGTCAGTTGCATATTCACATCCATTTTAAATAAATATATTTGATTAAAAAAGCATACCTCATCTCTAGTTAAGGTGTCTAGTCTATCTCGATACCAATTCAGTGAGTTCATGCTGAAGTGACCTAGAGCATTAAATCTAATATCCAGATTCAACATTCAATTGTTAATTGCAATACACATAAGTACATGGTGATTCAAGTAATACAAAATAAACATACTTGTGTCCGAAGTGGCGGTCTGGCTCATACGGATCAGGCAATGGGGAGCAATTGGTGGAAATCTGAGTCACACCAAAATCTGAAGCAAAATAGTGCAACCACCAATGTCTTTTCTCTCCGGGTTTGTACATTCACACAACTGTCTAAACAAGTTTGCCAGAACCACAGACCCCCAGCTATATGTACCAATATCAGTAAAATCACCACCAAGTAAGGTGATGTAGCGACATCCTACTACGCTCCCCCCCCCCTCGATCTGTCGCAAAGGATCCAAGATCCTAACATTCATGCAATGTGAGCTTTCGTGAAGTATATCACATTCTAAGGGTGATCAGCAACTGCATCCCATGAAGGATACACTCTGTCAAAATATGATAACTTCAAATTGCTGGAGGATAACTCATTGGCCGCATCAGGGCCGTTACCAAAAACCTGATTACACAATTCTGCCCAATCCGTGTAAGTCTATCTGGTAATGACTTGTCCATCAGTAGGCAATCCTAGAATACCTGCCACATCTTGCAAGGTAATTGTCATCTCACTCTGCAGCATAGGGAAAGTGTGTGTCTCTGGCCTCCACCGCTCAACCATAGCACTAATAAGACCAGCATCAATCTAAAAAATATAGGTCACTTGTCAATTTATAAGTTCAAAATACACTATGTATGAAACCATTAATTTGAACATTAAAATTTCAACATATTAAACATAACAATATTTGTAAATCAATACCTGCATATACTGCATACGAGTGACATGTATGAAACCAGCCTCAGTCAAATACTTGCGACTAGGTTTGGAATATCGTCAGGTCGGGGTCTACCACTAGGTTTACCTCCGCGACGAATCTTTAGCTCTCTCTTTGTTTCCTCATTCCAAACAGCCTGTGAAATATGAGTGCGCTGTCTGCGCCTCCTAAGTACATCTCATCTATATGGTCCGGGAAGAACATGCGTTGTGGGATCAGTAGGCTCATGCTCACGGTTAGAATCAGAACGAGGTGACTCAAATGACGATGACTCAGCCATAATAATATGCTACACATTTTATAATCATATTATGATAATTTATTTAATTTGAAATAAAAATTATTATAAAAAATGGATTATGTATGTCTTAGGTAGGTCCTTAATCATAACCTAGGTCACTAACTAATAATATTCTAAGTCAATAAACATATTACAACTAACAAACTATATCGCTAAAATTTTATAATCATATTATGATAATTTATTTAATTTGAATTAAACATTATTTTTAAAAATTGATTATGTATGTCTTAGGTACGTCCTTAATGATAACCTAGGTCATTAACTAGTAATTTTCTAAGCCAATAAACATGTTATAACTAACTAATTATATTGCTAAATTCAAGTAACTATTTCTAATATAAGTCAATAACAATTTCCTATATCAATAACAATTTTCTAAGACAATAATATAATATATTTCATGTAATTTAAAAAGCAGATATTCGAGCAAACTTATTTGACTGACAGAGTTTCACTACATAAAGCCTTGAATTCAAACAGAAAACTAGAGAGAAGTCAGAGCAAAGTGCTAGAGAGAGGTAGAAGTTAAAAAGTGAAGTGAAATAGTGAATTTAGGGTTTAAATAGGGGAGCAAGGTCATGCCTGGATGAGGCGTGACTGGGTATAGAGTCACGCCTGGTGGGGACGTGATTGATCACGCTTGGATGGGGCGTGTCTGGGCTCCAATCACGCCTGGATGAGGCATGTTTGAACACGTCTGGCCTGGGCGTGTTTGAATAAATTCGTAAATATTTATTAAAAAAATAATATTTAAATTTTTTTACCCTTGAAGAACACCTCCACTCAATGAAAGTGTTTATACATTTCTATTTAGATTGAGATATAATTGACAATTATAGTAATTAACATAAACATATAAAGACTTCTTAGTGAAGTCCTTATTAAAAAAACTACATTATGTTATTACACTTTTTTTTTTGGAAAAATATCTTTGGAACATATATGTGACATCTATCATAAAAATTAAAAAATATTTCTATAAAAAATAAAATTAATATATAAATATTAATCAATAAAATTTAAATCTATTAAGTTATTAAACATAGTGTCAAAATAATATTTTGTAATAAATATGTTAACTAATTAAATTAAAATTAATATTTAATATAAAAATTCCAACACCAAATATAAATATTACTCAACAAACTATTCATATGTGAAATTATTTACATTTATTTTATATGATTTATAGGATTTTAGAGCAAAAATAAATATTGTTAAGTTTAGGTATGCAAATATGTTACATAGAGGAAAAAATGTTGTCGTCCAAAAAAATATTTATTATATTTTCAAGTAAGAAAAATCACACTATCATATAAATATTAAGGAGAATTCTACAACAATAACATTAAATTATAGAAATTATTTTTTAAGGCGAATTATAGAAACTATTAAGTAATTTATACGAATTTATCATTGAATTTAAATAAAAGGGTTATTGAGTAATTGAAGTAGACAAAAGTATATTGATCATCATCATAAAGTTTTAGTTAAGTTGGTTGAATAAAATGTGTGAATTATTATAATTTTGATATATATTTTTGTTTTCTACCGATAAAAAAAAGAAATTACATTGATTATAAGAAGTTTTATTTTATGCCCAAAATGACTCACGGGCCTTGAAGCATGGTCTTTTGTTGTTAAAAGCAAGCCCACAATAGGGAAAATATCGTGGGATGAGCTTCTTGCACCATTATAACTTCTTATACACCATTTTGTAAATAGTAGATTCCCCAAAATGCCCCAAGCCTTTTATTCTTTGTTATATTAGTTGGCTTTGAAACCGTACTCATTTTTGCATTTCATTTTCGCGTTTTGGTGTGTTTGAACTACATTGGTGGTTTTTCTTTCTTTGGTGGTAGTTGGGTGGTGAATTAACGCAGTGGTTCGTCGGAGTAGAGCGGCCGGTGGCGTTGTCGTGGGTGAACGAGGTAAGTCTGATATTTTTGGGTGTTACGGATTCGGTAATGCATATGAACCATACGGATTACCGAATCCGTATTTAGTAGGTGATCCGTATGAAGCATACGGATTAGGCAATCCGTATGAAGCATTTTTTATTAACAATGTTTTATTATAATATTAAATTTTTTAAAAGTTGATTTTAAGTTAAATTTATATGAAACAATTTATTTTTAAATTTAATTTGTTAGGATGGACAACGATGAGTGGATATATGATAGTATTATGTTTGAAGAAATTAATATGAGTGAAAACATTGGAAGAGAGCCTGATGCGTTTGAAAACAATAATTGTTTAATTGATTGTTCTGCAGCATTCAAAACGACTAAGGTATTTATGTGTTTTTGAATGTAGTTAAAGTTGTTAAATGAATGAATTAAGAAGATTAACGATGAATTATCCTATTGTGTAGGTGTTTGAATCCCGTGATGCGGTATTGAAATGGGCTCGTATTGTTGCAAATGAGAATGGTTTTGTAGCTGTCATTATAAGGAGTGACATATCAACTGGAAAAATAGGAAGGACATCATTTGTGTTAATTGGTTGTGAAAGGAGTGGAAAGTATAGACCATGGAAAAAATGTTTGACACCTTTAATGACTAGCACTAGAAAATGTGAGTGTCCTTTTAAGCTGCGGGGCAAACCAGTACCGGGAGGTCAATGGTGGATGGTGAAGCTAATATGTGGCAATCATAATCATGCTTTGACTAAGTCATTTTGTGGACACCCATACGCTGATTGACTAACTGAGGAGGAGAAGATCATTGTTGCGGATATGACAAGGTAGATGGTGAAACCAAAGAATATTCTGCTAACTTTGAAGGAGCACAATGCCAAAAATGTCACAAGTTTGAAGCAAGTATATAATACAAGATATGCATACCGGTCACGTACAAGAGGTGATAATACCGAAATGCAGCAACTAATGAAACTTCTTGAACGCGACATGTATATTCATTGGTATAGATTGAAGGATGAAAATATTGTACATGACTTGTTTTGGGCACATCCAAACGTAGTACAATTGAGCAATACATATCATATGGTGTTCTTGATAGACAGTACATACAAAACAAACAAGTATAGACTTCCTTTACTTGACATTGTTGGTGTGACACCTACTGGGATGACATTTTCAGTTGCATTAGCCTATTTAGAAGCCGAACGCATAAACAATGTAACGTGGGCCCTTGAATGGTTTAGAGGGATTTTTCTGAAAAGTGAATTTTTCCCAAATGTCATTGTTACCGATAGAGATTCAGCATTGATGAGTGCTGTGAAAACTATTTTTCCAGAATCAACCAATTTATTGTGTCGATTTCACATTGACAAGAATGTCAAAGCAAAATATAAAACTTATATTCGCCAGAAGAACGTCTGGGATTATGTCATGGAAGCATGCGAAAGTGTTGTTGATTGTACTTCTGAGAAGCAATATGATGATTGTGTTATGCAGTTTGAGGTTGCATGTGCACCGTAGCCAACATTTGTTGATTATGTGAAGGACACTTGGTTGAATCCCCACAAAGAAAAATTTGTTACAGCATGGACAAATAAAGTGATGCATTTTGGAAATACTACAACTAACAGGTAAGTTTGTCATCTTGACATTGCTTAAATTTAGATTTCCATTAGTTTATTGTCTTTGAAATTAATTGATTATATCATAAACTGTAGGGTGGAGTCTGTCCATTGGACCTTAAAGCAGCTACTACAGAATAGTCTTGGGGACTTATGCACTGTTTGGGATGCCATGAACAATATGATGACGTTGCAACATACTGACATCAAGGCATCTTTGAAGAGAAACACACATGTGGTTGGACATGTTTTTAAAGTTACATTATACAAGAGACTTATTGGTATGGTGTCCAGGTACGCGTTAAACCAAATTGCTGCTGAGTATGAGCGTGTTCATTATGCGGGCAAAAACCCGAGTCGTTATGAATGTGTTATGAGAACAACGCATGATTTGCCTTGTGCATGTGAGTTAGCTAAGTATGTGGTCGGGACCATTCCAATTAACACCGTTCATATTTTTTGACGGAGATTAAACTTTGCAGAAGAAGGTATGCATCAAACCGAAGTGACCATAACTAAAGAGATGAAAGCCATATCCAACCGTTTTGAACAGCTTGATTTGTGTGGGAAAATGAAACTAAAAAGTAAGCTTAAAGAAATTGCATTCCCTGATGTAAATTCCCTGTGCCCCCCTTATAAGGTCAAAACTAAAGGTGCTTCAAAGAAGAGCCTCATAAAGCACCAAAGGTCTACGAGAAATGACCTGTCATATTTTGAGTATGTGGATGACTTACATTCTGTGCAAAATAGTTGCTTTACTCCAATGAAGTCCAGTTCGTTATCTGATGTTCTTCCCTCAGGGAACAAGATCGTTCCTATGATTGATCAATTTCATCCCTTTATGCAGAAATTCATTGTCAACATCATTGATGTCAAAGCTGACGGTAATTGTGGGTGTCGTGTAATTGCCGCCTTATTAGGTTATGGTGAAGATTCTTGGTCTGTGGTACGCAATCATCTGCTCAAAGAACTTGCATAATGGTCTGATGAATATATAGCCTTGTTTGGTGGGATACATAGGTTTGAAACCTTAAAGAAGTCTTTACTAGTTGATGGATTGTCCAAGGTAAAACTTTATTGTATTCCGTGATCATTTGACTTTACTTGGATGTCACTTTATTGTGCAAAAATGGCATTAACTATTTATTTTCAGGTAACAATGGATAAGTGGATGGATATTACCGATATGGGTCATGTAATTGCATTAAGCTATAATGCCATTATTGTTTCTCTTTCACTCCAGCAAAGTATGACATTCTTCCCTCTGAGAAATCAACCGCCTAGAGATCCCTAAGTACATTGCATTCTGTGCATTGGTCATGTACTTGATAACCACTTTGTTCAGGTATGACATTAACTGTTTATCTTCATGTGTTATTAGGTTCACTATGTTAAACTTAGTTAATTTGAATGTGTTTGGTTTGCAAACAGGTCATATTGCGAGAAAATGCTCCATTGCCATCAACGACCTTCTTATGGGCTACTCACTGTACCAATGAAGCTCAACAGTGGCCCGATTATTATATTGCTCGAATGCAAATGTATACAAAATGTATGAAATTGCTCACACAACATGTTGACTTACGAAATGGGTAGACAATTTTTAAATAATCAAAGTACTATTTAATTTCATAAATGTTTAAATATTTAAATATAAGTAAGCATCATTGAACATGTTGTCCAAAATCAAAGTACATCAATCATGTATACAAAAATCAATGTCACCTATGGTGTGTATCTCTAGGTCGTCTAGCTCGCGTATAGACAATGCCATAATCCGTGACACCTCGAGCTAGATGCAACAACTGCTGCGTCATAGAGTATGCACCAGATCCCTCTGTGACCACCCTTATATCGATCATATGTTGCAACCCCTCAACAATCTGTTGGCAAGCAGCCTGAAATAAGCACAGAGAAGCAATATGATAATTGTGTTTTTCCATTAGAGGGATTTCATAATGTAGAAATAATAAAATGTTTAATTTATTACCACTGCATGTGCAGGGGTCTGCTCTTGCATAGATACAGGTAACTCTAAATGTGGTCCAGCATCTGCACGAGAATCATGCACCGGGGGAGCAACTGGTACAGTAGTGGGCTCAGGATGACCACGTGAACGGGCTTCCTCATACTGTGTCAGAGTCATGAATGGATGGTAAACACGGTAGAACCACTCCATATATCCAGCAACATGTTGACCTGGATAATCGACCAAGTCCCCAGTCACAACAATGTAGTCAGTGAAGTGCATCCACCTATTGTCAACATCCTCAGCAGAAAGTACCTCAGACTCCCTCAACTCTGGAATATGTTGAACATATCCAAATTGCCTAAGTACTCGGTCAGGTAAATATCTGACTGTGGATGGACCCCATCTGATGGCCCCAGAATATAATGAAATCATCTCAAAATCTCTGTGACCACGGTACTCCCCATACGGCGTTCAGCTAACATCAGCAGCAGTCAACCTATCTATACGCGAGCGATAGGTTGTCAGAGGTAACGCCTTTGCAGTATTCCAGTGGCAGGCACATGGTTGAACCTCCTGATACTGATCGTTCGGAACGACATTCCTTAACGTAGGAAAATGCTCGTATATCCAGCACTGCACATGTAACCAAATTATTGATTAACAAATTAATCATAACACACACCAACAGTTGGTTATACACTAAAGAAGATACAACTTATATAATCGGTTATACCTGTAATAGAGTAATGTATCTAACCAAATGCTTCCCATGGTGCTTACATGCATAATTCAAGTTATCATACATGTGCACCAGAGTAGTCGCTCCCCAACAATATCCGATAGCCTGATCCATGTCGCGGAAAGCTTCCAAGAAGACCACACCTATATGTGTGGCACTCTTGTTAGCAAACAGAGTGCATCCCACTAGATGAAGCAAATAAGCCCTCACAGCTAATGTCCATTGCCTAGCCTAACACTTCACATCATACAACTCTCGTAGCCACGAAAGCCAAACATATGCCCATGGCATTGGGTGGTCTCGACTTCAGCTTCTTCAACGGTTACCTCCAGCAAATCCACCAACAACGTAATGGCCTCTCCTACCTCAATTGCTTCATAGGACTGGAACGCTCCCATAACAGGGATATGCAATATTGAGGCCACGTCATCCAAAGTCACCGTAACTTCTCTCACACACAGATGGAAACTACTGGTTTCAGGGTGCCATCTCTCCACAAAAGAAGATAGCAATCCCCTGTCCCCAGTCTCCACACAACAGGAAATCAATGCAGCTAGCCTCGTTGCAGCCATTAAGCCCTGAATCTCTACCGCTAGCTTCCCAAATTTAATCACTTTACATCCGTGGGAAGCCAACTTCAACTCAGGATGTTTCTGCAATAAATAGAATATCGGTTTACATGTATATTATGAATAATGTTACTTATTAGGGTATGAAAATCAACATAATGATACCTCTCCGGCCCACACTCGTTGGGCAACATGATCTGCATAAGAAGTTAACACGGAACAGTCTTCCAGCCCTCCTGGATATGATTCCGTCTCAGTACCAATATCCTCCGTCCTAGGAATATCAGTGTCCATATGAGGTTCCTCAACAAACAGGATCCTTAACAACCACATTATGTACCCTTTCTCTACGCGCGGATGCCGTAGGCCTACGCCAGTCAACAGGTTCATCTTCATTAGCTCTACTACTACTTCTACCCAGTGCCCGATGCATTCCTCTAGTCTTAGCCATTATCTGTGGGTATCTTAACCATTACATGTCACTCATGACTTCAAACCAAACCCAAGCGACAATAATTGATAAGAAGATACATGTCACTCATGACTTCAAACCAAACCCAAGCAACAATAATTGATAAATCATTTCAAGTCATACACAACTTTGATTCACATACATACCTTGTAAGAATAGTTCTAACCTATCATTTGCTACAACAGGTTTTCAACTTATATAACACAAAGCAAAATCTTAATCCAATATGTCCAAAACCCAAGCAACAACAAGACTCAATCATTCCAAGTCATACTACACAACTTTGATTCACATACATAGCTTGCAAGAACAGTTCCAACCTATCATTACTTTATTTTTTATTTAGTGAAATGCACAAAAAAATTTAAAAAAATTGCACATACGGATTATCTAATCTGTATGAAGCCATTTTGTTTCTTACGGATTACTGCATCCATATCAGCCATGGCCGAACTGCAACAGCCACCACATGACCATGGACATCTTAGAAAAAAGTAAACACTCACCAGGGCCACAAGACACAGAAAACCAACACCACCAAAGCCAATGTATCCACGAACAAGGTCAACGTTTGGGTGCGGTAGAGAAACAAACCAACCAAGCGGAGCCGAAGAAGCAGAAGTGGAAAGGTGCAGAGGAAGAAGAAGAAACATGAAAAATAAATAAAATAAACTTATTATTATTTAAAGAGTATTAACAAAAATGCACTATTTAAAAATTGGGTATATGAGAAATTTAAATGGTGGAGGAAGCTCATCCGTTGCCCATGTGCGTGGACGACAGAAAAATCTCACTGCAGCTGAAAAAACAAAATAAAAAAACGAGACGTTATCAGTTCCCTCCGATTTCACTCTTTAATCCCCACCAGCAAAACACAACACACACTCCTTTCAAGTCCAAACCCCAAATGGTAATAGTCGCATTATCCTCCTCCCTCCCCGCCGGAAGAAACCTCTTCTCCTCCATTCCACCAACGCCGCCACCCCCAGATCCCGCCACCGCCGTCTCCGCCACTCCAAAACCACCAATTCCAATCCCCAAATACCCCCCTCCCCGCAAAAAGCCCCAACCACCCCCACCACAGAACCCCGCCCTCAAACACCACCGCCGCTCCAAGTACCACAGACCAGTTCCCCGCGATGGCGGCGTCATCGCCTCCGACGGCTCGGACCGCGCCGTCGTAATCGGGGAGTCCGGCGTGTCTTACCTGCTCCCCGGCGCGCCGTTCGAGTTCCAGTTCAGCTACTCCGAGACGCCGAAGGCGAAGCCAATCGCCATCCGCGAGCCAGCGTTCCTGCCCTTCGCGCCGCCCACGATGCCTCGGCCTTGGACCGGGAAGGCGCCGTTGAAGGGCAAGAAGAGCAAGAAGGTTCCGCTCTTCGACTCGTTCAATCCCCCGCCGCCCGGCACCAAGGGCGTGAAGCGCGTGGAGATGCCTGGGCCGTTTCCCATGGGGCAGTTTCCGCAAGAGGGGAAGACGAGGGAGGAGATTCTCGGAGAGCCTCTGAAGAAGTGGGAGATACAGATGCTGGTTAAGCCCATGATGTCTTACAATCGCCAGGTTAATCTTGGTTAGTTCTTTCACATGATCTTTTATTGTGCAAAATGTTCAGGTTCCTCAGTTTTCGGACAATATTGGTGTTAGTTCCTGTACGGACCAAAAATGTATTAAGCCTTATAGTTCTTTCACACTGTACGGAAATCATTCAAGGGTGGGTAGGTAGGTAGTTAGTTGTTGGATGAGACCAAGTGGTAGCAACCAGTAACCACTCACTCATGCAACTCCTTTGAGTGTGTTTGCTTTTTGTGTTGTTTATGATCAAGGTCTTGAATTGTGGTTTCCTTGCGATCCTTGATGTTGTGGACAAATGTGGTTGGTGAGACTGCAATTGCGGTTGTGAATGGTGATGGGGTTGCAGTGACCCCAAAAACCTGGACCAATGTTTTAAATTGCAGTGGGAAAATGTGACCTCAATTGTAATTGCAATGCGGTTGCAGTGAGTAGAAAAAACCTTGAAATTGAGATTGCAATTGTGGTTCGAGACCATTTTTTAAAATAATGACCTTGATTTTGCGGCCAAAGTTGCATTTGTGGACCGTATTTTAAATCATTGTCTCTGATGATGAGTGCCTTTGATCATTGGTTAAGTGTTATCTGAACTGTGTTTTTTTATTTCTTGCGAGGCTTTATGATGATAATGAATTAAATCAAGTTTTTAAGTGGTTCACAATCATGGTATGATGCAGTTGTTATGGCCAATGCAATTTAGATGCTGGCATCGCCTTCATGTGATGCAGTTTGCAATTTGAAATCCTGAATTTATTATTATGAGTTAAGATTTGATGATGTTTAGTTCTGATGGTCTAGGAAGGGATGGATTAACGCATAACATGCTGGAGTTGATACATTCACATTGGAAGCGTTGCCGAGTCTGTAAAATTCGTTGTTTAGGTGTTCCAACTGTAGATATGGATAATGTTTGCCATCATATTGAGGTATGGCACCCTTTTCATTTTTTCAAAATTTATTTGTAATCTTGTGTAGTTTGTGGTTGCATATTTCTTACCTCAAAATCTCTTTTTGTTTAATCTGTGAGTATATTTATATCTACAATTGCACAAGATCGTTCCTGGGCATATATTGCTCAACATGGATTATGCCCTGGAAATGAAAATATGTTACTTAGAGAACTTTTAGCTGAAACTGTTTTTTCAGCAAATTTTAAAGTTGTAGTCTAGTGTTTTAAAATTCACCAATAGCATACAATGTTTTTTAGCAGTGATGAACATAATGAGGTTTGGCTGTACTTGGCTGAGTAAGGAATCAAAAGTTACTTTGAGCTCTTGGTAGTTCCCATTTGAGTTGTTAAAATGTATATGATGAGTGATGCTCTACCTGGGTGGTCAAAAGGCATTGAATGCTGATTTTGGGACAATGCTATTTGTTCTGAATCTGATGCATCTGGTTGCCAAGCCGGTTACTCAAAAGAAAAATGACTTTTACAGGGGTGACTGGCTTTAAAGGCTGTTGAAGCCTTTCTTCTCTTTTCAAACAATTATTCTTTATTAAAATAATAAGAATGTAGCAATATTCAGTTGAATTGTTCTGGCGGGTTCTGTTTCCTAGTTGAGGCATTTTTTTTGTCTTCAATACTGTCTTTTATTCATAGTTAGATTGAGAATAGATTTTGTTGATGCTTTTACATTTTTTAGTTCCTCTATCATTCAATCAATTACAGCACACGATGTTGACAAAATCAATAGATTATTATGAGCCATGCATGAAAGTCGGTTGTTGCTTAACATTATTTGTTTACTTTGAAGTCAAACTTTGTATGTTATAACAGGAGAAAACAGGGGGGAAAGTAATTCATCGAGTTGGTGGTGTAGTTTATCTTTTCCGTGGCAGAAATTACAACTATAGTACTCGTCCACAGTATCCAGTGATGCTTTGGAAGCCAGCTGCTCCTGTTTACCCAAAACTTATACAGGATGCTCCAGGAGGATTAACAAAAGATGAAGCTGATGAATTACGGATGAAGGGGAAAAGCCTGTTACCAATATGTAAATTAGGTAACCATCTATTGGGGTTTCATACATCTTTCTAATGCACACACACGTATATAGCATGAACAAATTTGACAATTTATTGTACCCTTTGTCTTTTTTTTTTTTTTTTTTTTGTCTTGCCTTGAATAAGTGAAGTCACAGAAGTTGAGGCAAGACTTTTTTCTAAACTCAAAGGAAAGAATGATTTCTTATTGTTGAACCCTAAATCTCAATTGTTGTGCCAATGTGGTACCAGCCTTAGGCTAGGGTTAGAAGATACAAAATAAATGATTTCCCTCAATATTATTCTCCTCACTCTCTAAGAGTCTACCTTTCTCAAATGATAAAGATGATTTCTCTATCAACCTCCCCTCTTTATTTATGGGCAATATGCCTTTTTTCTTCTGCCTAACTAACTAACTCCCTCACTAACAGACACCTAACTAACTACTAATGGGTATCTATCAATAATATTGAAGTATACTGCCTGTTAGGTTTGAAAAGAAGGAAACGTAGTTAGGGACAGTTACTGCAACTAAGTTAAGGGAATCAGTTAAACAAATATGGGAGAATAAAGATGAAAAGATTCATTCAGAGAATTAGAGCATGTGTATAGGGGAAGCTTTTGGAAGAGAATTATTTTCCCGTTCTCAGTCGTTCTATAATTTTTTTCTTTGTTTGTACTATCTATCATTCAATTTTTTTTTCATGGGTTCATAACAATTGGTCCAACCTTCTGGATCTTATTGGGGAAGAAATGGAGAATTTGATGGTGTTCTTGAAGAAATGACCAGAGATCAGGGGCTACGGCCTCATTGGATTCCTGAATTTCTGAGATTAAAGTATTGATAGAATTGAAGAGCTTAAGTAGATACTTCAGAAGTTGCTGAGGAAGTAGGGAATTGATCCTGAGGAGGAAAAGGCAAAAGCACAAACATGGTGAGGGCCTGCTTCATCACAATTGACCAAGAACAAGGAAAATGTGGAAGGAGGATGTTCAGAGTTTGCCAGTGATGAATCTTGTTCTTGGGTCAAGACAGTCGTAGTTTCAATGGAAGTGATGCATTGGGTTGGATGTCAAAACAGGAAGAAACAAATGCATAACAAGATTGGCCATTCGATAAGGTGCTGAATAAACAAGAAACAAAAGCAGAACAGGATAAAGTGACATTAACAGGGATGACCCAGTGGCAGAGGTGATAGAGGCAGAAGTCAAAGATGCAGATACAACAATTGATCACGATTTCTAAATCTCAGATTTGGTGACAATTTTTTTTTTTTTTTTGATCAGCAAAAATATGTATATATATATATATATATATATATATATATATATATTGGATAAAAGTACTCTAAAAAGAACTTGTTACAATGAAATGGAAATAACTGGAATCACCACATTGAGATTTGTATGGTAGCTGAGGGAACAAAACCATGCCTTGCGTGCTGCAATATTGTTCTAGTAGAAACTAGGGCATGGACTGACCAACCCATTTTGAATAAACAAACAAAAAATGTTCTTCTGAGGGAATCCTTCCTTTGGATGCATGTTGATTTGGGTGGTGGAATCTCAAAGAAAAATGACAGGAAGAATCTTCTGGAGCAGACTTAAGTAGAATGCAAGTGGGACATATGATTGTGCTTCAGAACTCAGGCTGCATTAGAAATCCAGAAATGCTTCAGACAAGGAAAAGCTGTCAGGATTAAGAAATATGTTGTCAGAGTTCTATAAATCTGATGGGAATCATTTCCAGTATGTAGACAGAATTTTATTTGGATTCTTATTCCCTCCTCCAATTCCTGTATTTTGTTAAGGCAGAAAATATTGATGAAATTTTTGTTCTTAAGCAAATATAATGATTTCTTCCAAAGCTTATTCAAGACAATGGGGATGTTGTATTGGGGGAATTTTTGGTGGTGTGGTTTACTCTCCCACATGTGCTTTGGAACAAAATGTGGACCTGGACAGTGGCACTGATCATGACGATTATGGAACACAGGCAATAATGGGTTAGGTTTTTTTTTTTCTGCTTAATTGGCCAAGCCCAGCCTTGTCTTAGTATTATTTAGGTTCATGAAAAAGGAGATGGGCATTGCAAATCTGTCCACTGAGGCCATATTTTGAACTAATGGGCAAATCCAGGTCTTTGGGCAAAGAAGTTGCCATTTGAAAATAGAACATCTGACTAGTTGCAGGTTTGAGCCCTCATCCGTCGTCTTGTAGTAAGGTAAATGTGAGTTCTCTATAAGTGCTCAGAGCCTAAGAACTTCCTCTGGCTTAGACTGAGGCACCATCTCCTTACCATGAAATTTTTATTATTCATTTCCAGCTTTCATGATTTCAACCTTGGGGGTACAATGTTGAATTTCAAGGGAGGTGGTATTGTTAGGACAGAAGGGAAGAAGAAGTAGATAGAGATAGTTAGAGTAGTTAGTGGGAATCAGTTAGATAAATCAGAGGGGGTAGATTAAGGATGGAAGGGATTTATTCAGAAAATTTAAAAGTTTGTATGAAAAGGACAACTCTTTGTGGAGGGGAAATCTTTACAGGTGAATTCTTTTTTTTTCTCTTAATCAATCATTCAATAAAATTGTTTGTTTCCTTTGTTTCTATCAAGTTCTCTTTTTTCTTTCATGGGTTATCACTCTGTCCAAATAAAATATTTGACAATATGAGATACTATGGGCTTTCAAGATGTAAATTTCCTGGTTAGTAGAGTAAGAATATAGATAATTAAAATAGAACCCATAGTATAAATTATTATTGATATTACATTCTTCTTTTTAGATGATTACACATTCATTTGAGACATCAATTAAGGTTCTTATTTCTAAATTCCTTCCTCTAATTTACTTCTATCCTGTTGCAGCCAAAAATGGAGTATATACATCCCTTGTAAAGGATGTCAGAGATGCTTTTGAAGGAAGTGTTTTGGTGAAAATTAACTGCAAGGGATTGGATCCTAGTGATTACAAGAAAATAGGTGCCAAGCTTAAGGTATATACATAGCAGGCTTTGTATATCGATTTATTCCTTTTGCACCTTGTTAGTTATGCCTGCGTCATTCTTTTTGCACCTTATTAGTTATGCCTGAAACAAACAATTTTGATATCTGTTCTAGGTATTAATTGCACTAATTCATTTATGTAGCATAAGATACAAAGTTATATGTGATTCATCTTATGATATGAACTAAGTGATAGGTAGCCATATCTATCTAATAATGGGGTTTGAATTGTTAATCGTAAGATTCTAATAACTAAGGATAATTGAACGGAATAAGGAGAGAAATTACCCTTCAAAGGGTTTCCGTTATAATTGAACACTTGCTTAGTTCACACAAATTACAATTTCCTGAAATTCTCTTGTTTATCTAACTTGTTCCTAAGTACCTTGGCTCCCCTTTATTCTTCCCAGAAAGATTTAGGAAAGAAAGCAAGAACATGGTTCAACTAGGAAAGCAAAACCTTAGATAATACAGATGAATTAATTAATGATTATAACTACTCAGTTTAATCAATTAAGTTGCTTAAGTTGGCAAGTGCAAAATTCACATGAAGTGCGTGATTGAGTATTCATCAATTTGATTTTTTGTATTATTATCTGTCTCAGGCTATATGCTAAAAGTGAGCTTTAGGTCTGGTCTATCATAGAATTTGAAGGCACCCTTAAGGTTGTTAACCAGGGAATTATTGTTTCAAAATAGAATTTTCTGCACTCAACTACCAAAATAAAAATAGTTCATATTCTATACTTGTGACAAAGCTCAATGCTTTTGTTATCGGATTTCATTATGTGTCAGCTCTGGGGAAAATGAGGGACTTGTTACAATTGATCACTGCAACATAATATGCACTGGAATTTGTTTAGAGTCAATTTGTTTAGAGTCTTTAATATATATTTGTTCATAATAATAAAAGGTCATGTTCAGTTTAAGTTTAGCCTCAATCAATTGAAATAGGAATATTGTGCTGCATCCATTTTGATAGTCTTGTTTTGGCAGGATTTGGTTCCTTGTGTGCTGTTGTCTTTTGATGATGAACAGATATTGATGTGGAGGGGCAAAGACTGGAAATCAAGGTACCCACAACCTCTGCCAGTGTTTACGCCTTCAAAAGCTGACATTGTTGGGAATTTGGAAAATTCAGGTAGGTGTTTGAGAAAATAAATTTGGTTGAACCATTTTTTTTAATGTCCTGTCCCAATTGGATTCGTGTACAGTGTGCATACATATACGTCTGTACATAAATTATGAGATATTCTTAGTGAAGAGGAAGGAACATGCAAGAATGAGGGTTCCCAATATATATCCTAAAATGGAAAACAAAATCTTATAACTAAAAGATTAAAATTTAGAGACAATCAATGAGTATTTTATGTTCAAAGGAAGGTGATAGTAAGCAATCATGGCTCTAGAAAAGAAATGGTTTCTTCTTAAAACAGGTTTGGAGTTTAGGACATGTTTGATGCAATTCCCCCGCTGATAATACTATGATAAGTTCTCAAATTTCTCTCTATGGATTTCAATGGTGGAGTTTATTATACAAATTTTAAAGATTGGCCATGGACTGAAAGACATATTTTAGAAAGGCATTTCATCGTGGTTTCATGAATTTTCTCGAGCTAATTGGATGTTTGGGGAATAGTTGAATTAGCTTCGTGTTTAGCAAATTTGATGTTTTGGGGAAGTTTGTACAATTGTTTGGATACCTTTGTATAGTGATATTGGGGAGAAATTAAGGAAAGAAGTTCTACTGCCGATCCAAAAAATTTAAAAGGAAAGACAGTTACTTTTTGTTTGTAAAATGAAGACAAGTTCAATTCAACATGGGGAGATGCAGCAAATGAAGTTTCATTGAGTTTTCTTCTGTAATAACTTCATTATGTTCTTTTATATGAGGTGACTCATTTTACCCGGATGATTTTCATTGCATTGAGATTGAGTTTTCTTTCTCTTTATCTGCTAAGTTATAAATATGATGTCTGCAAAAAATATTTTCCTAGTGAAGCTTTGATGATAAACAGCAAACATACTATTTTTGTGGTCTTTTCCTTACCACTCGTTGATTATTCAACTGCTGTCTGTCATACTACTTTACAGTTTTCTAATGTGCATATTCCTTTAACTTTTTATATATATTTAAAATAACAGCCTCCAAGAATTGGCATTGTCTTTCCTGTGCCATAGATGAATTATATATGATATTTTTGTGTTTGTTCGATATCATGACCAGGCCATATGGTAAAATATATCAGTTGATAACATTGGCCATGCAACATTGTAATGTAATGTTTTCACAATATTGATCAGGTGAGACTGATGACAATCAATACAAGCATGATGGCAACATGGTGAACACAAGCCCAAAAATGTTGTCTCTGTGGAAGCGTGCAATTGAGTCAAACAAAGCTTTGTTGCTGGATGAGTTTAATCTCGGTCCTGATGCTCTCTTGGAGAAGGTAGAGGAATTTGACACTGTTTCACAGGCCTTGGAGCACTCCCATCCAGCATTTAGTTTGTCAAGTAAAGAAAATGATGCTGAAGGTTCATCTGCAAACTTTGAATATAGTTATTCTAGTGATGGCTTACATACTGAAGAGGATTATGCAAAGTTTGAAGATAGTTATTCTAGTGATGGCTTACAAACTGAAGAGGAAGAGGATGAGGATGATTATGGTGACAACTATGATGATGAAGACGATGGCTTGTATGCGGTGGACACATCAGCTCAACCCGGATCATTACCTGTTGATATGATAGTCAAAAAGCTAAAACAAAGACCATTGGAGTAAAAACTATTTAAAAATAATAATGACAACTTGAAGGGCTTTTGTATTGACCAAAATAGCAGGCATGAAATGTAAAATTACCAATAAAAGAAAGGAATTAGTTATCTGTAAATAACGAGTTGGACATTCTCTAAAGCACTATATGCCTTGGTTTCATGAATGACACGTATTTATGCGGCGACGACTACGTTTACAGCATGTGGTGGCCCACTCGTGCTGAAAGAGAATTTTATCAATTAATCATGGTTTCTGAATATGGTGAATTAGAGCCAACATTGTTACCTGATGCTGCACTCCTTCAAATAATATATTCACAATTTCACATCACGGAGTATCCAGTGATTAACTGCTTCTCTAGTTTTCCCTCTCTTAAAGTTCATCCCTCACCAATGACATTGTTTGTTTAATTTTATTTGCAAAAAACTAAGCTAAACTCAGAAGAAAAATGTTTTAATTATAATTTTTAGCACAAATGTTGATTTAAATGTGAAAATACAAATGCATATGAATTAGATATTGTGAATTATGTAAATTTTGTTTGTTAAACATTTGATTAAATTCTTAACTAACGAAATATGTTCAAATTTGAATTTAGATTTAATACATTAGTGATTTGATCATGCGTGTATATATAAGAATCCAATCGTAAAAAATAAAAATTTAGATAAGATATTGTATGGATAATAAAAACTTCTTTACTAATATATACTATTACTTAATGCATGATAATTCTATTTTATAAAAACTTGTGTTTCCAAACAAGGTTAATAAATAAAAAATAAAAACTATGCACGCGATAAACAAACTTAATTCAAAATTGATGTTCTGAAGGAACCAAACTCAACTTTAATTTCATCTAAGCACTTTATTCTTTTCGCTCGGACTTGCACGTGTACAGACCCCCGAGTGAAAGACTAACAAAACTCAAATAAATGAATAGAAAAATAGAAAACAAGAATTTGACATAAGACAACTAACACGCAATGGCAAAAAAAGATACAATACAAAGCTGAAGCGTGAAACTGAATTTGGTTTTAAAAAGTAGAAAATAATAGTTATGTGAATATTGAAAACAAAAGCGTATATTGTTTTTGTCTTGTCTACTTCTCTTCCTCTGTTAAGTAACCCTGGTCAGCCAACAAACCCAAAAAAACATTTGCTCTTTTTAATATTATTATCAAATTCCTTGTGCCTGGGGTTATATTGTTCACACAACTTGATTCTTCTCTCTCTCTCTCTCTTTCACTCACATAAACGCATAAAGCAAAGCATCTTCTGCCCTCTAAATTTTACTTGTCAATAGTGAGTGCTACACCTTTCTTTCTTCCCATCCGGAATCAACCCTGTTTTATTTTATTTTTTTCTTTCTTCATTTGGATGAAGCAATTAACTTTTTGGACTTTTGGGTGAAGCAATCTCAAGTAAGGAATCTAGATTTCATTGGCTTCAAAAAATTGATCAGCAAGCTTGTTGCTATGTATCCGAACTTGGTTTATGCTCATTCTCTCCTCCCACTTGAGTTTCAAATTTCTCAACAATTATATCAAAATTCTACTTCGGTTATAATTGCATTCATTTGTGATGTAGCTAATAGTACATTCTTTTTCAAGCATGTGCTAGTGGTGACTAATTTCCTTTTCACAACCTGGCTTTTTAGTTCCAATTTTCTGGATGCATATCTTGTATCTTCATTGATACATTTGCAATTTTTGGTGATCTTTGTGATGTGTTTGTAGTATTTTTCAAGTTTCTATCCATTTTATCCTTTTGTTGTAGTATTGTTATTAGAACTGAGTGCTATCATTGAAAAGGGTAGTCCAATGCATGATTCTCCCACCATTGGCATAGTGTTTCAAGAAACACATCAAGAAGAAACATGAAATTCTAAAGCTAGCACACATAACTCATGAGTTTCTTTACAGAGTCCTCTAGCCATACATGGCAACCAACCATAACTTCAGACTCTACTACCCTAAGTTATTGGTTGAATTGGAGGTTCTTCTTCTGTGCACTATGGATTTTAGCCTCCATGGCTCTGGCATTTTTTTTAATTTTCAAATATGAAGGATTCAACAAATCAAGATCAAATAGTGGAGAAAATCAGGGAGAGGAAGACGCTGGATTGCTATATGAGGATGAAGCATGGAACACCTGTCTTGAAGGAATTGATCCTTCATGGCTCCTTATTTATAGAATAATTTGTTTTGTTGTGCTTTTGGCTTTGATCATTGCAAGTGTGGCTGCAGATGGAGCAGGCATATTTTACTTCTATACTCAGTAAGCTATACTTTAATAAAGCATATATGAATGGTCTATTATTCTTTGCATGCTCAATGATAATATACATTAACAATAATATATATATATATATATATATATATATATATATTCTTGAAAATATCAAGAACTGTCATCCTTTTTAAAAAAATGAATTAGAAAAATCATGTATTAATTTCTTTGTTAGGTGTTTCATTGCCACCTCAATTCTTA
Organism: Glycine latifolia; assembly: GCA_013407115.1. Taxonomy (NCBI): domain Eukaryota; kingdom Viridiplantae; phylum Streptophyta; class Magnoliopsida; order Fabales; family Fabaceae; genus Glycine; species Glycine latifolia. The sequence goes on along the minus strand of CM023948.1, from coordinate 19,426,779 downwards.
AGCTAAAGACTTTGTATAATTGTTTCTTTTTATATTATTTTTAGATATAGTTTTAGGATTTTTAAAGAACAACTTCATGATATCTTGCATTTATTGGGGTATTGATTTTTTAATACTCTTGGCATAAAAGATGAATAAGGCAGAAAAGGGTCAAATTGTTCTTTTTTTTAGGAATGATTGATTGTTTCAATAAACAATTGTCTTTGTAAAAATTCTAATCGTAATATTGTTCTTCTTTTTTATTGTGCTTAACAGATGGACCTTTACATTGGTCACTATTTACTTTGGGGTAAGGCTTTACATTTCCAACTCTTATATATTGTAGTAAAAAAAACTAGTATGAAAATATGAAAATGCACTATATCATTTTTTTTCTTTTTTTATAATATCTTATGCGATTGACTTGTTTTTTTTTTATCTCAATTTCCCTTTCAGTTTGGATCATATTTCTCTTTATATGGATGTTCCCTAAAACAAAATAAATATGGGAGCAGCACAGTCAATGGCACTTCTTTAGATCCAGAACTAGACACTTATATAGTTGATGCTCGGAAAACAGCTGGTTTATGGGGTTACATTTTTCAAATAATTTTTCAGGTAATTCTTTTTGTTATTTTTGTTTTACTGGAATTCTTTTTGTTATTTCACCGCTGTAGATTTTTCTTTTTTTCATGGATATTTAAAAATTGATGACGAATGGTAAAAAAAATATTATAGGAGAATTTAGCATTAATGATATTAAATTTTATATAAAAAAAATTGTCTGATGAATGTATCCACATTCATTGGTAGTTTGTAAAATGCTGTGATTAAATAATTACACTAACAAGAAGCTCGTTATTACTTTATATCAAAAAAATATAATTATATAAATCTTTGGGTCAAGTAAGTTAGCAAAGTTTACACAACTTATATAGACAAACTCTTCATAAGATTTCCTCGACTTTAAGATGTCTGCTTGTGTAATAATATGCATCTTGCTCTTTTTCCTAATATTAATGAAATGCTGTAATTAATTTATATTTTGGGTTTTATTGTGTGATTTACTTGTTTTAACAAGTGTCGGGTGTTTTCTATCAATCTCACGAGGCAATCTATCAATATAATTTATTTGTTTCATTTTCTTTTAAATATATAGACTTGTGCAGGTGCTGTAGTGCTAACTGACTCTGTGTTCTGGTTCATCCTTTATCCATTTCTGATGTCCAAAGATTACAGTGTCGATTTTGTAAGTATCATCAACATTTATCCTTTTGACTAGGAAATTATACTTAGCATACAAATATCATAAAAATGTTGCAGAGTATTTGGCCTTCCACCTAGTTTCATATTTGTAGAAACAAATAATTTGAGATTTGTATTGAATACCATTGTTACCAAAGATTCAGTGTTTCATGTTGCATGCAAACTCATATCCTTGAAAGAAACTGTATCATTTTTTCCATAAATTTGAGAAAAAAAAGTTCTCAAAATTATCTCTTTTATTAAAAATTTGCTTTTAGTTATTATATGTTCACAATTAATTTTCTACAATATCAAAATCGCCACAAAATTGTTGGGATACCGAGAGGGGGGTAAATATCGGAAAGATTTATACCTGAGTAACCATATAAGTGAATTAGACACCATACCTTAACCCAAAACCTTAAGGCTCAGGTTTATGGATCTTCTCCTCACTTATATGGTGTTCAACTTTTCTATTTCTATCCGATGTGGGACTTTAACTCACACTTGTACTCCAACAAAAATTTCTAAGATGGCTGCAAATTTAAAACGCTGCTCTTAAGTAGTAGTAGGTTGGTTCTTTTGCAATCCATAAGATGTTTTTCTTTCATCTGAAAATATTTGTTTTTTTTCATTTCGCAGTTGATTTTTTGTATGCACTCAATTAATGCTCTTTTCCTCCTCGGTGACACATCATTGAATTGCATGGTGAGTTTCGGTTTTAGCAGTTTATGGTTTGTATATATGGTATTAATTGGTATTATATCATTAAGTTCTTTTTTTTAATCTTTTAACCTTGCAATAAGTTCAAAAATTCAAATTGACAATTTTTTATTCTTAACACGTGCAGAGATTTCCAATGTTTCGATTTGCATATTTTGTCTTGTGGACGTCTACTTTTGTGATTTTTCAGTGGATCATCCATGTTTGTGTTTCACTTTGGTAAAACTGTGTATCCCTTGTTTTATAATTTTTTTTATACAACAGAGTGGTGCCTTTTATAATTTGATAACCTTTGTTACAGGTGGCCTTATCCTTTCCTTGATTTATCATCCTCATATGCCCCCTTATGGTATGTTCTTAAACCCTATATGTCACATTGTCACGATTGCTGAAGTGATTAATTGTATTCTCATTGCTTCATAAAGTTGAACATATTTAATATTTTTCCTTGATATACAGACTCATCTAAATATATAGGCTCAACTTTATCAATGATTGGCACGTGCATATCCTTTTGGAAGTCAGCATGTTATTATATATTCAAGACACTGACAGATTGATTTTATATTTCAATGGACAAAAGAATTTATAAGACTATGGTATTGTTTGAGATTTTTTTAAAATATTTTTTTCAAAAATCGTTTTTAAAAAGTTATTAAAAATTATTTTAGTTCAAAATAAATCAATCTAAACACATTACATTTACCAATAAGTAAGTAGTTGGTTAAAGTATAATAAGGGAAAAGGAGAATTTTTGTATGAAATTTTGGTTAAGGTTTTCAAATATGACAATTTGAAAATAAACTTTGGAACAGTAAATCATTACGGTGTAACATTGCATGTTTTATTTAATTTGTTACTGGTTACAAATGCAGCAACTGGATATGAAACTAATTATTGCATAAGGTCTACTTTCAAATAATTATTATACATATAGTTTTCCCTATTGGACTTTCAGGTACTTGGCTGTGGCTTTGATGCACTTTCCATGCTACGGCGTCTTTGCTTTAATAGTAAGGATGAAGCACTTGTGGTTATCAAAATCGTTTCCCGGTTCTTCCCGTTTTGTACGGTAACAACACTTCCCACGAAATTCACCTTTCACTTTCACTTAGCAAAAAGTGATTTTGAAGATCAGAATTAGATAACTCCAGTTGTTATGTAAATTCATCGCTTCCCCACTTAAAACATATTATGTGCATGTTTGATTAGAATTCTGTACCATGTCAAATTAGAAGCAGCTTTTTATAGCTTCTCTTGTCTCAGTTTTTTTTCATGTCAAATTGGAATTTTATGTAAAAGCTACTACTATTCGTTGCTTCAAGATTGACATGAATTTTATAAACTAATGCCAAACCAAACAAGCCTTACGTATTTATTTAAATTGATGCAAAAACATGATCATACACGCATCTTTTACGCGATTCAATCACGTATTAATTACCATACTTGCTTAGGCATACAGCGAGCCAGCTGGGATTATCCGTGAGGCTTTAGAATCACACCAATCTGTGAATATCACTGTAAAAAGGATGAGCAGCAGCTAGATGCTTGCTTGCATCACAGGGAAACAGATGCTTTTCCGCATCTTGTTAGTAAGATACCTTGTGATTTTCATAAATTATGTTCATGGAGACTCAAAATAACCAATCGAAAAATGAAGGCGAATAAAAAGGAAACGGGTAGCCAAAAAGCAAAGTGAATAACAACTTAGTGGGGTAAATGAGCTCCTAGACAAGTTTGAGAACCAATCAAGTAAGTGCAAGTACCTATGCAATTTAGTTGAATCAATATAATTCAGTGTTCAATCATCTAAAAGAAGTCCAATTATCTAGAACTTCATTTTCCTTAACAGAATATCTAGCTAAGGCTTCACATATTCTCTGATAAACTGTTCCAACTGAGAGATCTCCCCTGTAAGACCAGAAGCATCTTGAAGTATAACTTTGTTATGGCACTGGGTGAAAGAAAATGGTTCTCCAGGTACCCCAAGGGTGAACTCATTTGCAATGTCAGCTGCTGATATTGCACTTCTTGATTCCCGTAATTTGTCACTGTAAAAGGATAATAAAAGTCAGAACAGTGTTGCAAGATAAAAAGAATAAACACTGTCAGGTTGAACAATACGTACAGTTTTAAGATATTAACAACAAATCAGGTGTAAGGATAATAAGAGTCAAGTTCAGTGAGGAAGATGCTACAAGGACTAGTGTTAATAATAGAAACTAGAAAGTACTTCTTAAACATGACCCGAGCAACAATAATAACATGAACATACGAATGTATAATAGTATATATAGGCATTAAACACACAAACAACAATAACCAAACCTTATCCACCTAGGTGAGACGAGTTACATTTGTTAAACTTTGCTATAGGGCTATTAGAAACCAAATTGCCAAACCATTTAGGGTCCATTTGTTTCAAAGTTTAGTAAAATTGATTTAAAAATAATTGATGTTGAGAGAACTACAGTTGAAAAAGTTGATTTGTGTTTGGAAATGATACTTTAAAAGTGAGTTGGCAAGAATTTATTTTGGTTCGAAATATATTTTTACAATAAATACAGTGGAATCTCAAGTCAGCACCTAAAACGAGTTTCTATCATCTTCTCTCCTAAATAGGCACTACTCCAACTTTCTCATTAATACCCTAATCGAACCTTTAATATGTCCGCTCATTTACTTTAAAATTCTCATCTCAGCTATGCTCTTTTTGGTCTCATTGGGTCATTAGTGGCAATTGGGAAACATTGACTCCTAAACAACCATAAATAGTCTAATAGCTGTTAGCAGAAACGATAGGCACTTCACGATCACAAATTAAGTTATCACACTACTGTGAGGTCTAGGGAGTATGGCGAATCAGATGTACATTTTACATTGCCAGAACCATGACCACAGGTCACAAAGCAAACAACCTTACATAACACCTAGGCTCACCCTCACATAATCCATCAACACCCAACAATACTATGCAACAACAAAGAAATCAATGAACAATCAAACAAGCAGAGATAGAAGATTGAGTCTCAAAGCAATACATTTCCTTCCCCATCTGTTTGCCGATGAACTCCTTGGAATGAGCAGTGACTTTGTCCATTTTGTTGCAGAGAATAAGTAACGGAATCTTCTTCCTCACGACACTTCCCTTGGTCAATATATCATACAGATACCTGATAACAAAATTAAACCGACACGTGCAAGAATTCAGTACCTCTTCTTCCTCATCAACACAGGAAATGGTTAGTTACTCAATGCTCATACACATTTACACACAGAATTTCAACAAAACACTTGAAGCAGAGAAGGAATTACTCTGAAGCGGCACGGCAATTCGGTAAGAAGTCAACAGCATCAACAACAAACACAATGGCAGCAGCCTGGGGCAAGTACTCATCCAGCTTGGGTCGAAGCCGCGAATGTCCCGGAAAATCAACAACGCGAATAGGTTTCACCTTGCGCTTCTGCCAAAGCAAACACCAGACACTAGTATCATTTCCAGTTCAACAAACAATTCAAATGAATTTCACACTCTACTAAGAGGCAACTCAGGTAAGTAAGAAGAAGCATAAACGTTACCGGGGCTGTTTCAGAATGAAGAAGGAAAGTGTCGTCGTTAGGTTCCATGGACGTAAAGGTACCCTCGTGGATAGAACCATCCCTAAGCTACAAAAAAAGTAAAGTATGAATTTAGATTTTAAGTTAAATGCAATTTTTTTATCCACCAATTTTATCGATGACTAATCTTCGCTGACTATCCACTTTAGCGAGGTCTCCCCTCCCAACCATGTTTTATTAGAGACCTTGTTTAAGAAAAGCAAAACAAGTTGCAATCGGAGCAACGACTTGTTGGTGAGAATGAGAGAAGTGGAAAATGAGAATGGAAGGAATTGATAAGCTTACTTGGTAGAAGAGGACAGTTTTGCCGGCGCCGGAGAGGCCAGTGAGAACAATGGTGTTGGACTTTGCGCGCTTCAACAAGCGAACTGTGATGACGGAAATGTTATTAATAATAGGAATAAATAAATGTTGAAAAGAAAAGGGAAGCGATGAGTAACTTGAGAGAAGGAGAAGGGTGGTGAGGATAAGGACGGCGGCGGCGGCGTAGAGCTGAATTGGGGAGACGGTGTGTACTAGGATGCGGCAGCACTGGAGAAATTGTTGTTTCCATTGCTCGAAATCAAATTGAAATTGCTCCATGCAACGCAACGTAACGCAGGAAAGCTTCCCTTTCCTTCTTGTTTACTACTTTAGTCTATAGATCTGCCTTGTCTCCTGTCTACGCGGCTGCCCTTTGAATTTCAAATTTGATGCTAGAAAACGACACAAAAGGAAATGTTTCAATTTCTGATCAAAAACTATTTTTTTAAATAAAAATATTTTTTTCTTCAAAATAATCATAAATTCTTGCTTTTATTTTTATTTTGTTTTTATTCATTAAATTTATAACTTCGTATTTTTAACCTCATCCAAACAGATACTAGCTAGTATAGAAGAACAAAAACACATTTTTTTTTCAAATATAAAAAAAAGTTTCACTAATTTTATCTTATTTAATATTTCTATCTCTAAAATATATTTCATTTAATTTAATTGAGGTATTAGTTTTTTTATCTTTTTTTATATCAAATTTCAATTAAGAATAAATTGAAATATATATATTTTTAATTAAAATTAATGTATTAAATATGATTAACTTTTTTTTAATTAGAGTAACATTTTTTTTATTTAACAGACACGGAGTAGTATTGTACGTGTACTACATTTCTACTATTGTGCACGGACATTTTATTATATTATGTTTTAAATATGTGAAATTTTTATTTTAGTTTTTATTTACTTTATATTATTTAAGATTTATAGAGTATAAAATTTAGAATTAAGATTTATAAAGTATAAAATTTAGAATAAAGATGGCAAATAATAAACATAATTTAAGTTTTAGAAGACCGATTTATATGCACGGTTGACCATAAAAAAATATTTAACAAAATCAAAACATGACATTTTTTTTAGAAGAACACGACGTCAGTTACTTAACAAACGTTAACAACAATTAAACTTTATGAAATACACAAGTCCTAAATAAAATGAAAACACACAAACTTGATAACGAATAATGTTGAGAATAATTAGTCTTTGGATACTTTCTTAATGGGCTTTGTCATGAAAGTTTGTCTCCTGTTTCATGAAACAACAATTAAATTATTGTCCCAAATAAAATCCATTTTTAACATTAACTATTTCCTTGAATAAATTAGCTTCATTACTAGAAATACACTTTTAACATCAATTTTTTTTTTTTGCTTTTAACATCAGTTTTTAACTAATATTGAAATCAATGACGTTAAAAGTATCAACGTTAACATCAATTTTAAAAAACTAATAAAAATATACAACATCAATTTTTAGCAAAAAGCGATGTTATTTTTTGTAAATCAACATCAGTTTTTATTGAAAACTGATTTATTTTTTGTGAATCAACATCATTTTTTACTGAAAACTGATGTTGATTTTTGTAGTTTTTTTTTAATATATTGTCTATTTTTTAAATATTACCCACACATGCAAATTTAAAAACAAACCAATACAAACAAATAGTTTCACAATACGATAAAAAGTTATTATGAATTGTAATGGTCAAAGAAAACAATAATGTCAATGCACTTTAAGCAATTATAATTAAACTATTTATACAATTGTTTAAAAATCCCTTAATCACCTAGTTTTTCATTTCTAACTCTAAGATAAAATCTTACCCACTGAATCCGAATTGCCTTCAATCTCTCCGATTCCAATGGTCATGGATTAGTAAAATACTGCATAGTATAATAAAACATAACTTAATAAGTATAAATAAAAATAAGTATAACAAATAAAATTAGTTTTCTAGTAAATAATTATCGTGTCCCAGTTATCCCTGAAACCTCCTTGTACTATCGTTGACATCCAATGCATGACATAATAGTCACATTCAGTGCTTCCTTTTTACTTATTACACTAAATTGAATAACATATTTAAGGTTAAACGGAAATTAGTGTAAATAGTAATAAAAATAATTTTGAAGACATCAACCATTGTTTAAATGACTTACTTTAACTGCAATCCATTTAGGAGTAGCTTTGGATTTAGTTCCTTGAGTATCGTTGAATCCATTCAAAGCACTGGTTAAGAAAAATATACATGCATATTATACAATTAACATATTCATGTCTTTCCAATAATAAAGTCAATGTTTTAGAAATTACAACTTACCTATTAATAATTCCTTTCAAGTAATTATCTAGCTTATTGTGGAAGGAACAGAACCACACAACAACATTGTCCTTAAGACATATAGTGAATAGTTGCCAATGTGCGCTACATTGGAAAACATTAAGTTCTTATACTGCATTAATTATTTAATTTGATTTGTACAATTTTACTTACTCATTCAAGTACGTTGCTAGGTATACATGTTTCTGCGAAGTCTACATCCATTTCTTAATATAGTCTTCAGATTCAAATTGCGATTGGTCAGATCTCTGTATGGACTGTGGCTCAAGGAATCCATACATAGAGACATTATCCGATTGCAGACTTAAGTCATTCATATGCCTATTGTTTTTAAAATAAAGTAAATTATGCATTAATTTGAAACAATCAGCAATGTAATGCACTATAATGTAAAGTGACTTACAGAATTCACAATTGTAAAATAGAGATGTTGAGACATTGACCCCCGTGTATTATTTCAGAAATATCTTCATACTTGATGTACAAGGAGACTTCGTAATTATACACCCCAAACACAGTAGTTATAATGACCAAGGCAAAAAAAAATAAAATTTGGAGGCCTATCTGGAATCTGGCGCGAATAGCGCCAGATGCAGCGCTAGTAGCGCCAGAAGTGGCGCCATTAGCGCCAGAGTGCACCAAATGACCATTTCTCTTTGGAATCTGGAGCGATTAGCACCAGGAACACATCCAGACCTCTAGAATTTGGCGCCAATAGCGCCAGATTATCAGGACTGCATGATGTTTTTCATGTATCTTAGCTTAGGAGGTACGTGCCACAAGCCCAAAAGTAGGATGATGCTGTGAGGGCCATGATTGGTCTCGAGTTAAGAGAAACCAAGGTTGATAATGATTTGATGCAGAGGATCCGAGAGGCCCAAAAGCAGGATGATGTTGTGAGGGCCATGATTGGTCAGCAGGATGTTTCTTGGGAGACTCACGACCTGGTGTTGTACCGAGATCGAGTTGTTGTGCCTAAGGGCGAGTTGGTGGATGTCGTTCTATCTAAGGCTCATAAGGGCCAGTTTAGCATTTATCCAGGTGCCACCAAGATGCATCAGGACCTTAAGAGGAACTGCTGGTGGCCAGGGATGAAGAGAGACATAACTAAGCATGTGGCTAAGTGTTTGGTATGTCAGAAGGTGAAGATTGAGCATCAGAGACCGTCAGGTCTACTACGGCCTTTGCAGATCCCAGAGTGGAAATGTGATAGCATTTCCATCGACTTCGTAGTTGGACTACCGAGGACTCGGACTGGATGTGACTCCATCTGGGTGAGTGTTGATAGGCTGACCAAGTCCGCTCATTTCTTACCTGTTCGGACTGACTATACCACAGAGAGGTTGGCTTAGCTATATGTCAGAGAGATTGTCAGACTGCATGGTGTTCCCGAGAGCATTTTCAGTGATAGAGATCTGAAGTTCACCTCTAGGTTTTGGGGTGCTCTTCAGGAGGCTTTTGGGACACAGTTGAGGCTTAGCACAGCCTACCACTCTCAGACCGATGGTTAGACAGAGAGGACTATCCAGACTCTAGAGGACATGTTGAGAGCTTGTACTTTGGAGCAGGGAACTAGGTTGGATAAATACCTACCACTGGTGGAGTTCTCGTATAATAACAGCTTTCATGCTAGTTTGGCATGGCACCCTATGAGGCATTGTATGGTCGGATGTGCAGGACTCCTGTTTGTTGGACCAAGGTAGGAGAGAGACAACTTCTTGGACTTGAGATGGTTCAGGAGACTTCTGAGCAGATCCGTTTGATCAGAGATAAGTTGTTGAGAGCTCAGAGTCGGCAGAAGAGCTACTATGATCATAAACACAGGCCGCTACAGTTTGATGAGGGTGACCATGTGCTTCTGAGGTTGTCTCCCGTTACAGGTGTTGGAAGGGCATTGAGTGTGAGGAAGCTCAGTCTTAGATTCATTGGTCCTTACCAGATTCTCAAGAGAAAAGGACCAGTGGCCTACAGGCTAGCTTTGTCTCCCAAATTGTCAGGACTGCATGATGTTTTTCATGTATCTTAGCTGAGGATTTACGTGCCAAATCTGTCCCACATGGTGGAGCCTGACACTGTTCAGATTAGGGAGAATCTGACTTGTCCTACACAGCCAGCACGTATTCTTGATAGAATGGAGAAGAAGATTCGGAGTAAGACTATTCCCATAGTCAAGGTACAATGGGAAGGGAGGACACCTGAGGAGGCGACTTGGGAGCGGGAGCAGGAACTTTTGCAAATGTACCCCGAGTTGCTTGACAGGTATGGCTATGAATTTTGCGCTCAAAATTCTTAAAAAGGTGGGGTGAATATAATGACCAAGGCAAAATCAATAAATAAATAAATAAATAAATTTTGGAGGCCTGTCTAGAATCTGGCGCGAATAGCGCCAGATGCGGCGCTAGTAGAGCTGGTAGCGCTAGGATGGTGTCGATAGCGCCAGGATGGCGCCGGTAACACCAGGAGTGGCGCCATTAGCGCCAAAGTGCACCAGATGATCATTTCTCTCTGGAATCTAGTGCGGTAAGCGCCAGGAACATGTCCGAACCTCTGGAATTAATAGTGCCAGATTGGCGCGATTAGCGCGGGAACGCGGGCAGGACCACTATAAAAGGCCATTTTCACAATTTCTGGCCCAAAAACTTCACCTTCTTCTTCCTTGTGCCATTTCCTCCATTGATGAGCTTGAGAAGCTCCATAACCACTCAACCATTGACCAAAACACTTCACTTCCTACATGAAAGTTGAAGGGAACTACTCAATAAGCTAGATTCCAACATCAGTTTCCATTGAAAACCATCAAACGGAGAGATCGCATTCTCTAGGGAACTTCTCAAAGTTTCATTTTGGAAGGGAAAGAAGGCGTTTTAAGGACATTCAAGCTTGGAGGAGTTGTCCTCTAGCCTTCCTTGTCGTTTTAGAGGTAGGAAACACAAATTCTACTGATTATTTAAGAATTTGTTCTTGAGATGAATAGTGACCCATTTGAGTTTGAGCTGAAATTAGACTTTGGTCCTTTGGAAAAGCATGCTTAAGAGGTTGTTGTGATGAAGGTTTAGCCTTGAAATATGATTTTTATGGACTTTGGAATTTGGCTCTGAAGAATGTATGTGTAGGAAGAATATTGGTTAGATTGATGATATTATGATATGCATGAGCCTTGGTGCTTTTACAAAATGCGTTTAGGAGGCTATATAAATGATGAAAATGTGTTGAAGTAATCGTTTTAGCCATATTGATAATCATTGAGATTGGCATGGATAGAGTATTGAATTCTTTGAATTGGCTTATGCAGAGTCTTAGGGAGACTCTAGGGCCTTGGTTAGGCCGAGATAGATCATGTTGGGGGTCTATAAGTCACTGGTTAGGTGACTAGTCTTTGAAACTTAGAAAAAGATGTTAAATGGAAAAGAATAGCGTTTCTTTTCATTCTAACGATTGAGAACCGTTGTTGATTACTTGTGTGCCTTTGTATAGGGCGTGACACTGAGGGTGTCAGTGGCGGAGACCACAGTGTTCAGGGATTGAACAACAGAGCACTATTTTGTTCTTTGTTCTTGGGAGTGTTTCCTATTACCTGAGTTCCACCATACTCCGAGGGAGTGATGGTTGCATACATGATTCATATGCATTGAATTGGATGTTACATCTTTCCTCATGATAATATGTATGCTTGTTTATGTGCCTTGTGTATGGTTGTCTTTCGAATAGATCTTCTGGCTAGTTAGATAGATATGGACCTCCCTAGGAGTAGAGCGCAACTCCTAGTCAGTTTGCTCACGTAAAGGGTGTATGATTCCTTAAGACCAGAGATAGGTGGTCCCGTCGCGGTTGAAGACTATTCTCGGAGGTGCCATACACGTGCATCCATGTGTAAAGGGGTAGCTCCCGATGGGATGACACAGGTGTGAGTTCCGGTCTCACACTGGGGACTGAGAGTCCCGATGCTGATGATGATGCATCTTTGGCAGACGTAGTACCGCAGATACACATTAGAGGTAGAGAATGTCTATGTGTTGTTATGAGGGCCAGGAGGCCTGATGTTGTGATGCCTTTGATGTTATGTTATCATGGAAGTGAGTCAGGGGGATGAGAAGCCTCCAAGAACCCTGAGCTTATTGAGATTGTATCTCACCCCATGTGTGGGGATTATATTTTGCAGGTGATGCATCTGACAGAGATGATGGGTCCCAGGACGGGAGGCCCCAATAGGGACAGTCACTGTATAGCTGCTTGGGCAGTACTGTGAGAGCATTGTGGCTCACTGCTTTATGTGTAAGATGTATTTTGTACCCCTGCGAGGGATGATGTGCGTGCACATATATTTTGGATCCTATATGGATTTGATGTACAGACGTTGTATATTTTGTACCCTCTTGTGAGGATGTGATCTGTGAGATCATGGCACAGGGTGTCTATTCTTTTGTATAGCCACAATGATTGTTTTGATGATGTATATATAGATACATGTGGCTTCTAATTCTCCTGATATATTTGTATGGACATTATTATTTTTACCTGTCGTTCTTTGTGTTATCTGGATCGTGGAGGCTTGTTGTTGTGTCTTGGCATTTGTACATGTAATTGTGGATACTTACCATACATGATGAATCAAGAAATATGGTTTTGAAAAAAGATTCCGTTAGTTTTAATTAATTGATTTTAAATTAATTACCACGCTAATCTGATCATATAACTGTTAATACACTGGATGCATACGGGGGTGTTACATTTATGGTATCAGAGCAGTTTCTTGATGGAAGCATTATGTATGGTAATTGTGTGTTTTTATTGAATGTTGTCTGAGTTTGCCATGGCTATTGCATGTGTGGACACTAATTGTGGGCCTGATCAACTCACACTGTTTTGGTGTACATGTGCAGTCTCATGACGAGATCCCGAACGGCGCCAGTTTTGATAAGCATTTGTTATGCCGCTTCAAAACAATTAAACTACGCTAATTTTGTAGCACAGGATTAACCTAGGTCGACTCAAAGACACTATCAATATGGTTCTATCTTCAATTCACTACTAACAGTAAAGAGGATTTTTGTCAAACAGTTTGCAGGCGCGAAGTAAAAATTTCAAAAACACAAGCTACGATTAAAGATCAATGCAGAAACTGACAGAATTGATAACAAGTAATGTAAAATAGATTAAAGAGCATCAATCCAATTCACCAAACCAAGCTATTCGAATCATCATCGTTCTCAGAAATTTATCCTATTATGAAAGTTCATTCAATTTCATTATAAGCAGTTTAATCGAATTAACCCCTAAATTAATTGAAACCACAACCCTAATTGAAATATCATCCAATTAATCAATGATTTATATTCGAAATTAGGAAATGAATCCATAACCTAATATGCTTTCAATCCTAAACACATTCATAATCATGAAAACAGAATAGAAATTGAAGAAGAAAGTGAACATTCACACAGAATTCGAAATACCAAACCAGAACTCAAATTCTTCTCTTGCTTAGGTTGGATCGTTGGATTGATTGATTATTTAGCCTTCCATGATCATCATCAATGAAAGCCCCGTGAAATAAGTGCACGAAAATGGAAGAAGGGAAAACGAAATGAAAAACAATGAAGAACAGTTGAGAGAAAATAAGATAAAATGTTTTGATTCTAAAAAAAAAAGAAATGTAAAACTGTTTTTTTGCAAAAATGAAATGTAAAGTATTAATTCCTCCTAATGTCACTAATATACAGTGACTAAGTTTGAAGAAAAGAATGGGCCATGAACAACCCATCAATTCTAATTATTTATGCTATTTACACCAATAAAAGTCCAAACTCGCAGCCCAAAATACAAGTGTTGTGGTTCTGACTTCAAAGCCTAAAATGGCCCTCCAAATAGCAAAATTGGCCTTGGCTTATTTCTGGAAAAATTGTAGATATTTTCATTGTCTTTCCAAGGATTACAAGAACTCTAAATTTGGAGTTCTGTAGAGCTCTATAGGTCCTGTACAAGGCAGATATGTCAAGTGAGCATAAAATTCCAAAATACGCAACAATTAGCAATTAAGCTCACTAACTTGCCTAAGACAAAAACTGAATTAGAATGGGAAAATAAAAGTCCAAGAGAATTCAAATAAACTAAGAATGATAGAAAAATATTTAACTAAAGGCACTCCATCAGGCGACGAATGCCCAGCCCAATCCGATGGCGGTTGGGTTGGCCGCCATGCAGCATGAGTTGGCAGCAAGTAGGCAGATACAGGAGACTATGTAGCGTGAGATGGCTGCAAACCATGAGATGAATGAGGCCTTGATGAAGGCCAACCAGGAGATGCTTGAGGAGGTGAGGACCTTGAGGAGAGATGATAGAGCATCCTCTTCACCTCTGACCCACGAGGACGAGGGTAGTCGCTGTCAGGTTGGAGATAGCCGCCCGAGAGGGGACCAGATGTCCCATGTTGAGGCTGATGATGATGTTGCAGCCCGAGGGAAGATGCTTATCACCTTTCGTAAGCATGATCCTCCAGCTTTCCTTGGATACGATCCAGTTGTTACAGCTAGGTGGCTCCAAGCACAGGAGAAGATTTTTACGGTGATGGAGTGTCCTGATCACCAGAGGTTGTTGTATGTGACCTACTTGCTACAGGGAGATGCCCATGAGTGGTGGACCATGATATGCTACTAGCATATAGTAGTTTTTAAGCTAAAAAGAATCAATAAATCAATCATAAAATATCAATAAATGCTAGAATATGTGAAAATTCATTATTTTTATTTATATTACTTATTTTGTGTATTTTTGATATTTGGAACCAAAGAGAGAAGAAAAGAAAGCAAAAGAAAGAAGCAAGAGTTTTCTGGAGTCTGGCGCTATCCGCGCCAAAGGTATTAAACAGGGCAATTCTTACTGACATCTCACGCGATCCGCGTGGATGCCGTGCCAGAGAATCAGCGTGGATTCGTGCCATCCAGGCCACAACTCATTGCAGCCCACGCCAGTAGCGCCAGCTCCACGCCAATAGCATGAGCAAGACATGACTGTAGTTATCAGCTTTCTAATGCACGAGTTGAAGGGATTTTGGGTAGATTTTATGACCTAGCTATAAATAGAAGCTTAGAAGACTGAAAGAGAGGTTCCACAACAGAGTTAGAAGTTAGTTGCATTGAAGGAGATTCAAGAAAGTTAGGTCAAGAAAAACAAGATTGAGGGATTTAGGTTCTTCTTCTTCTTCTTTTCTTTTCTGAGTTTAGTCCATATTTTCTTACTGTTATTGAAGTCAAGCATGATTATGCTTGTCTAATTCCATTATTGTGGTTAGGGCCATGAACCTTGGTTAAATTTCTTTGTAATTGATTGATTCTATGATTCTTCTATGCGATAGTTATTTTATTTTATCTTGTATTGAAAGGATACATCTTTGTTAAACTTGATCACTCTAGGAAAGAACTGAGAATTAGGGTTCACAATAGGAATATTGAGACTTTAATTTCTGACTAAGATAAAATAACAATTGGTACATTACCTAGGGATAGGGATGTATGATTGCAGATAATTCCATATATCATCGTAATGCTTAATCTAA
>CM023948.1:19373002-19395073 GCA_013407115.1 Glycine latifolia | reverse complement strand
GAGAATCATCTTGCAAAAATTATGGAATTACAAACTGAAGTTTGTAATTCCATAATTTTTGCAAGATGATTCTCAATATTTTTCTTAAGCTTTTTGTTGGATTTTGCAAGCTTTTCAGCCTCTTTATACATCTCTTGGAAAGCAAAAATAGCTTGATCAAGTTCAGAGGTTACCTCATCTTCTTCTTCTAAGAGATCATTATTTTCTTCATTGACAATTGAAGTAAGGCACATATTAGCTTCCTCTGATTCAGTGGAGGATTCGGAGGTAGTGGAGTCATTATCCTCGCAAGCAATATAGGCTCTTCTTGGCTTTGCTTCTCTCTTGCCTTTGCTGTCACCTTGTTGCTTCTTCAAGTAGATTGAACATTCTGATTTTATGTGACCAGGTTTACCACATTCAAAGCATGTGAAGTTGTTGTCAATCTTCTTGATGTTGCCAGTGTTGTTGTTGGTATTGCTCTTGTTATTTCTTGTGAATCTTCTGCCCTTATTTTTCTTTAGAAACTTGCTGAACTTTTTCACAATTAAGTTCATGCTTTCCTCATCTTCTTCATCACTTGAGTTTTCTTCTTTTTCCACCTTAGGTGCTGCAGCCTTTAGTGCAATTCCTTTGCCTTTTCTATCTGCATCTTT
Organism: Glycine latifolia; assembly: GCA_013407115.1. NCBI lineage: Eukaryota > Viridiplantae > Streptophyta > Magnoliopsida > Fabales > Fabaceae > Glycine > Glycine latifolia. The sequence goes on along the minus strand of CM023948.1, from coordinate 19,394,438 downwards.
AGCAAAGGTTAGTTAAGATAATTCTAATTCATACTCAAGTAACTTACCAAATAGAGCAGCCATGGTCATTTGTGAAAGATCCTTAGATTCCTTGATAGCTGTCACCTTTGGTTGCCATGATCTAGTGAGACATTTCAAGATTTTGATGTTCAATTCCTCAACATCAAAGGTCTTTCCAATTCCCAAAAAGATGATTCACTATGTGTGTGAATCTTGTTTGGAGTTGAGAGATGCTTTCAAAGATTTTTCTATTTATAGTATTCATCTTCAAATATTTGTTGTCTCATAACGGTTGGATTCTTCACTTTTATATTCGTTTGAAGTCTTTAGGTCGTTGAAGCATTTAATGCTTGCATTAAATGCATGTTCCTTCATACAAAGTGCATGCTGATAGGTTAGTGTTTCTCGTATTTCAATAGAAAAATCATTTCTTTCATCACAGTAGGTTTGCAACAGTAGAGCACGTCTTTTGATGAGGATTAACACTTTTAGACTATAAACTTCATTTATTTTTCATAGGACTTTGATAGATTCTAGAAAAATGTTTTATGCAAGATTGAATCTCAGACACAAAATATTAAATGAATGTCTTAAATACACTACTTAATGTTATGTCAAGTCGTCTTATATGGATGTATCGTCTGAAAACTCGGACACAAAGATATAGACCATGATTTGATAGCACATCAAACACAACTTTTACCATTTATATTTATTTGCATCTAATCAAAATAATTAGGAATCATGATTTGTTTTTAAGCCATAAATATCTTTTGACTTAACAATATAAAATTATGTTGAAAGATAAGTCGAATCAAGACCATCAAATATTTTGATTTTATGCAAATAATTACTAAATTTAAAAAGTTGTGTATGAAAAACATTTTGACGAGAAGTGTTGAGTTTTTGCATCTAATGGTTCAGACGATGGCAAACAAAAGCTCAAGTTTGCAGTATTTATGTTTAAGTTAATGTGTGTTATCATCCTCTATGTGGGAAATGTTGGAATATTTTTCATATGATTTGTTGAAGGGTAAAATAAAAAATAAGAACTCAAATGATAAAGCTATTAACTTCATCAAAAGACGCACCCAAAAAAGCAATGATAATGTACTTCAAAAACACAAAAGTTAATCTTTCATAATATTCTTCAAGGAAGATAAACACTGATAAACAAAGTGTTGTATTATATTTATTGACAAGTAAGAGACAAATATTTAATGCTACAATTAATGCTTGAGAAAAATATAATTATATTTTTTTTTGTCCTCCCTTCTATTATTATAATTTGAACATGGTGCTCCTAATTTTTCAGCCGTGGCCAATTTTTTTCTTTTCTTTTGTTCTCTTTTAAGATCTCTAGGTACTTTTATGTTTTGTTCAATTGCATATTTCATTTCATCTAATCAATTGTCTTCTTGTTTAGACTTCTATCAAAGCCACCAGAAACAGAATTTGTTGGACTGTAACATGGTTTTACTGCAGCAAGGGAAAGAGATACTTAAAAGAAGACAAGGTTAGTAACGGATATGAATCTAGGACTCGAAGTTAATGGTAGTAATTTATTTTAAAAAATTAATAATAATTATTATCAATATGGTTTTAAATTACAGTTTATTTGTGGTTGCAGTTTTATCGCAATTCTTGACATAGTAATTTTTTGAAAAAATATGATTGATGTAACAACAACTACGGTTGCGGTAAGATAATTTTTTTACATTGTGACTATAATTACATAATTACGATGACTATTATATATTAGATTAGATGAAATGAAATATGCAATTGAATAAAACATAAAATTAACTTCGAGTCTAAACAAGAAGACAATTGTCCCCTATTTCCCATGCCTTATATGACGGAACAGAGCAAAATTTTCCAGAGAGAAGACGCAATTCAGCCACACAAAAACATTTTAAAGGGGAAAAATAAAAATCCAAGTGATGAGCAAGAAGCATTTAAGAATTTGTAGGCCACAGCATCGCCCATATGGCCACACAAGTCGTGTAAGATATGATAGCATGTTGTTGTCTCATTGATTACTTTGCTTCAAAGTTCACACACATATCAATTAGTCCTTAATAAGAACAAGAAAAAACGTCGACTTTGAGAATTGAGATAACGTTTTACGCACAAAGAGGTTCAAACATTTCATGAGATTTTCGGACCACAAAAACTAAATTGGTGGGACAGGGGCACCAGGTTATTACGTGCCTCCCATTTTATCTTTGTGAAAAATTATGGGACGCATATACTTATTAAGCCACTAGTTAAGAAATAAAAAAAAGTAAAAAAATTATTAAAATTATAATGTTTAATATTATTAATTCATAAATGTAATTATTCCTTATAAAAAATTAATTAGTGTCTTTCAAATACTATTAGTAAAAGACTAGTTATTTTAAGTGAAAATTAAGTAAATTCATAAAATTTTATTCATTTCATTATAATTGTAAAATTTAGAAATTGTTGTCCTATTTTTTATTGTGACAAGTTACCAATATTAGCAATAATTTTAAATATTAAAGGGAAATATTTTTTCCATCACATAAGTTATTATATTTATATATGTTTTTTTATATTTTTTTTACTAATCATGGTGATACAAAATTATCCTCATAAAAAATAATAACAAATTTTTGTGAGAGACTATAAACATTAAAAGATGGTTATTCGTGTGTAGAATAAAATCCATTTATTAAGTTATTGCATTAATCTTTTAAGTTTTAATGAAATTAAAATGAAATTATTTAAATAATATTTAAATTCGATCCTTATCTAAAATAATTTTTTAGGTGTCGTATTGTTTGACGTAATAGTGAGTCACGAGAGGTCACCTCATTATAGTCATTTCGGTTTTCCTTCTTCCCAGGTCAAAATCTTTGGTACATGCCTTCTAGAAATTTTACAATTACAGCTTACAAGGTTAGTTGTCTTTAGAACACTGAACCGATTTGACATAAAATACATTTTAATATTTAATTTTTAAATTAATTAAAATAATGCTAAACTATATTGTGGTAGTTTAATGAAAACATTTTTTTTATTAATAATCAAATATATTTTATAATGATTTCAAGAATTCTATTCCTTAAAAATCTTACTCTCGAAAAAAATGATCCAATTATATATGAAAGTAATTGTAACAAAAAATAATAATAATAATTTGTAAATAAGTTCTTTCAAATATACAAAATATGTATTCGTGTTGCATAAATTAATGTGTTATTATGTTTTTTATATGAAAATACACTTATTTCATTTAACTGAAATAAAAGTAGTAATTAGATATGATTTTGTTCTTTCAAATATTGACTCAGATTTTATTCCTCTAAGAATAATTTTATTACATTTGATCTTCGAAATATTTAGATTTTTACTTTTAAGTTCTTTATTCAACTCTGCTAATTTTTTCAGTTAAAAGCTTATAATAATAGTTTTCCAACATTAGCATTTTCACTTTTAACATTAACATTTAGGGTGCCCTACAAGAATAGAAAAAAAAAATCCAACTCTATTTTTCTCAAACAAGTAAATACAATTAAACTCATATTATATTTGTTGTTTGATAGGAGCTGATTTTGGAAGCAAACATCGGTAAAGTGATTGTAACAGTTTGAGTCTCACACATATTATCTACAATAGGTGGAGGTTGAAGTGGATCAAAAGATCCTAGAAAGGGGTTGTGTAACGGCCCATCACGCCACTATTGTATTACTAATTTATAACTATGACATAAATTTATTATTTAAAGAAAAGAATATCCTTTTGGTTACTTATGAAAATGGTGATAAATTTGTCGCGAGCATATAATGACCATCATCATAGAATATACACGGAGATCAAGGTACTCATAGAACATTTCAAATATATGTACACACTTACAAAACATAATTTAATTACAAATACAAAGATTATGTCTCAAAAAGAATATACATCAAGTGTTTTATAGTGAAAAGAGAAGTAAAAGAGAAATAGAAGTCAGGGGTGTGGTTAGCAAAACAAGGAGTGCAACCTTTAAAACAAGGGGTGCATCTAGCAAAATGCAACTCCTGTCCAGGATCAGGTCTATTGACATCCCGGCAAAACACGGCGGCTCTAAACAACCCGGTCTTCCCCCAATAGCACCTACTGCTACTCATTTGCTCACATGAACCCGGTTCGCAATCATCACAGGTACCAAACCACAAGGTACAACAAAGTAAGGTAAGTTCATCATATTAAATAACAACAATAAATACAACATGAAAGGAGCACAACCCGGTCAAGAAGCAACACGGGCATCAACATATCAATACAACATTCCAAGCATTCATCAAACACGAACATATATGGACATCCACAACCATTTCATAAATCAACTCATAAAATCTAGCATGATGCATGCTCTTGACTCAATTCTCATTATGCAATGTGGTACCATCCCGGAAATTGGACATCCCTGTGGTCAGATGATATAGTAGCTTGTCAAGATCACGCAGTCGTGCACATGAACCGCCCCCATGGTGATCAGCCAATGGGTGTCAGAAGGAGTTTCCAACAGACGTGGCCCCCCAGTACCTCCGTACCCTACAGCCAATCATCAACCCCATTTCCGCCATGCAAATGTCGTATGTTACACATGCACCATCAATGTATGACCCAGAACCAGGCTTAACCCAACCTGGCCAGGATAACGCCATACACCCCCTATGTAACCTACCGCCCACACAAAGACCCATTGATGCACTGACCGTGGTCCTCGCGAGGTTTACCACCACCCAGTCCCGGCATCTCATGGCTATCGCCCACACAAGGGCCTTCGATGCACTGACCATGGTCCTCGCAAGGTTTACCACCACCCAGTCCCGACATCTCACGGCTATGCATAGAATATCTCCATGGCACCATCAATGTATGGCCCAGAACCAGGCTCATCCCGACCTGGCTAGGATAACGACATACACCCCCGTAGGTATTTATATGTATCCAAACACATTCCTCATCTCGAGCCATCACATAGGCCGAGTTTGAATGCCACCAATGTAATCATATACGTCATCCACAAACACGTATCAACAAGTGAACCGGTGTGAAGTACAAGGTGTCCGGATTGGCACTTAGGCATACTATCTCAAGGTAAGAATCCGAGCAAAGTCGGACGAAGGCGGACAAGGTCGGTCAAGGTCAGTAGAACTCGGACAAGGTCAGTAGGGGTCGGTTAGAGGGGTAAAGTTTGGGTAAGAGAAGGCAAGGGTAGCAAAAACGAACGAGGTCGAAAGAACTCGGTCGAGGTCGGTTGGGTTTGCTAAGGATTTTCCAAAGGCGATCCAGAGGCCCTTAGGTTTCTTGTAAAGTTCTCAGGATGGGTTCTGCACTATGTAATCGATTGCATAAGTGCTATAATCGATTACAACAGATAGCGCTTGTAAGACCCCGGGTTTGTATTTCGCCAACCCTCACAACGGTGTAAGGGAACCCGGTGGCTCATTTCCCAAGAGCATACAAGCTCTGTCGAGTAAGGAACCCGACAATTCTCAAAGAAAAGGGTTTGGAGTTGGCAATTATGAAGGGAACATCCCATCCCGTGTGAAGAACCCGATCTCTCTAAGAAAAAGGGGGGATAAGCTTCTAGAGGCGACACGTGTATGTAATCCGGTCATTTTAGAAAAAGGAACACAAGCTTAACTGAGTAGGGGAGTCCAGTGGCTCTTTTCCCGAGAGAACACGAGCTCATCCGAGTTAGCAACCCGGTAGCTTTCTCTCTATGGGGAAGTAACTTGAGCTTAACAGCTCTAACGTATCACCCAGGTAAGGAACCTGATATACCTTATAAAATGGGAAACGAGTCTTAACGACTCTAGGGGAACGACCCCGGGTAGGAAACCCAGTTTACTGACATCCGCCAACAAGGACTAAGTTACGTCCTGCATGCATGCATGCTACGTAAGCCGCTCAACTCGGCCTACCCATCCCGGTAGCCGACATCAAAACGCGAGGGTTTGACACGTATATCTAACTCGGCCTGCCATCTTGGTAGCCGACATCAAACAAGGGATTTATGTCTACGTGTAACCCGGCCAACCCATCCCGGTACTCATCACCTTCACGAACACTTCCATAAGTTCTTAGAAACTCTTCAACATCAAAATGTTAACTTCACCCACATGCACGGGGAGTTCTCAAAACATCTACTCCTCACAAGAACACCAAACATCAACACAAAACAACACTCACCAAATTTAAGGCATACCAAATCTCATTCATAAAAGACGTAGCTTTCCTGGGAAAAACATCACACACACCAGGGACATGCAGTTATCATCACGGCTGGACTCCCTGGCCCCCAAACTGTGGTACCTAAAGCTGTTAAGAAACACGATAAACTCTACTTAACCAGGAGTTTGTCCATGCTTCACGATGGTTCGTTCCCTACTTTTGCTCCGACCACAAAGTTATCCTTGGTGTCGGGATTCCGCAGCAGCTACGGTGGTTCTTGTATGTTAAAGATAACAAGGAAGGGGTTGGGATCAAGAGGTTTCTAGGTGAGTTTTAGAGAGAAAATAGAGGAAACGCAAAGGTAGAAGAAGGAAGAGTAAACTTGTTGTTGTGCCGGCCTACTGCTTATAAACAAGGCTGACACAGCACGTCCACTTAACGTGCATGGCCGGCAACCATAGTACAATAGAGTTGACTTACGTCTAATACCCATCAAGCACGCATACCAAGACAAAAGCACTCAAATAGCAAGTTACAAATAAAACAATTACTCAATCAACATAACACGTAATTTAATCACCACAGCACACACATAAACATCCAGATTAGCAACTTATAATCCAGGTCGTTACAAGTTGCATATAGAAAACATGATTGTATCAACCTCAGGCTTCTGATGAGTCCTCTGTGGTGTTTGTATATGTAAGACATGAAATTATATCCAATTTTGATGTCAATCATCAGGTACTATTTTGATGTTGCTAATTTCAATCTTATGATGGCTCAACTATGTCTGTGACTACATATGGAAGGGCATGTTGCTTCATCATTCTAATGCACAATTCATCCTTGATCTTAATTTCAATGCATCATTCTAATCTGATAATCTTAGAATTTCTTTCAGTCTTGATTTTGGTTTGTCTTGAGAACATCATTATGTTGTTTTTCATTCTTAGAGTCCTTCAATGCACCATTCTAATGTTGACTCTAGTACAATTTCATTTTGGTATTGTTTGCTCATTGTAACCTTTAATATATCTTCTAATTATGATTGTTTTCACGTCTTTGCAACTTGTTAATATAAGCTATAGGAAATGTGCTACCTTGAGATCTATTGAAGTAAATCTTTCTTGTGTTTACCATTCTCATATGTACAATAATTGGTACCAGAGCACCCCACATAAGTGAACTAGACACCACATTTAAATCGAAAACCTTAAGGCTTAAGTTTATGAGTTTTCTCACTTATATGGTGTTCAAAATTCTCATTCATACTCAATATGAGATTTCACCTCACCCCCCCCCCCCCCCTCCCCCCCCCCCCCCCCCCCCCCCCCCGAACTCCAACATATACCATGTAAAGAATTTAGTGGGTTTTTTTCCCCAATGGTTTTTTTTTTAATTTACCAAATGGGGGCAGCTTTAAAAAAAATTACCATTTGGGGGTAAGTCGTGTCACATGGCACAACTCATTTTTTTAAAAATAAAAATTGGTCGTTAAACATTTGGTCGCTAATTTCGGTCACTATTTCAGTCGCTAACACTTTTTGTGATAGAATATTGTAAATTTTGTTTTTTATGTTTGCGACCACAATATTCTATTGCAAAAAGTATTAGCGACCAAATTTTTAGCGACCAATTTTTATTTTTAAAAAGAAAAAGAAGTCGTGCCACGTGGCACAAATTACCCCAAATGGTATTTTTTTTAAAGTTGCCCCCATTTGGTAAATAAAAAAATAAACCCTAATGGGGAAAATACCGAATTTAGTGATAGTAACCTTTCTATTTGGTTTGGAAGTGTATATACAAAATAGATTACAAAAATAAGATTAATTTATTTAAATTAGTAAAAACTTAAGACTTAAGTATGTTTAAGATCCTTGATAAATGATTAAATATTATTCTGATTGTCTAATAATTTTTTTGTATTCTCAATATATTACAAATTTCATTTTAAGTCTTGTTAACATCATCACTTAATGACAACAAGAACTTTAAACAAAAATTTTAATATATCATAAACTTAAAATAAGAAAAAAAAATATTAGAAACCCATGACAAAATTTCATCAATACCATAAATATATTTAAGACTTAATATATAAATACATGATATACTATCTACAATTATCCAGAAGTTTTCGCAACTCAATCATATATGATAGAATCATCAAAGATTTTATCTTTTCAACTCAAAATAAATACAGTTTCAAATTAATAACAAACATATAAGTCAAATTAATATAACAAACAGTTAATTATAAAATCTATTAGTCATAGGAAATCGTTGGCTGGTCTAACATTACTCCACTCCTTTTCTTTGAGATCTATTATGTGTGGCCACATCAATTAGGGGTTACTTGCATTTCCTCTCAATTCTTTGATAGATGTTATCTTAAAGTTTAATGTCCATTTTTAACATTTAAGTCCAGTACTTAGGTCCTTCAAACGGTTTGTCTAATAGCTCAAAACTTATGGTTTGAATTCAACATTCATTTTTAAACTTCAAAGTTTAAGGAATGATTAAAGGTAGAAGCTTTTTTAGCCTTTTCTTTTTAGAAGAAAAAGCGTTTCTAATCTTAATCGCCAAATACCATAACAAACTCATATATGCACCAAATGGAATCACATAACCATGATTAAACATCCAATATCCAACCAGAATAATATACTCATCAAAATCATTATTTTCAAGAACAAAACTCATCAAGAAAAGTTTTCAAACAAAGATTCCATCTAATCACAAAGAAAAAAACCACAAATAATTAAATTTTGTGCTCATAAATTTGTTTCCCTAACTGTGTTCCAAGGTACTGTCTAAGTTTTAGTAGAATAAATTGTTGAATTTTACATTCAAAATTAATTTTAAGGAAAAAATGAACTAAATATGTTTCATAAATTAAAATTAATTTTTAATTGCACTTTTAATCTTTTATTTTTTAATTTCTCATATTTTTCTTTGAATTTGATTCTTTTACATTTTAGTTGTGCAATTTTGATTCATCTATTAATTTGACACCCAAATTTAAATAGATACTAAAGTGACCCTTCAATGTATTATCGCTCCAGCACATTTATGCTAATGTGACACTCTATTGCACTATTACATCCTTATTACAGTTAAATATTATATGTTAAATTAATGAATGATTTAAAATTACATAATTAAAATAGTATTTTGATCAAATTTTGAATTTTTATTCCCAAAAAAGTAAGGAAACTAAATTGTAATTAAGTCTAAAATTAATTTATGTATTTTGGCTATTTTGGAAAACTCTTATTTATTCCTTAAATGTTAAAAAACATAATTTAATTTGAATTTGAATTTTTTACTTGTATTTATAAAAGAATTATTTAAATTAGACTTTAAAAAACTCCTCGTAAAGAAAATTGTATGTATAAAATTCTTATTAGAATTATAATCCCGTTTGGGGTGGTTTTGAAAACAACCAAATTTTTACTTTTTAAATTTTATTTTTAGTTTTTCCTTTAATTTTTAGTTTCAATAAACTCATTTTTAAAGTTTCTTATCAAATAAAATTAGTTTAAAATTGTTTTTGTGTGTTGGTGATGGTAACAACAATAGTAATGATAGCGTTACTAATGTCAACAATGATAGTAATTATGATAATTTTGATGAAAATAGTGATAATAATGACAATAATTGACAATAATAGTAATAATATGGTCATATATAAGTTGGAACATGAATAGGAGTTGCCCGCTTATCACTAGTAGATTTTTTATTATACTCACAAGTATTCATGGTTACTTCAAATTATATATATATATATATATATACATATATATATATATATATATATATTAAAAAGGTGATTTTCAACTTTAAATAAAACTAGTAAACTAAAAATTAAGAGAGAAAAAACATTAATACAACAAAATTAAACATGCAATAAATATATTTTAGCCATAAATAAACATAAGTCCAAAGTAAAAATAAAATTACAATATCTCAAAGCATAAGTTCAAAAAAAAAACATAAGTACAAATAAATTGAAAATACATAATATATACTATAAAAGGAAAGAACCTTAAATCCTAAATCTAATTTTTATATTGCTTCACTCTTACTTTTATATATATATATATATATATATAAGAATACTTTTATAACATTGCGGATATCCACAAGTATGAATACTATAATACTCTTATTTTATCCATTAACGAGTAGGTAAAAAAAATACTCCTAATTGTGGGAAACAGATACTCAATTAAAGTATCCACCATATACGGAATTTTATTCGTAGATATTCCTACGGTATGGATTTTTTTGTCATACATAGATAATGACAATGCTTGTTTTTTAAAAACTAAAATCTAAATTTCTATATTTTTTAAATGAGTTAAAAACAATTTCAACTCAATTTTTTTCAAACATATTTTCTTTTCAAAATTAGAAAAAAAAGACGCTCAAATGTCCCAAACGAAATGATAGTGTTTTACTTTTTTTATTCAAGATATTTATAGCAATATTTTTTAAACAAGAACATTTTTAGGACTTATTATCATTTTTATGAGCCATATATCTTGTCATCATAATCTCATATATTGAATTTTTTTTATTCCTTTCAAGTATATTTATTAATTTTAATTTAATTTAATAACTAGATAAAAATTCTTTCTCAAGCAAATGCATTCTATTCTTTTTTTTTTTATCTTTATACATACCTACAATTATTATTATCAACAAATATTAATTATAAATTATTATTTTTTGTGATCAGTATAAATTAAACTAATTACAAAAAAATTTATAAGACACATTTTCTCTTCTTCATTTAACACCAAACTATTTCTTTTCTTCATTTAGTACCTTATATCTCCTACATATACTTTTTATTGTCTGTTTATTCTTTTCAATCTATTTTTAATTAAATTCAGTATTAATTATGAAAAGAAATTAACTATCTAATAATTAAAAATAATTTTATATCACGATGTAAATTATTTACCAGAAATTTAAACTATAACTAAAATCTTAAAAACATTTATTTATTAAAATAAATTTTAATCATAATATAATTTATGTATTTAAAATATTTATTTATTATGAGTTTACTTATATAAAAATTAATATTTATATACAACAACTAAAAGAGAACTAGATTCCGCAATATAAATTACTATAAACATTAACAAAACTTAACAGGTAAAGTGTTTAACATCAATGACACGTGGCAAAAAAATTAATATTTTCAGAAAAATGAATAGACGTGTATCAGTGTATGGATTAGATGGCCTTACATTTTCATCCCAACGAAGCGACACAACCTTTCACTTACAGATATATTTTCCCACCTTTCAATCACATACCATACTTCACAAACCTTACTCAGAACTGAAGCAAAAGTACCTCTCACAGCTTCTTTCTATTGAGATGGCAACATGCAAAGACGAAAGAGAAGAAGAAGAAGCTCCCATCATGCACCGAGACATCTTAGAGGCCATATTCTCGCACGTGCCACTCATCCACCTCGTGCCAGCCTCTCACGTGTCGAATTCCTGGAAGCATGCGGTCTCCACCTCCCTCCGCTACGTCAACCCCGCCAAGCCCTGGCTCACCGTGCACACCCAGAGCCCCCGTGCCCCGCACGTGACCACCACCTTCGCCTACGACCCGCGCTTGCGAGAATGGTTTCAAATCCACGCGCCGCGTCCCAACCACACCACCGCCCTCCGCGCGTCGCACTCCACGCTCCTCTACACGCTCTCCCCCAGAGAATTCACCTTCTCTCTCGACCCTCTCAAGCTCACCTGGCACCAGGCGCGCCCCCCGCGCGTGTGGCGCACCGACCCCACCGTCGCGAGCGTGGGAACCAAAATCATCCTGGCCGGCGGCGCGTGTGACTTCGAGGACGATCCCCTTGCGGTGGAGGCGTACGACACGGAGTCACACGCCTGGCTCCGGTGCGAGCCCATGCCGGAGATTCTCAAAGGCTCAACCGCCTCCACGTGGCTCACCGTCGCCGTCGCCAGAGACAAAATGCACGTGACGGAGAAAAACTCCGGCGTGACGTGCTCGTTCGACTGCGGCACGATGAGGTGGCAGGGACCGTTCAACTTACGCCCCGATCAGAGCGTTTTCCACTGCGTCACGGGAACGATACGCGGTCGTTTAATGGTGGCGGGTTTAGTCGGGGACGCGGAGAACGTGAAGGAGGTCAAGTTGTGGGAAGTGAAAGGAGAGTTAGGGTTAGGGTATTGGTTTGAGGAAATAGGAGCGGTTCCGAAGGAGATGGTGGTGAAGTTAGTAATGGGTGAAGGGGATTGTTGCTGTTGGGGTTTGGCGGGGTCCATTGAGGTGACTTGGATTGGGGATTATGTGTATTTTCTGAACCGGATGGAACCGGAGGAGATGGTTGTGTGTGAGGTTGTGAATGGAAGGTGCGAGTGGGGGAGCGTGAGGAATGTGGCAGTGAATGATGTGAGTCGCATGGGGAGAATGGCGTTTTGTGGGGGCCATGTGGGGCTTGAGGATTTGAAGAGGGCAGTTAAGGATAATTGTACGTTTGTGGAGAAAAAGTAATGAGAGTTTTAATTTTTTAAGGAAGATGAGGAAATGGGTGGAGTGCTTGCTTATGCTTCAGTTTTTTTTTTTTTTTTTTCTGGTAGAGAGAAATTCAGGAAATAGAATGGTATTTCAATTCGAGATAGAAAAGTGTGTTTGGTTTGCCATTTCAGTTTGAGATAGACAACATTTTCATGCTTTCTCAAGCACCCAAAAGAGAAGCAACAATGTTGATGTATTAGAAAAAATGTTACCGGTTATGATCAAGCAAACTCTAAATCAAAAACACAATCTGAGTTTTCATACTTTAAAGGAATATTTAAGAAGTATTTATATTTTATCTCATTTTCTTTTGTGTAATCGAAAGTTTTATGAATCTTTTTATTTAGTACTTAATTATTTTTTTCTCATTGAATCAATTTATTTTGAGATACGGAGTATTAATCTCTCTTTAGGTCAACTCATTTTGAAGTATAGTATTATTGGAACGATTTATTTTCAAATACAATACGTAAGTTGAGAATTAAACACTCGACTTTAATTAAGCACAACCCAGTTGCTTAAATAACTGATTATGACATTTGGTTTATATTTATCTCTTTTCATTCAAATAGATAAATGAGGGTTCCAATTTACTATTTGTCAAATGCTATACTCCATTTTATTCTATTCGACCAATTCCTTCTAGTTTTTTTTTTTTAACCTATTCCTTTAAGTTATGTTTCGATTTTCCATTAAAATGATGAATGCCTGCCTGTCAAGTTATGTTTCTCACTCCACTTATGTGTGTGTGGACAATAAGGGTAAGCGTTTAGCTATTTTTTGTTTTGGTTGTAGTAGCTCTCCTGATCGTGATTCATGTGGTGAAACTTGTCTAGTACTTCATTAATGGCGAAATTCAATCCAACTACTCAGTACTCACTATATATATACGGTAAGGGTTATGAATATGAGGATATGATTTGATTAAGGGGTTTGCTATTTTTTGTTTGTTTGTAGTAGTTCATGAGTCATGACATGATGTGAATGTGATATACGTAATAAGTAGGTTAGGCGTGCTGAAGACTGAAGGTTTGAAGGTACTTAATAACATTTAACAGTAATTTTTACATTTTTCAAATTTGACGTGAATTTAACATTTAACAGTAATTTTTACATTTTTCAAATTTGACGTGAATTTAGCAACGTGTTAAACGGATCTAATCAAACTCTTCATCGGTACTTCATTTAATGGCCAAATTCAATCCTACAAGCGCACTTTATATACAAGACTTTAATGTAATTTGATTTTCTTATTTTCCAAAATTAGTAATTTTACTCTCATTAATTTAAAATATAGATAATTAGTTTTTATATTTTAAAATCTGTTATTTTCTCTCATTTTGAAATAAAAACCCTCTGATTTTGTAAAATTTACATTGTATTCTTTCTAAAACATTGATCGATAAGAGATTGATGTGATTTAAATTTAGTCATCTGATTTAAGATTATTTGTTTAATTAATGTTAATTTCTTCACATTTAATGTTTTTAACTTGATAGAAAGACAAAAATCAATTTACCGAAGAATTGAAGTCTCTATTTTAAAATAAGAGATTAAAATTATAAAAATTAAAAAATATAAGAAATAAATGTATTTTAAAATAAAATTAGAATTATGGATTAATATAAAATGAAAATATTCAAATTACATTTAAGCTTCTATTCAAATTGTGTAAATTCTTAAACGAGAGATATACAAAAGAACGAATAGCTATTTATGAGTGCAATACAAAATAATGAAAAAACGTGATATAAAAACCCATGAATAAAAAACACATGATTTAGCTAGTCCCCCTAAGAAAATGTTTTTAATGATATTTGAATTTTTATTACGGGGTGTGAAGGAATAATGCACACATTTTCTTACTTCTTTCTCCTCTCCCCATTCTCTTCCATTCTACTCTATTTATCTTTTGCTCTTTATAGTTTTATGCTTTTATTTGTATTGTTTTTTCTTTAATTTAAATAAATTTTCAATTTAGTTTCTTCTTCTTCTAAAATTTTAATTTTATCCTCACTAACTTATTTAATATTATATTCTTTTATTCAATTAAAAAATATTTTACCTATTTTAATATTACTAATTTATTAGGAGAGACTAGACTTTAGACGCCAGATTTATTTCTTTGTTATTATGGGACTTGAGATTCTATTTTTTTTTTTATGAATTTGTTTAATGTTAAACTATTTATTTTAATAAATTATTATATTATGTATTTTTTATTTAAAATATTTGGCCATTAAACAAAAGTTGGTAAAAATCAAATTATAAAGAAATTTTTTTGTTATTTTTGAAATAATGTTATTAATAACATATTTAAATATTTAAAGTCAATTTTAAAAAATGTAAGTTTATTTTATTTAATTATACTTTTTTTCCAAAAGAAAAGGGAAAATTTTGATTTAAACACTATTAGTTCATTAAAAAATTGATTTTAAACAATGAGTTGAATCACCAAATTTTTATCTTTATTTTATAATACAAAATTTTAAAAATTATTATCCTACTTTTTAAGATGATAAATTTATTATAAATAAATTCAAATATCCTGAATATTAAATATATTTATTTACATCATTTAATATTTATAAGTTAACTTAATAGTTAATTTATCAAATATTTTAAATTAAATCAATTACCTTATAAGTTTTCAACTTTTTAGTTTTTAGCTTATAACTTTTAAGGTTATGCTTGATTTAAACTTTAAAGGATAAAAACAGAGATGATAAAAATAAAATATTTTTTTTTTAAATAAAGTGGAGTATATAAAGTATAAGTCCTACATAAAAAAATACAAAATTTTTCTTCTAATTCTCTCCTTGCCTCCTAAATCAAATACAACTTAAACTTAAACTTTCTGCTAGCTTATAACTAATATAATATGACTCTAAAATCAACTTATACATTAAATTTCACAAAACAAATTGTTTTTAAACATGAGATCTCTTTCAACTATGTAATTAGTTTTACTTTAAACATAAATTAATTTTATCAAACATAATCTTTTAAAACATGGGATCTGTGGAGCAATTCTCTCTTGTAGCATTTGTTTCAGCCAACCTCCAAAATTACGCAGTGATGGACATCTATTATAATTGGCAAATGCATGTATCCAAGGCTGGTTTAACATGTTTTATAGTCTAAATCAATTTTTGAGGTGAGTCTTATTTTTTATTCATGAGAGGACTATCCAAAGAGCATGAAGTTCTAGAAGCACTCCATGAATTGAAGGGTCTCAATGTGAACTGAAATAAGCTCAAACTATGTTTTTAGGTTTTACTTTCTTGTTTATTTGTGTAATGGACCTAAATGTGGACTGAAATAGGCTCACACTATGCGTTTTAGGTTTTATTTTCTTGTTTATTTGTGTAATGAGCCTCAATGTAGACTGAAACAGGTCTAAACTATGCATTTTTAGTTTTTATTAGAGACTTAACTCCATAAGTACTCAAATATTACTATTTTTGGAAACTTTTGATTAATGAAATTAAGCATTTGCTTGAATTGGGAGCCTAGTCTCTTCTTGGTTTTTGGTTGAACTCAAATCGATTCTTATCAACAAAACTTTCCTTTGAAATAAATCATCCTTCGACTTATCGCTTCACTACGAATTGTGGCGTCATTCATTATCATTTTCTTAATCTTCCTCACCTTTTATCTTTAAGTTCTAATAACTATCCCTGGGGTCTTGAAATTTGCACCTGAAAACAATCCAATACAAGCGTTCATGCCTTGATCGTCATCATGTGATAATCAGAGCTTGAATCCAGAGAGCAATTCAAAAAAATTTCTATCAATTTAGGTGCAATTTTTGTTTTTATTTTATTTATTTTTTGCAAAAAAAAAATCAGAAAACAAAATTCCTTTGGTTCTTGCTTGTTTGTGCTTAATTTTGTGTTTCTTGTGTGTTTTTCTGAAATCCCAATTGTTGCTTTTTGGAATGACATATTTACATAATCCTCGTGAATAGGACCAAACCTTATTTTGTGGTATTTACATAAGATTATCTTAAATTTGCTTTCAATTACCTTATCTTTTTGTTGAATTCAAAGTTGTTTTGAATATGGGTTGTTCTTCATGTTCTTCGTGTTCTTCATGAAACTCATAGCACTGTTAGAAAATTTCTGAGTTTGATATTTAAAATTATGTCTAGAGAGTATTGGGGTGTTTGTGCAAATATCAAAAGTTTATGGTCCTAAAAGAGAAAATACAAAGGACCAAAGAGAAAATTTTCAAAAATATTTTTGGGTCAATATGAAAATATCAAAAAATATGAGAACACAAGTATGAAAAAAATGAAAAAAAAAGTTATAGTAAAAATTTAACAACTCTCTCTCACTTAGTGTGTGCTTATTGTTGCTCTCTAGTACTTTCTTTTTGCATAATTGCATTGGTTTATACTTAGCCAATTTTTTTTCCTAATTGTCTTTTTTTAGCATTCCTTTTGAGTTATACTTTCTTTTTGAACTTTTATTGCTTGTCTTCTAAATTTCCAAGGTTTTGTCTTAGAGTTTTCTTTCTTCCTTAACCTCTTAAGTTGAGTTTGGATTTTTTTCATCTTTCACTTTGGATACTCATTGAATTGAAATATTTGGTTGATTTCAAGCACCATAGAAGAGTTAGAGAGTGAAAAAAGACAAGAGTGGACCTAATAGAAAAAGTCTTACAAGAGTGAAACACGAGTGTTGAAGAGTGTAAACACTTAGTGAGTGGTAAGGTCCAATATTTTTTTTTTACTAACATTTTCTTGTAGCAATGGTTCCTGAAAGTGATAGTGATCCACCTTCCACTAGAACCACTAAGCTAATGGCTTCATTGGATAAGCAAATGGATAAGTTGCAAAAAAATGTTGAAAGGAGGATGAGAGACAGATTTGATGAGACACAAAGAAACACTCAAGAGTTGAGTGAGAGAATGGAAGACATAGAGAGGAGGAGACATCATAGATCACCTCATTCTTCTCAAGGGAGTGATGATGGCTATGAAGATGGTAGAAGACATACACATCAGAGGAATAGGGATGACATGGATGATGTGAAGGTCAAAATTCCCAAGTTCCTAGGAACTTATGACCCGAAGGCTTACCTTGATTGGGAGATGAAAGTCAACCAAATTTTCGATTGTCACAATTTTACTGAAGAAAAGAAAATGAGGTTGGCTAGCTTAAAATTTGAGGGATATGCCATTGCATGGTGGAATCAAGTGCAAATGGAGAGAGAAAGATTGAGAAGACATAATCTGGACACGTGGGAGATAATGAAGAGAATCATGACGGAGAGATTTGTCGCACCTCAATATATAAGGAAATGCATAACAAGTTACAAAGACTCTACCAAGAAAGTAAAAGTGTTAATTATTACAAGAAGATGGAAATTTCTTTAATAAGAGCAAACATTGAAGAGACTAATGAACTTACAATGGCTAGATTTTTGAATGGTTTGAATATGGACATTCAAGATGTTGTAGAGCTTCAAAGCTACAACACCCTGGATGAACTTATACATAGGACTATGAAAGTGGAGCAACAACTGAAGAGAAAGAAAACCTACAAGAAGCCTTCATATGGTTATTCATCTTGGAAGGATAAGGACACTTCTAAGAAGGAGGTTCTTCTTCACAACATATTGAGAGGAAGTCTTCAAGAGGTAATCCTACTTCTCCTACTCATTCCCCTTCCAATGAATCTAGTTCAATTAAATGTTTTAAGTGTTTAGGTAAGGGTAATATTGCATCACAATGTCCAAACAAAAGGACCATGATTATGTTGGAGAATGAAGAGGTGGATAGTGAGTCATATAAAAGCTCTCATAGTTCCTCTAGCGAAGGGGAGGATGGTGGTTTTCTTCAATCGAAAGAGGGAGATTTTTTTATGGTAAGAAGACTCATGGGAAACATGTGCAAAGATCAAGATGATAACAAAGAGAAAACATTTTCATTTTAGATGCTTGGTGAATGGAAAGGTTTGTTCTCTTATCATTGATGCAGGAAGTTGTACCAATGTTGCAAGCACTAGACTAATGGAGATGCTTGGTTTAAAACCACCCCTCATCCTAAGCCTTATAAATTGCAATGGCTGAGTGGTAATGGTGAGTTGGTTATGGATAAGCAAGTGTTGCTTACATTCTCCATTGGAAAATATGTTGATGAAGTGCTTTGTGATATGGTTCCCTTGGAAGTTGACCATGTTTTGCTTGGTAGACTGTGGCAATATGATCGAGATGTTATCCACAATGGGGTAACCAATTGATATTCTTTCTTATATAAAGGTAAAAAGGTAGTTTTCTCACCTTTATCTCCAAGTGAGGTGTGTGAGGATCAAATAAAAATGAGATTAAAAAGAGAAAAATAAAATAAAATCAAAGAAGAAAAAAGTCTTTTGAGAGAGAAAAGCCGAAAAGAAATAGATGGCAAAAGGAGTGAAAGAAAGAACAAAAGAAAATAGAAAAAAAGAGTGAAAAACAATTAATGATAAAAAAGAGTTTGTTCATTAAACCTAAAGAGGTAAAAAGAGTGATGCTAGCTAGACATCAAATGTATTTACTCATTCCAAATTAAATGTGCTTGTCTTCTAGTGCCCTTGAGTTCCCGCAAGATTTTGATACACTTTTAAAGGAGTTTAAGGATGCCTTTTCACAAGACATACCCCACGACTTGCCTCCTTTAAGAGATTTTGATCTTGTTCTGGGAGCTTCACTTCCTAATAGGGCTGCCTATAGGAGTAATCTAGAAGAGACCAAGGAGATTCAAAATCAGGTTGAAGATTTGATGCAAAGAGGATGGGTGAAGGAAAGCTTGAGCCCATGTGCAATGTCAGTCATCCTAGTTCCAAAGAAAGATAACAGGTGGAGGATGTGCACGGATTGTAGACCCATCAATAATATCACCATAAGGTATCGACATCATAATCCTAGACTTGATGATAGGGTAACCAACTCTACCACTTCTTTTTCTCCTTTTGAGGTCGTTTATGATTTTAACCCATTATTCCCTGGTGATTTAATCTCATTACCTAATGATTATTCTATTTTGAATAAGGATGGACTTTCTAGAGCCACTTTTGTTAGGAATCTACATGGAAGGGTGAGAAATCAAATTGAGAGGAAGATGAAGCAATATGCACGACATGCCAACAAGGGGAGAAAGACCATGATATTTAATCCCAGAGATTGGGTTTGAGTACATCTGAGGAAGGATGGGTTTCCTTTCAAAAGGAAATCTGAACTCCAACCTAGGAGTGATGGTCCTTTCAAGATCCTTGAGAGGATTAATGACAATGCCTATAGGATTGACTTGCCAAGTGAGTATAGGGTGAGTTCTAGTTCTAATGTCGCTGATTTTTCTTCATATGATATAGGTGTTTTGAATGCAAATCCGAGAATAGATTCTTTTCAAGGAGGGGATGATAGAGGATTATCCAAAGAGCATGAAGTTCTAGAAGCACTTCATGGATTAAAGAGCCTCAATGTGGACTGAAATAGGCCCAAACTATGTTTTTAGGTTTTATTTTATTGTTTATTTGTCTAATGGGCCTCAATGTGGACTAAAATAGACCCAAACTATGTATTTTAGATTTTATTTTATTGTTTATTTGTGTAATGAGCCTCTATATGGACTGAAATAGGTCCAAACTACGAGTTTTTAGGTTTTATTAGAGATTTAGCTCTATAAGTACTCAGATATTGCTATTTTTGGAAACTTTTGATTAATGAAATTAAGCATTTGCTTACATTGAGAGCTTAATCTCTTCTTGATTTTTGGTTGAACCCAAATCGATTATTATCAAGGAAACTTTCATTTGTGGCGAATCATCCTCCGACTTATTGCTCCATTACGGATCATGATATCATTTATTAACATTTTCTTAATCTCTCCACCTTTTATCTTTAAGTTCTAATAACTATCCATGGGGTCTTGAAATTTGCATCTAGAAACAATTCAATCCAAGTGTTCATGCATTGATCGTCATTAATGACTTAAGTGTTTTTTTATATAAAAGAAATAACAATAGTTTGATGATACAATATAGTGATATACGAGTATAATAGAATATTTATTCTTTTTAAATTGAATTTAAACTTATATTTCAAACATTTATATGATACAATACAGATAAAATAGAAGATATAGCTTAAATCGGATTCACATAAAAAAAGAAGCTTGAATCAGATTTAAATTTTAAACACTTACATTATCTGCATTGACTTAACAATTCTCTTTTTATAAAAAAAATTGAATTTAAACTTATATTTTATCCGTAGTAATAGTGTAGAATTTCACTGTTCTCATTAAAATATTTTTTTAATAAAAGCGAACCGATAATTTGACAATTACAAAATAATGATTAATTTTTAAAAGCCAGCTACTAGTTTAATTAATTACATAATAAATAGTATGTTCAATAGTCAAAATCAATAGAGTTTTATTCAACCACCAACATTAAAGAATGAAAAAGAAAATCAGATATATATATATATATATATATATATATATATATATACATGAATCCAACAACAAATTTAGAGGACAATTGTGGATCCTGGTCCCAATCATGTAATGTAGAGAGGTTGAAATAAAAATAAATTATAAAAAAGTATTGTAAAACTTTACCATTATATATGTGTGTGTGTGTGTGTGTGTGTGTGTGTGTGTGTGTGTGTGTGTGTGT
>CM023948.1:19318968-19372992 GCA_013407115.1 Glycine latifolia | reverse complement strand
TGTGTATGTATTGTTACTCATCGACAAATTTCTAAGCATATACCAAAAAAGAGGTATAAAAAAAACATATGAAAAAAGACACATTTCTAAGCGCGATAGAGGTGCATAAATAACAACATATTAATGACATTAAAGAGTTTTTGGAACGAGTGGTACTGTCGAGATTCAATATGCGTGTAGGATACCTTTGCTTTGCAATGAGTGGCTGAAAAGTAACCATGCCATGCAATTGCAAAGCATTGATAATTCATTTGGGTGAGATATAGGTATATGAAGGAATGATACTTATGTTTGTTGGCCATATGTGATTCAAGAAGGTTGTGTTGTGCTGATAGGTTTAAACATATTTTTTTAATTAACAACAAAAATAATCATAATCATTCAGTTTGGATCTTAATCACATTTTAGCTCCTCACACTTCTATAGAGTATATTTTATGAAAATCAAATTCAAATCTTTTTTCACAAATTTAACATATATTATCAATTGATCTACACTCATTAAGTGATTTAAATACATATGATATAATAAGGATGAAATAGAACATAAAAAATTAAACTTAAATCGAAGTAAAAATTAATTAATCAATTTAGTGCAATGTTGTACCATATATAAATTCTATATATATAAAAAAACAAATAGAAGTGTTTGTCACGTACCTACAATTAATTGTCTAATGACTTTCTTGCCAAAACTACCACTATACAAGGTGACCTCACCTCTTAGGTACAGTGGCGGAGGCAGGAACTTAGTTTGAGGGGGACCAAGATAAAGAGTTGTGCTTCATACACCATTTGGTTTTCTTATACATCATTTGTTTTTTGAAAATCCAAAAATACCCCTAATGGTTTCCTTCCTTATTTTAGTTGGTTGCAACACTTGGTGTACGGTTATGCTTGTTGGTTCTTCATTTTGGTTGAGTTGAGTTGTTGGGAATGGTTGTGCATTGGTGGTAGTTAGGTGACATTGTTTTGAGTTCGTCGGAGTGGTGGCGTTGTGTTGACCGTTGGACTCGAGTGGCGTCGTGGTGGATGCAGAGGTTAGTGGTGTTGTTTTTTGTGTTGTACAGATTGGGTAATCCGTAATATCCATACGGATTAGGCAATTTGTATGGTTCCTCCAGATTGGCTAATCCATAAGAACCATATGGATAGCCTAATCTATAAAGCTTCAAATCATAATTTTTTTTATTAAAAATTCAATAATTTGTTAAAAATATGTATTTCATTAAAATTGATTTTAAGTTGAGAAATTGTTTGATTGAGTAAATACAATAAGTTAATTTTTTTTATTGTTTATTTAAATGGTGATCTTGAGACTTCATCATTTGTTAAAATATGTTATTATTTATTTAATGAACACTTTATTGAATTTAATTTTTTTTATGTTATGAATTTAATGTTAGTAAATGTTATTATTATGCGTGCGTGTGTTTTTATTAATGATTAAATTAAATTTTATTTGTTAAGATGGACAACGATGAGTAAATGTATGACAGTATTATGTCTGAAGAAATTAGTATGAATGAAGATATTGGAGCAGACCCTGATGCGTTTGAAAACAATAATTGTTTAATTAATTGTTCTGCAGTGTTCAAAATGACTAAGGTATTTATGTGATTTGGAATGTAGTTAAAGTTGTTAAATGATTTAATTAAGAAGATTAAAGATGAATTATCCATTTGTGTAGGTGTTTGAATCACGTGATGCGGTATTGAAATGAGCTTGTACTATTGCAAATGAGAATGGTTTTATAGCTGTCGTAATGAGGAGTGACAAATCAACTGGAAAAATAGGAAGAACATCATTTGTCTTAATTAGTTGTGAAAGGAGTGGAAAGTATAGACCATGGTAAAAAGGTTTCACACCTTTAATGACTAGCACTAGAAAATGTGAGTGTCCTTTTAAGCTGCGAGGCAAACCAGTCCCAAGAGGTCAAGGGTGGATGGTGAAACTAATATGTGGCAATCATAATCATGCTTTGATTAAGTCATTTTGTGGACACCCATATGTTGGTTGACTAATTGGGGAGGAGAAGATCATTCTTGTTGATATGACAAGGTTGATGGTGAAACCAAAGAATATTCTTCTAACTTTGAAGGAGCACAATGACAATAACTATACGAGTTTGAAGCAAGTATATAATGCAAGATATGCATACCGGACGCGTATAAGAGGCAATAATACTGAAATGCAACAACTAATGAAACTTCTTGAACGCGACATGTATATTCATTGACATAGATTGAATGATGAAAATGTTGTACGTGACTTATTTTGGGAACATCCGGATGCAGTACAATTGAGCAATGCATATCATATGGTGTTCTTGATAGACAGTACATACAAAACAAACAGGTATAGACTTCCTTTACTTGACATTGTTGGTGTGACACCTACTGGGATGACATTTTTAGCTGCATTTGCCTATTTAGAGGTCGAACGTATAAACAATGTTGTGTGGGCCCTTGAACGGTTTAGAGAGATTTTTCTTAAAAGTGAATTTTTCCCAAAGGTCATTGTAACCGATAGAGATTCAGCATTGATGAGTGTCATGAAAACTGTTTTTCCAGAGTCAACCAATTTATTGTGTTGGTTTTACATTGACAAGAAGTCAAGGCAAAATGTAAAACTTATATTCAGTAGAAGAACACATGGGATTATGTCATGGAAGCATGGGGAAGTGTTGTTGACTGTATTACTAAGAAGCAATATGATGATTGTGTTATGAAGTTTGATGTTGCATGTGCACCGTGGCCAACGTTTGTTGATTACGTGAAAGACACTTGGCTGAATCCCCAAAAGAAAAATTTGTGACAGCATGGACAAATAAAGTCATGCATTTTGGAAATACTACAACAAACAGGTAACTTTCACATTTGACGTTGCTTAAATAATAATTTGCCTACGTTTAATGTCTTTCAAATGAATTGATCATATCATAAATTGCAGGGTTGAGTCTGCCCATTGGACCTTAAAGCGGCTACTACAGAATAGTGTTGGTGATTTATGCACTATTTGGGATGCCATGAACAATATGATCACCTTGCAACATACTGAAGTCAAGGCATCTTTGGAAAGAAGTACACATGTGGTAGGTATGTTTTTAAAGTTACATTATACAAGAGACTTATTGGCATGGTGTCCAGGTATGCGTTAAACCAAATTGCTGCTGAGTATGAGCAAGTGCATTATGCGGGCAAAAACCCTTCTCGTTGTGGATGTGTGCTGAGAACAACACATGGTTTGCCTTGTGCATGTGAGCTAACTAAGTATGTAGTTGAGAGCATTCCAATTAACACTGTGCATATTTTTTGGCAGAGATTAAACTTTTCAGACGAAGGTATGCATGAATCTGAAGTCAGCATAACTAATAAGATGGAAGTCATATCTAACTGTTTTGAAAAGCTTGATTTGTGTGGGAAAATAACACTAAATACTAAGCTTAAAGAAATTGTGTACCCTGATTTAAATTCCATGTGCCCCCCTTAATAAGGTAATAACTAAAGGTGCTCAAAAGAAGAACATCACAAAGCACCAAAGGTCTACAATAAGGGACCCATCTTACTTTGAGTATGTGGATGACTTTCATGCTGTCCAAAATAATTGCTCTACTCCAAAACAGTCTAGTTCCTCATCTGATGTTCTAATAAAGAACCGCATGGTTCCTATGCTAGATCAATTTCATCCATTTATGCAGAAGTTTATTTTGAACATCACTGATGTAAAAGCTCATGGAAATTGTGGATATTGTGTAATTGTTGCCTTATTAGGTTATGGTGAAGAGTCTTGGTCTTTGGTACATCATCTGCTCAAAGAACTTGCACAATGGACTGATGAATATATAGCGTTGTTTGGTGGGATACATAGGTTTGAAGCCTTAAAGTGGTCCCTACTAGTTGATGGATTGTCCAAGGTGAAATATTGTTATCTTTAGTCATGATCTGGCAATACTTGGAAACCAATATGCATTCAATATATTTCATTAACTGTTTACTTACAGGTAACAATGGATAAGTGGATGGATATTACCGATATGGGTCATGTAATTGAATCAATATATAACATCATTGTAGTCTCTCTTTCACTCCAGCAAAGTATGACCTTCTTCCCTCAAAGAAGTCAACCTCCTAGAGATCCCCAAGTTCATCACATTTTGTGTATTGGTCATGTGTTTAGTAACCATTTTGTTCAGGTAAGCGAATAATTGTTTAATTTTATGAATTAAGTTAATTGTGCCAAATTCATGATTTCTGTGGTCATTTGTTTAAAATAGGTTCTTTTGAGAGACAATTGTCCTTTGTCGTCGATGACATGCTTGTGGGCTACTCACTGTACCAACGAAGCTCAAGAGTGGCCCAATCATTACATTGATCGAATGCAAATGTATATTAAATCGATGAAGTTGTGCACACAACATGTTGATTTAGGAGATGTGTAGACATTTATTTAACAATGCATCTATTTTTAATGTCATATATACAATCATGTTTAATTTTAAAAACAGGTTTTGTCTGCTGGTGTTGTAAAAAATTAAACTACAATTAGGCAAAATACGGTTTCCAATACATAAATGTCAGACACATAGTCTTCAACTGCGACCATCAGAAGGCTTCTTCTGTGTTTGTCTAAGCCGTCTAGCTCGAGTGTAGACAATGTCATAGTTAGTGACACCGCGGGCTAGATGTAGTAGTTGCTTCGTCATAGCGTATGCATCTGTGCCCTCTATGACCATCCTTATGTCAAGCATATGTTGCAAGCCCTCAGCCACCCGTTGGCACACAGCCTGAAACAGACACAATATTTATTTCTAACCAATGCATTACCAATATAAAATGTTTAATAAAGCTTAAATTAGACAATTGTCCTTATTACCACTGCATGTGTTGGCCTCTGCTAATCCATAGATGTGTCTGACGCTAATTGTGTTCGCAGTTCTGTAGTATGATCATGCAAATGGGGCGGGACTGGTACAGTATGAGGCACCGGCGAAATATGTGAACGAGCCTCCTCAAACTGAGACGGAGTCATGAATGGGTGGGAAATACGGTAGAACCACTCCATATATCCAACAACACATTGACTTGGAGAATCAACCAAGTCTCTAATTGCTACAAGGTATTCGAAGAAGTGGACCCATCTTTCCTCAACATCTTCAGTGGAGGGAACTTCAGACACAAACAGTTTTAGAATTTGTTGAACATAACCAAACTGCCTAAGTACCCTCTCAGGTAAATGCCTAGTAATGTGAGGACCCCATCTAATGAAACCAAAAAATAAACTAATCAACTCAAACTCTCTATGGGCACGGTTCTCCATGTAGGGTGTCCAACAGATATCAAACGGTTTCAACCTATCTATACGTTTACGATAGGTAGTCACTGGTAAGGCCTTCGCACTCTTGCAATGGCAGGTACGAGGTTGCCTCTCATCATAGTGATCGTTTACAACCACATTTCCTACACTCGAAAAATGCTCATATATCCAGCACTACGAATTGAAAACGATTATAAAGTCAACAATACATAAAAACAAAACACACACATACACAGTGGTTTATCCATTACACAATTAAAAATATATGATTACTTGTAACAAAGTAATATATCCAACAAGATGTTTCCCGTGGTGCTTACATCCGTAGTTCAAATTATCGTACATGTGCACAAGAGCAACCGCACCCCAAGAAAATCCCATTGATTGGTCCAAGTCGTGGAAAGCTTCTAAGAATTCCACACCTATATGTGTGGCACTCTTGTTAGCAAACAAAGTGCAGCCAACAAGATGTAGTAAGTATGCACTAGCTGCTAATATCCACTGTCTGAACTGACACTTCACATAATACAACTCCCGGAGCCATGATAGTCTAACATATGCCCCGTGGTACTGTGACGCTTTAGCTTCAGCTTCTTCTATAGTGATATCCAGTAGCTCCACCAACAAGGTAATGGCCTCGCCGATGTCAATTTGATCGTATTGTGTGGAACACTCCCATGATAGGGATATGCAATAGTGATTAATTTTAGTCAAATTCTCAATTTTTCTTATGTTTTATTTTTTTTTATTTTGATCCAGTTGAATTTTAAATCTAACATATTAATTTAAAGTATCATAAAAAATAATTTAATTAATTATAATGTATTAAATAAAACAAATAAAAAAAAAAACATAGATTAAATTAAAAATGGATTAAAATTGCGGATTTTTTTTAAAATATGGGACAAAAATTGTGAATTTTCTAAAATAGAGGATCTAAATGTTGATATTTTAAAATAAAATAATTAAAATTACATATTAAATAAAATAAGAGAACTAAAATTGAATTTAAGCCAATAAATTATATTATATAATACTATAATAGAGTGACTTCATATGATTAATTGATGATATTACTTATTTTATTTATTTAGTGTAATTTTCGTCTTGTAAAAGATTTGAGTTAGAAAACAACTAAATAAGATAGATTTAGTACACAAATATTATAATAATATATAATATATCATATTCTGTCCAAAAATGTGATCTATTTATATGTAATATATACTTTTTGTTTTTTTTAAAAATATATAACATATATAACATAATATATATATATATATAATAATTCAGAAAAATATATATTATAGAATTAAATATAAATTTAGTGTATATAAGTTTTAATTTTTAATTTTTTTATATTATATAATTTATATACTGTTTTGTTAAATTTTTTTATTCATAGAAATAAAAAATAGTATTGGAAGATTTATAACAAATCTCACGTCCTACTTAATTAACTAAAAGTTTACGTTTTAAAAACTAAATTTGAAAAAGTGTAAAATTATATGAAAAGAAATTGAAAAAATAAACTAAGAACTAAAATTGGAAAATGAAAACTTATACATAATGATTTAGACACTAAAATTAGAAGAAAAAAATTAAAATTAGTAACTAAAATTAAAAAAAGCACAAAATTAAAGTGTTATAACATTTAATTTCAAATATGTAATTTAACTTGAGTACATACATTAAATTTACATATGATGAAAATTAAATTATTTTATGTAAATAAAAATTGAATTATTTTATCAAAATAAAACATTTAAAAATAAAAAAGATAATTGAGGTAATTAAATTTCCATATATTTTGTTTTATAAAATAAATTTAAAATCTCTTATCCAGAACACTGTATAAGATAATTTTTAATTATTTATTTTAATGTTATTTGTTTATCATATATGTTTATATTTTAAATTAAGTTTAAAATTTATTATCCAAATACTATATAAGGTAATAAATTTAAAATCTCTTATCAAAATATAGTATAATATTACATATTTGATTATTTTGCACTTTAAATTTTATAGTTGGCTCTCTCAATTTTTGTTAATATCTGCCACTGTATTTGTTAACATTGTCTAATATTATATGGACAAAATTTATGACCTTGTCTTAAATAATTTATATAATAAAAATAATTTTAAATATTTTGTTGATTATTAAAGTAAAGTTTTAATTAATATAAAAACATAAATGTTAATCTAACTCACCAGTTTCTAAATAATTTGTTTTTTTAAAAAAAAAATTCATATATATTCTCTTACGGTTAAAAAAAACATACATATTTTTATGATGATTTATGATACAGATAAAACATGTCATGTTTTATAAGAAAGAAAGAAGAGATGCATTGAATTCAAATCCTGAAAAAAAATTCCCTCCAAATGATTATTAAATATTAATCACCATAACTGTGTTTCGTTTTCCCACTTCTTCTATCGTGGCGAATCTGAGCTTCGACAATTCAACCTAAGGGATAATTAATGTGTCAGTGCCTCGACAAGTTATATAGCTTTATTGTGTACGAAACCACAAAGCTGGCGATTACGACGTCGTGTCGCTACACCTGTTTGATGTTCAAAGCAACCTCCTGCAGGGGAAGTTTTTCCTGCATGACCAGAGCAGCGTGCTCCTGCGCTCTGAAATGATCACTCTCACCGAAAAAGTACTTTTCAGGCTACTCTCTACACGTGTTGGAATATCGTTGATAGTCACAGGCGGTGCTACCCTACACCTGATCACGGGGAACAACACCACCGCATGCTGTTTAGCTGTGTGCTCTTCTGGACGCCGCCACGCGTTACGTCTCACCCTCTTCTGCTATTTTTCTTTTACGAAACTGTCCCTCGCTTGGCAGTTGGATTCGATTTGCATGTTTGCTTATCATAGTACAAACTGTTTTTTTTTTTTTTATACACAAGGAATGTCGATAAGTATAAATAAAGTTTATAAATAACTTACTGCATCTTTTATTTCGACTGAAAAAAATAGTAACTTTATTAACGGATTAATATTTTTTTAAAATCAGTTAAATTTATATTAAAACGTGTACATAATATTTATAATTTTAATTTAAACATTTACTTATTCATTCTGTTCAATCAATTAAGTTATATTTTTTAATAATACATGAATTTTTTTAAGTTTAAGGGTTATACATCCCATTGTAATTCAATTGCATACTATGGTTTGATATAATTTTAAAATAATTATTATAAAGTTGATAAATTTATTATAAATTCTTTTAAGCAAGTTTTTTAAGGCCAATGTTATATTGATAATTTGTTAGTTTATAAAAGTGAATAAATTATTATTTTTATATCAAAAATTTGTTTTCTACTACTATAATTATATTTTTTTAATGCTATAAATATATTGGTGAATCGTGCGATGCATAAGTTTATTGTTGTATAATCATTCTATAAGTATAATTTCTCATGTTGTATTATTTGATATGAATTTATATATCTTAAATATCTAAGATAACCGAGTTACATTCATGTTCTAGTTTTGCTATCTTCTACTTCATCTAGCTCTACATTTCCTGATTCGGAAGTTGGTCCGAGTGCCCAATTGTATGATTCTCCTTCATTGAGGAGTGTCATACATATCTCAGCTTTTCACCTTTTGATCTGTTAACTAAGTGTGGATTCTTGTTACCAAGATGGCACATCTTCCAAATCATGAGACTACAACGGTTGAGGAGGAGGAGGATCCTTCTAAGTTCATGGCTTTGATATAGTTGGGTGGGGGTACAACTTAGGGTATATAGGTATAGCTAGGTGACTACTTTGATTTGTAGTTTCCCTTCTTGTGTATTTTTATATTGGTATATGTTGCTTAGCCATCATTTTTGAAATACTTTTACTCTTACCATTGCGCGGTACATATTTACTTTGGTAAATCATGACGGTTAACGTGATTTATATTTTAAGTATCAAAATATGATGACGGTTTATATTCACTTGTGGAGAAATTAGAATTGTTATTTATATGTTCCTTTTTATTATTATTAAAGAATGTCTTAACGATTCATGTAATTCCTTACTTGCACATTTTTAATAATGAGTTGCAATTACTTTTCTCTTTAAAAAGAAAATAAAAATGATTTGTATGAATTTGAATGTTAAATTTTTCCATCATTAATTAAATGAGAAGGTATTAATATGAATTTTTATGTTGTAACAAAGGGTGTTACACTTTTTGTTTCAACTGTTATAACTAGAGATCATTTTCGAGTATGTAAATTTCAAAAGTAGGGTAAAAAATAAGATAGAAGATGAATTTCTAGTTAATTATCTGATTACATTCATTGAAAGAATGATTGCTAAAAAAATTTGTACAAATTTTATTATTCACGAATTTCATGATATGAAAGAGAAGGACAATGCACAACTTAAATAAAAGGTATGATACATTTGACTATTGGTCTATTATGAGTTGATATTTATTTAATATTTATTGTTGATTTTTTTCCAGCCCCCTTATGATTGACTATTGGATTCATCCCAGATCTACATCTTGTGGAAACTATTTTGTTTTGTGAAAAGGGGATTGACTTTCAACACCACCTATGGTTGTTGTAAAATCTTGGGAAAATTCCCACTAAGTTCGGTTTTGAGAGAGCCCCTGTCAATTCTCAGCCTGAATTGATAAGTTTTCTAGTTTTAAGAATTTTCTCACCCAAACTGCGTATTTGAAGTTATAAATAAAGGAAGGAATTTGTATAAGGGGTATAAAACTCCCTGTGTATATACCTCATCTATTTAATTATTGTTTATATGTCTCATCTATTTAATTATTAAATATAAAATAAATCATGCATCATACATTTGTTTCCTTCAAGGGAGGGATGTGGAACTTACCCTTCGATTAAACGCGCGCTTGTCCTTTGTGGGAGAAATGGTTATTCCAATGAGTAATTCATTGTTCTCCCCTTACAGGAAAGTTATCAAGTTTGTAAGTTATCAAGTCTTGATTTGTTAGGTGTTTAGGTCATCTATTGTGAATTGCTTTAAATAATTTTTGTTGTCTCTCCAAAGGAAAGATGTGTCGTACTTAAATGGAATGCATTGGGCAACGAAGAAGCTTAGTTATATTTGTGGGTGCTATGGGCATTCCCCAAATTTTGGCTACTAAATTTTTTAATATATATATATATATATATATATTAAAAATTATTTATATTTTTAGGTTTATTAATAATAAATAGGTTTTTTATCATATTTTAAATATTATCTATTTTTTTCAAATATAATAATTTTATGCCATTGAAAGAGTAAATAAATATTCTTTTATTATAACTTTTTGTTATTCATAGACCATAAAGAATATGATATTTATTCGTCGTCATCATCATTATAAGATATTTTTATGTCAATATTACACTTTAAGTTTTTGTTTTTGATAGCAACACCCATTATTCCTCTAATGAAAAATTCTACTTCCTTCAATAAAGGAATTTAGACGGTACTTTCATTTATAAGTGTTTTGTTTTATTTTCATAAAAATTAAAGGAATTCCTAATTTGTTTTTGGTTATTAAACATTTGCTTAATGTTAAAATAAATTTACAAGTGTGTCGATAAATCTTTTTTACTATAGTAAAATATGTTTTTGTTGCCTGCAAATTTAATCAAAATTGGCCCAGTCCATGCATTTTTAGAACTGTGGTTTTGATCCTAAAAATTTGATCAAAATTGGTTTTCATCTTTTTTTTTTCTTTTCAAAATCTTGATTTTGTTCCATGATCCCATGTGATACAGACGTTGCCTGTGGTAGACACGTGGTAATCTGATACACACGTTGCATGTGGTAAGACAGTCTTTAATTAGCCCCACATAAGAGAAAGTGTTAACGGATATGAGATGAATGATCAATTTCACTCATTTTAAAAAATTCAAGGAATAAAATTCATGAAAAAAAAAGTTTAACAACTAAAATCAAATTTGATCAATTTTTTAGAATTAAAAACATATTGGACCCTTGTATAAATATAAATATAAATATAAAATATATGTTAATTTGATATCCTAATGATAAATTTATCTTTTCTATTTTTATTATATCCATCAAAATTCTAAACTTTCAAATAAAGAAGTTTGTGATATAATTTGATATTTGATATAGATTTTTTTTACTGCGATACTTTATATAGATCAGCACAAAAATTTATCTTTTTAAATATATTTTTAATTATTATTTTAAAATAAGTGAGTTTTGATTTTAGTTTTTACTATTATTTTTTAGGAGTATAAAATATTTTTTTAGATTTGTATCCCTAATTTTTTTTCCTTCTAATTGTATAACAATCGTTAAAACGTTAATAAATAATCCCAAGTAACACCACATTACGCGATTTTTATTTTTTATTTTTAAAACATTAAAATAAATAGTAGGTACCAAGAACAGTTATTTCATATTTTAAAGAGATGAAATAAAAATATTTTATAATAATTTAAGTTAAAATTCACTCATTTTTAAAAAACAAAAATAACAATTTTAAATTTTAGATGAATAAAAATAAAGAAAAATTTACAAATTAAAATTAAAATTCACTTCTTTTATATGAGAACTAAAAATGTGCTTATTTTTTTAAGAAAAGAATGAAGCTGCCTAAATTAATAAACTTGCATTAATGAACATATATCGGAAAAATAACGACCTATAACGCTTGGTTCAAAAAATAAACTCACATCTTACAATAATGTAAAATGAACTTGATTTCTCACATCTCACAAGAATGTGAGATGAATTTGATTCTCATCTATAAGAAGATTTTATTAACTGATAATCTATAAATAATTCTATAAACCCTTATAAATTTTGAAACATGTTCTGATGAGCTGAGGATCCAACTCATTAAATATTTTCTTTATTAAAATAAATAATTCAGGTATTTAGAGGCTATTTTTGGGAACATGATGCTATACTCTCTTACTCTTTATATTGCAACAGCGATTCATTCTGTTTTTTACCTGTCTTGTTCAATTGCTGTCCTTCAAAAGAACACATACCACATAAAGAAGACACACACCACCACATCCTGGCATCACCTGAAATCATCTGAACCTCCAAAACACATTGTTTTCTTCACTTGTTTCATACCTCAAAAACCACCACTTTGTTACACTCAAGGTTTTTGCTTTTGTTTTCACAAGAACAGCATGCATGTTCTTTTTTCAGCGAAGAGAGTAGCGTTCTCCGAGTCCTTTCTGCCACACAGAAGAAGGCTTTTCACTTGGTTCAGTTTAAGTGCTTCAGCTTCTCTTGTTCTGTTGTCCCTCTTCCTTTTCAGCAACTCCCTCAGGGTTCCTAAAGTTTTAGTCTGTGTTCCAAAATTTGGCGCTGTTGGTGCAAACTCTTCTGTTGGTCCTTGCCCTTTGTTTCCTTTCAACACCAGCTACTATTTTTCCAATGAGAATGACACTTTTGACATTTCAAAGTCAAATGGTTCAGAGAGTTCTGTGAAGAGAATTGAAGAGGGAAGTGTTGCTGTTGAAAATCTTCATGTAGTGAATAATGTGTCAGATGAAAATATTAAGAGTCTCGCAGAAGGGAGGGGTTTGGAGAATTCTAGTTTTTCTTCTATTTTTTCCTCAGAGAGTAACAATGGGAAGCAATCAAAGCATGAAGGGGTTTTTGTTGGGGAAAATAGTTCAAAGAATGTAACTGTTACTCATAATGAGAAAATGCATGTTGGTTTATATGATGAGAAATGTGACATTTTTGATGGAAAGTGGGTACGAGATGGTTCAAAGCCATATTATCCTTTAGGGTCTTGTCGCCTTATTGATAGAGATTTTAATTGTCACCGTAATGGAAGGCCTGATGCTGAATATGTTAAATGGAGGTGGCAGCCAAATGGGTGCATAATTCCAAGGTAGATATATGATAACTGTTTTAAAGAAAGATTATTAAGTGTTATTGTTAATCTAGAATAGGAAAATGGTTTGTATTTGAATAAGGAATAAGAAATTAATATTAAATATTTATTGTAACAATTATGTGAAAGAAAGGTTTGTGATAAACATGATGTCTGCATATGAAATTAGAACTAAGACTTTTGCTTGCATTATTAACTTTGTGCAAGAGCAAGAGGGTTTGGGAAACTTTGTGAGTCTAGTGTTTTAGACTCAGTTTGGCTTGAAGTTTATTTAATTCTAAGCAAAACAATGCATTTAATTTCAACAATAAAATGTACAATTAATGTTCTTGTATTTGATCAATTATTGATGTAATGTCACCTCTCAGTTTGAATGCAACTGATTTTCTGGAGAGGTTGCGTGGGCAGAGGCTAGTTTTTGTGGGGGATTCACTGAACAGGAACATGTGGGAGTCACTTGTATGCATTCTCCGTCAAAGCATCAATAAAAAGAAACGAGTTTTTGAAATTTCTGGAAGAAGGGAATTTAAGAAGAAAGGTGTCTATGCTTTTAGATTTGAGGTGAGTTTTCTTATCACTTCTATGGTGTTTGTGTATGTCTAGTGTGAAATGTGAATCTTGTTTGGGTATGGTGCTGACTAGAATTTTTGTTGTATTCTTAGGACTATAATTGTTCGGTGGATTTTGTTGTTTCACCATTCATTGTTCAAGAGTCAACTTTCAAGGGGAAAAATGGTTCGTTTGAGACATTAAGATTGGATTTGATGGACCGTGCTACGGCCAGGTATTGGGATGCTAATATCATAGTCTTCAACACAGGACATTGGTGGACCCATAATAAAACATCAAAAGGGTGAGTTCTGTTTCTTTTTAATTTTATTTATTTCTGGATTGAACATTACCTTAAAAAATCACTGTCTATGCTTCAAAGTCTCATTAGAATCCATATATTACAAAGATGCTAGTTGAAGTGGAATGAATAACAACAGAACTTTAGCATATTAATTTTCATTTCCTCTAAGTTTATAATTTTTTAATGAGATTGCTTTATCTATCAAAATATTTATCTCTATTGTCTTCCTCTTTCTCTATTTATATTGTCATATATAGCTTGCTGCATGTGCTCCTAATAAGCCTTTTCTCATTTTTGTGTCATCTGGTACTGCTATAGCGAAGATTATTATCAAGAAGGAAATCATGTATACCCAAGACTTGAGGTTCTGGATGCATATACGAGGGCCTTGACCACTTGGGCTAAATGGGTTGATCAAAAAATTAATGCCAATCAAACTCAGGTTTTCTTCAGAGGATTCTCACTTACCCATTTCTGGTACTGTTCTCTCTTACACAGATTCTGCAATTTAATTGCATTTTTCCTTACTTTTACCTGGACTCTAAAATTAGTTTAAGCCTGTTTCTAACTGAAAATATCTGTTAATCCCTCGGTCCCTAATTATAAATTTTTTTTCAAAAATTTGTTTGTCCCTTTTTACAAGATCATTTTTCTAATTTTTAGATGCATTAATTATTTTTTTTCCTACATATCCTTAATTATTTTCTCCCTAAATATTAATGATGAGAAACAATTAAGTGGATAAAGAGATAAAGAAAGGGTAATTTTGGAATTATAGTACAATAATTGACAAATTTAATATGATTAACTAAACTAATTACTTTTCTTTTAAGGGGTGTAAATTAGTTAAAATGGACTTATAGTTAGGGATGGAAGGAGTACTTGAGACATCCTTATTGTCTCTACTATTTTGATTATCACATTGTTCACTTGCCCATCTACAATTACATTTATGAAATAATGAACATTCAATGGTTCATTGTTGGAAAAGGAAATTATGGAGCCATTTGGGAAATGGTAGTATACCCTTAGCAATGTTAATGTTACACTTACCCCACATCTGTTTGATCAGGAGATAAACAGAATGTTGTTGGTAGTTGAAAACTTGAAATTGAATAAACTCAACACTTGATTACCTTGTTATCCTAATACTCTACTTTTTCTTTTTCTCTTTTTTCCCCTATTGGGTAAAACCTCTTTAGCTACTTTATTTTGTTATTGCTATTAGTTTATGAGTTTTTTTACTTCAGCAAGTTCCCCCTCACCTTTACTTCCTCGAAGCCACTCTGGAAAAACCATGTGTTCTAGTTTGATCTGTTGTTAGCAGCAGGTTGAGCACCTGTCTTCATTATGGATATTGTATTAAACTACAACTGCAAATTCTAGAATGCAATTAGCGCTTGAACATATTTTTTTTACACTAAGTGTGCACCACCCTCACAGTTGAATCTGGTTCTTTGTTTAAGAAAACTTCAATTTACTGCTATATGGCGTGAAAATGAAACTGGTTATCATTTAAACTAACAAATAGCCCTTATCATTTGAATTAACTACTAGCAATAAAGTTAAAATTTTATGATCTGACTTGACCGCCGTCATAATTAGTTAACCATCTTCTCCTTGCTTTCTTAAACTTGTCCAAGGTGGTGGTGACTTCAATTGTATATTTTAGCAATTTAGAGACTCATATATCCATCTTTACATTGATGAATAAATTCTAATACTACGCAGGGGTGGGCAATGGAACTCAGGAGGACAGTGCCACAAAGAAACTGAGCCAATATTCAATGAAGCTTACTTACAAAAATATCCTTCAAAAATGTTGGCTCTAGAACATGTCATCCAACAAATGACAACCCCAGTAGTATATATGAACATAAGTAGGCTTACAGATTACAGAAAAGATGGGCATCCTTCGGTATACAGAAAGGGGTATAAGGCGTCGATGAATCAGAACACTGCTGCGCTATTCGAAGACTGCAGCCATTGGTGCTTGCCTGGGGTACCAGATACTTGGAATGAATTACTATATGTTTCTCTCTTAAAATATGGAAAAGGTACTTGGAAAAAAACTAATTAATGTACCTCAAGTACCCGGAAGTTATACAATCTTACCCTTACATATATAAAGAGGTTGTTTTATCCTTGATCAACAGGTCATTAAGACACAATTTTACTTTTGTGTAAGGGTTCACCCTTAGGAACCTGGAAAAGCTGAGCAAATTTTCTCATAATCATTCCAAAACCAGTTTCTTATTCTTTATGCATGTTCTTATCCAACATATGTATGTTATGAGTTTTTTCTGCATGTCTTTGGTTATAGGATTATACAATTAGGCTGTATGGCAAGGGAAGGAAATAGGATAGTGGATTTGGCTTGCCAATTCTTCCCATCGGTTTTAGCTTGTTAGAGTCAGTTTCTTGAACAGTTTCGAAGATTGTAAATGGATTTTGTATTCATTTATTTAGTATTTACAAGCACGTATCATGATACTTTGAACGATACGAAATTTTTGTTTTAGTTTAGATGTGAATCTCTCATACATCAGTTCCACAAAACATAGGATCAAATTTGTGTAAAAGGGTTACTTTTTATGGTGCTTGTGATGAGGAAAAATATCAGACAAAATGGCAATTCTATTTAAAACAAAAGGACTCCGAGTGGATAATAGGTAATGTTGAAGTTCCAAAATTTGTATTCAGAAAGAGCTTGAGCTTCCATTAAAGTGTTTCTGCTGGCGAGATAATAGTAGTTTGCAGTTTTTTTAACTTAAACTTTTAACTAACAATATAATTCACGGTTAAACCATTAAGGGGGCAGAAACAACTGAATATTCATCTTATCCTTGACATAAATCATCTAACGTGACATCGAGATTTTTCTTATCACCGCGAAGACGATGAGTTTGTTTAGATAAATTTTCTAATAACAATTTGTAGGAAAAGAAAATAATTCTATGAATAGCGTGATATGTTTTTCATTGAACTCAAATGTCTAGGCTAACTTAAAGAGATTGTTTAGTTAGCACCCATAATCAATTTCACATGTTGCAATATGCATTTTAAAATTTATGATTGGAGATTAATTAGGATACAAATCTTAATCCAGTTCAATAATTTAAAATCAATTTCTCTCAAAATTTAAACACCAGCATGAGTAATGAATAATCACCTAAATGAATTTGACATCACACTTTAATATAAAATTTTAAGGTTTGCGTTTATGTACTCTAACAATTTTTTCCTCAAATATAATTCTTATCCATACGATAATATCTCTCTCAAGAAATTCTTTAGTGACCATTAGAACTCATGCTTTATGCTTTAGATACTCTAATAATATGATATTAGTTATGACTTTCATATAATTTTTGCAAATAAATTTTTCATTTCTGTGAATACATGTACACTATAAAGATAAACAAACTATTTATCCCTATAGTTTCCTGGAATACTTTCAATGTCAGTAAAATCAGAAACTTGTGAAAAAGGGGCATGGTCATTGGTGACTTATAACAACTTTTCTAGGAGGGCTTTGCAGCTTTTCTAACCAATCAACTTCTACAGAACATAATCCTACCCTTTAAGGAACTAAAACACTACAATAATTCTTTTATTGCATATAAGGTCTCACAACATAGCAAGCATACACACTAACACACATGGGAGAAAACGAGAAAAATCAAGGGAGAGGGATATAATATGAGGTCATAATTACCTACCTACTCATTTGCAGAAACTGAAGAGAAATCCTGATTCTAGTCATCTGCAAATTGAGTGTTATGGAGAACACAAGTTGGTATGTAGCTTCTCAAAGGAAGAACATCTTTGTTTATTATCACATTCTGCCGAAACAAAGAAGAACTACAATAGAGTCAATACATACATAGCCATAAGGACCCTTTAATGAGAGAGAGCCCATTGCCTTTTTGTGACTTGCCGGTTTGCTAAGCTGTAGCTAAAGCTTCTCTGCTTCATGCCACTCAGAGAGAGAATTATTTTCCTCCATGTTTACCCTTTTGTGGTTATTGATTAGAGAAGCCAATGGCTAAAGCATAAGCAAACTGTAGGAGGTGGAGTGTGAAGGGTGAGAACCCTCTCACACAAAATCCTCCGAGTTTCTTTAAGAGCCATGGATAGATTTTTGCCAACAAAGCTCCATGCTTATACCAAATAGATAGATAGATTGATTTTGAATGATTTTCAAAGGGCTCTATAGAAGGCTAGTGGGGAAGTTAGTTTCTGACCATTGCTTTAAATAGCTGATGATTGAGAAACTCAGAAGTGGTATGATCTATTCATTATCCAAAATGCATTCTTACTTTTGCTTTCAAACAATCAAAAGTTGCAATTGTACAAAGTGATAAGAGATAATATACAGTAGAGTGTTCACTAAAATAAATAAATAAACAGGTAAAAGCATTTATTTGATTGTGTGGCAATTTTAACCTTAACCTAATTACCTAACATTTTTTGAATCTTGTTATACCCCTATTCAGGATAGACCTAGTTTAACTACTTATTCCGACGACTAACAACGATAAATATAGACTCTTCTATATATCATACCATTCATTAATACTTGTTTTTTTTTTCATATCTCTATTTTTACACATTGTATCATTTATCGTACTTATATTTCTCTATCTAAAGTACGTTAAATTTAGGAAAAAAAGGAAGAAAAAAAAGAAAAGAAAAGTAATATAAAATAAGATACTTTGGTAGATTATTTGGTAAAAAAAGAAAGTCAAACAAAAGAAAATTAAAGAAATATATAACATAACTTAAAATATCCTTCATAAAAAAACAATTACAAAAATTAGTGAAGTGGTCATTTTATTTCATAGAACTAGTTTTTCATCACCTTTTTCCTAAAAAAATTGAAGGATTATAACTCTTATTAGTTTTACGTGTTTTTCTTTCCTTCCCTCCGTACATGAAAGCAAACGAAGAAAAGAATGTAATTTGTTTTTTTTTTCTTCTTTCAAGAAGAGTCTAGGAGTTGAGAATAGAATCATGTGCACCAAAATTTTCCCTTACCCTTATTAATATTTTCTTTATTGATTTAAATTTGAAAAAAAAAGTTTATTGACCCTAGCATAATTTGATATTCACATACCTATTGTGTGTATATATATATATATATATATTGAACCATAGCCTTTTAATTACCTTGTTACTTTTCTTTAATCTTCCATTCTTCATACTACACACTACATATTTTTCCCTTCAGAGGTATTTCAGGAAATTTAAGATGAACTAGTGAATCATGTCAAGTTTGCATAAAAGATATATCAACTTGAAGTTAATTTTGGTGTCAT
The DNA here is from genome assembly GCA_013407115.1 of Glycine latifolia. Lineage (NCBI taxonomy): Eukaryota > Viridiplantae > Streptophyta > Magnoliopsida > Fabales > Fabaceae > Glycine > Glycine latifolia. Next base: position 19,353,615 of record CM023948.1, on the reverse strand, counting down.
TAAGGGATATGACTGTCAATGTAATAAACTTCAAAAGATGGGTACCGACCTCCCTCTACTTTTTCATTGGTGCTTGACTTTTGATTATTGGACGTTATTGCATCAGTGAATCCACTAGCTGATTCTGTATCCCCCACTTTGCTTTCAATTATTCTTAATCATCCACTAATTTCATTCCTTTCTCACCAGCCATGCCAGCAAAGCTATGCTACAACGTGGCCATATGTTTGTTTTCTTGTCTTTTTTACTCTGCAACGTGTCAAAATACAATGCTTCTAGTATGATGTGATCTCAAAATATCTAGAATCCTTAGCCATGAATATTGAGCCAAACTCATTTGGCTACTATGTTAATCTCTATCATACGCTATCCTTTTGTATTTTCTGGGACCTTTATTAAATCTCTTTTTGAACAAGAATGATTCCATTAACACCAAATTCTGAAGCCATATGTTTATATATATTAGTCAATAAAAGTTGTAGTCAATAGCTTGAATTTATGTTGAAGCTAGTCCTTTTTTTCTCTCGCTGCTGCCTTAACGGATAATGGAAGAAGGGTCCTTTTAAACTTGATTTGACTTGCTTAATTATCTCGACGTACTTGTGTTTGATTGAGCTTTTATCACGTTAATTCTCAAGCTACCATGAGATGTGTCGTGAAACACGCGTATTGTTTACTTTTTGTTACAAAACTCTTGTTTGAGAAAGAAAAAAAAGACTATTTACCGACACTATTGTTAAAGATCATTATATATATATATAAATTTATTAATTATTTTAAAAATTATATACAATTAAATGAAAATATAAAACTATTTGATGCTGTCAATAAATTATTTTGTTATAAAGTTCTAATACGTTACATATTTAAAATTAAACACAAAATTACAAATGAGATTAGAATAATTTTACATCAAATGCTGTATGTCTTTTGACGATAATGCACTTAATATGAACTAGTGTTAAAATAGTATTGTGATTTTATCTAAACACTTAACAATAAAGGATATGTTTATTCAAGAAAAGCATTTTTATTTTTAGTGTTAAAATAGTATTGAGCTTATCTAAACACTTGGCAACAAAGGATATGCTTATTATAGAAAAAAGTATTTTTTATTTTTATTTTTCTGCATTTTATAAATAATTGCAAAATATTATTTTATTTTCACTTTTTTTAACTTATAAAGAAGGTTTTATATAATTTTTCAAAATTAAAGAATAAATAACCGACACATATTTATAACTATTTATAAAATAAATAATAAGAATAGAAAAAACATTATCAAATAAAAGAGACATTTTAATGAAATGACAAGTGATCTCCCTATCAGATATGCACACAATAATAGCAGCTAGACTATCCACTCAATCTTTTTTGCCTTGCCTCTTTTTTAAGCAAAACAACAAAATAGATATCACTTTTTATTCTGCCCCTTTTTGAATCTCACTTTGCTGTTTATTTATTACTGTTTTAACCACTCATAATGTGCAGATGCCAACAGCTAAGCCTATGACAGTGAAGAAGATCACAGCTTGTTTTCTCAACTTTTCTTTATGGCCCTTATTGCAAAAACAAGAAATGCCATTTTAATTCACTTGGTCAGAATAATAAGATTGATTTGTCTTGAGCTAATTATTTATGTTAATTAACCTCGTTGTTACCTTTTTAATAATGGAAAGCATAATGGTCCACCACATTACAAATGGACACACGACACTTAATGGAAAATCTGAGTCGGTTCCGATTTGCAATCGAGTTTTGGGTCCCCCTTATAATCCGAAATTTCCAAGTTTACTGTGAGTTCAGTTTAATTTACGTTCAAATTTGGAAGGTTGCTTAGATAGTCATCATCTTAGTAAATTATAAATGTTGTCATCCACTTGCTATACGTCATAGGAAGGCGTAGTACAACTGAATTTTCCATGGGGTGGTTTCAATTTGGAATCAAAACCAATGGGGCCCTCGTTCTCATTATTTTTCAATCCAAGATCAAGATCAGTTTTCTATATGCATGTAGTTGCATATTAGAGATTTTCATATGGCCACCAATATATTCTTTATACTAGCTTTGCTTTATTAGGAATGACGTACCAATAGTGAAAGACATATTGCCATAATCTTCCCCCTTTTTTTCCTTTTCCTTTTATAAACATAAAATGTTGTTAAGGTCACATGCGGTTGCTATTCTTAACCCTTAAGATCTCAAAAAAGGGTCAAAATTAATGAATTAGAGATCAAATTATTAACAAAAAATATTTTTGACTGCAGTCGACGACTTCAAAGAATACTTTACATTGAATTGATGAGCTGGGTCTAATTAAGAACTTTATAGAAAGTTTATTGAAAGTTGCTATTAATTAGTTGTCAATTTCAAAATTAGAACATCGTTTAATTAAGGTTAACTATATGTGAGAGTGAGCTTCTGTAAATATTTTGGAGTTTGTACAGTATAATAATATTTAAGTATTAGTACATATTTATAAAATATTAAGGATTGGTTATGTAATATACTATGGCGTGCGTTGTTTATATATGATTCTATTAATATAATTTATTTACTTCTTTTTATGCAAAATATGGGAAAATAAAATAAATTTGAAAATTGTGACAATAATTAATAATTTAAAATAATTTGTATTCTTCAACAAAATTAAATATTCAATATATATATAAGTATAAAGTAATAAGGTATTTGGGTGTCAAAGGATCACCGATAGTAGAAAATAATTTGTGGAATGTTTCTAGGTGACTATGATGGAAGACTTACAGCTGATCATAATGACTCATGTAAATTTCAATAGGGGTATTCATGGGTATGGATCACCCATTAACTTGAACTGATTCGAACAGTTTAGGTTAGGTCATTTATGTATTTGGGTCAAAATCGAATCGAACCGATCAAAATCGTTCATGTACGAGTTGGGTGACGGATTTAGATTTATAGATTTGTTGACCCGATCCGTGAACCCGTAATAAAAATATAAATTTTATTATTCATTTCATATATATCTATCTATATATATATAGATATATTAAAATTTAAAAACTAAAAAATAAATTGACAATAAAAAAGTGTGGTACTGTAAATGTGTGAGCCAAATGAAGGTCAACCCATAATCATCTCATCTTTGCTGTAAAGGTGTGGACTGTGTGGTACGTTAAATGTGAGTTTAACTATTTAGGTTTCATTTTTTTATGTGCTTATTTGTTCTCTTTCATCTCATTTCATCTTCGCGCTTCTGTTCTCTCTCATCTCATCTCCTTCATTGCACTTCTGCACTATCTCCTTCTCTATTCTCTCTCATCTCAGATCGATCAAGCATCAAGTTTTCCTTTGTGCTTTCTTTTTTCTTTTTCAACAAAGCATTTTTTTACATTTTGTAAGTTAAGACTGACACATTAGGTTTCACTTGTGTTGAGAATAATAGCATGTAATATATGTTAAACATGAAAGAGTACTTAAGTATTATGAATATACTGTAGTTGCTCCCGATATACGTATATATATCCTAGTGCTTGTCACAAATTGTGTTAGATATGTATTTGGAGGATGATGTTGAAGATGACCACCCTAAATTTGACATTTTGAATTGGTGGAAATTGAAGGCATCCAAATATTATATTCTTTCCTGTATGGCTAGAGATATATTAGTCATTCTTGTATATACTGTATCATCTAAGTCTGCATTTAGTACAAGGGGTAGAATTATGGATTCATTTCGTAGTTCATTACGTCTTACTACTATTGAAGCTCTCATTTGTGCCTAAAATTGGCTTAGATCTACTAAGCAAAATGTTAATAACTTACAAGTTGAAATAAATGAAGCGGAAAAGATTGAATCAGGTGTGTAATCCCTTATTTCATTTTTTATAATCGATTAATCTGTTAGTGTAATTGATTAAATTGCCATAAGTAATCGATTAAATCAACTAGATAATCGATTAAACTGTTCATCAGATTTCTGGAAATGGTTTCATAAACAAAATAATCGATTAAACCGTTCAGTAATCGATTAAACCAGAACAACATCATGAAAGACGAACTGAGATAATCGATTACAAAAGATGGTAATCGATTAAACCAATAATGCATGATTTTCATAAAACACTATGTAATCGATTAAAACGATCATGTAATCGATTAAACTGTTCTTCAAAGCTTTTCCAGAAAAGATTGAATGTCTTTAATCGATTAAACTGCTTGTGTAATCGATTAAAGCAGTAAGATATGCTTTTTAAAGAACTTTAGCCTTTGAGAACTTATTTTCATGAAAAACCAATTTGATTGCTTTAGAGATTTGCAAATATGAATGCATGATCATGAGAATGCAAATGCTATGAAGGAACACAAGGCATTTTAACTTGAACCACTTAACCAAATTACATATGTCATCAAATGATTGAGCATGTAAAAAGCAAAAACAAATCAAGTCTTTAATCATTGGTTCAATCTCCTCGCAGCTTCCTTTAAAGTCAACGGTCTGCATTTTATTTTATGTAATTTAATAATAATAATTTGTTTATTGTTTATTGAGATGTATGTTAATTTTAGTTTAATATTTTTACTTCTTGGTGGGTAAGATGCCAATTAAGTTTGCAAGCTTGTGTATTTATATTTTTATTGCGTTATCACAATTTTAATGTACTTTTTCTAATATATTATACATACATATTTCTTATTTTTCATAGTGAGATGCTACAATTAAAAGTGTAAATTATATGTATATTTCGTTTTAGGATCTTTGAGGAGTCTGTCATCAAAGAAAAATTATTTATTTATTAAATTTATATCCATTTTACAAAGTTTCTTGTAAAAAATAAAAATATTAAAAGGGTTTATTATGTATTTTTAATGTGCATTTAAAAATGCATTTTTTATTGTGATTTTAAATAAAATATTATTATTTATTAAATTTTTAGACATAACTGATCTTAGCCATCTAATAGATAGTAAAATAGGATATATTCTTTGGTAATGAGTAAAATAGGATATTTAATGTGAATAGTCTTTTTTTATTCATTAATTAAATAGTCTATTGAGAAGATAACCCAATAAACTAATTTTAAAATATTTGTTAAGATATACATTATTTTAATATTTTACCATACATATACAATGAAATTTAATTTACTAATAATTAAATACATTGTTTACACTAATCCACAATGTTTTGAATCGATCATATTTGAGACGAAATTAAAATATACGAGACAAAATATGTATTTTATTTCGAAGTTGCACCTGTTTGTCTATGTATGGTTCCATCATATATAATTAGATTTGTAAGAAAACCCTTTTTTGTTCTTCCTCAAAAAATAAACTAATACGTTGTTTCTCTAAAATAACACGTTAAAAAAAAACTAACATGTATTAACAATTTTTTGTTGACATGATAACAAATCTAATGCTTTTCTGCAGGGATTTTTAATCTTTTGTCGATCATTTTCTTTCCACTTCACAATAACCTTAAAATTCAAGAACAATAGCCAAGCTGCAATCTAGTAATAAAGTGAGACACATAACAGGTAATTAATTTAATTAGACACCCAAAAAACTAACATGCATACAATTTTTTTTTTAAGATATATCCGAAAAGTAAAATAACAATTAAGATAAACTAAATATAACTGTTATTCTTACCAAAATTTGGAAATGTCACACACCATGATGGAGACGGTTCAAGTGGATTCCAGACCTTGCACGTTAGACGGTGAGTCAGCTTTGTTAGGAAGGAGGACTTGCAAAACAAAGGAAATGACTCTGACACTCAAGTAAGTACATCAATTATAGATATGATAATATAACTGAAGATGTACTTCCAAGGTGGTCTCAGAGAAGGTATGTTCACCATGGGTGAATAATGGTGTGAATGAGTATGCATGAATGATGTAATATGTTAGATAGAACATGTATTTATAGCGTAGAGTATGGGCTTTGGGACTTTGTTGATAATTAATCTGTTGATAAGATAAACAAATAATTGTAGGTTGTTATATAATTCAAATAGGAGATGATGTGTACCTTATTGATAGTCTGTTACTTGTAGATAAGTAACAACTTGCAGATAATCTGAGATCTGTTAGGAAATAAAGTGGTTACACTTATTTGAATAAATAAGTGTAACAGATAATCTGAGATCTATTAAGAGATAAAGTGGTTACAATTATTTAAATAATCAAGTGTAATAGATAGTCTGTTAACTGGTAAAACCTGACTGCTGAGAGTTGACGTTCGTGCTCCTGTAGTAGGACTGGTATGGAGGGCGGACACGTGTACAGTTACTGTAGCAAGGCTGACACAGAGGGCATACACGTGTACAGTGACATCATAGTAATGGCCACATGTATTTTTACTATTTTGTGCAGTACATAAGCCCCCCAACCTCTGAGTCAGCTTGCGAACGAAAGAGGTTGTAAGAGCATTATGGGTTGACGAAGATTGTCCAGTGTTAGGACTAGTAACCTAAAATAAAACAAAAGAATGACGAGCTCATGAAGTCTCCCCGAGAGTGGACAAATGTTGTCTGGTGTCAACGATAACAACCTTGACATATAAAAGAGTGGTGAGCTTATGAAGCTCTCGAACATGGACAAATGTTGTCTAGTGTCAATGGTGATAACCTTGACAAATAAAATTTTTTAGTGTGAACTTGTCAAGCCCCCTTAGCCTAGACATGTGTTGTCTGGGCTGTCATTGTTGAATTGTCCATGGAGAACATGTTCTATTCTATAGGCGAGGTCGAACATGTTAGGCAAGTAAGATATCCAGGTTGGTTGGTCTTCAACACTCTACAGATTCTGCAAAGCTCTTTCTTCAGAGGAGTTTGGCGATCTTGGAAGAGAACAGACAACTCCACCAAGAGGTCGTGCATAAGGCGACCTCTTTTGAAAAAGAGATGGCCAAGTTGAAGTCCGTCGTTCGCAATGTCTGGCAGGTGGAGCACTCTAAGCTGAATAATGCCATTGTGACACTTGCTAAAGTGGTTAGGTCAAACCTCCAACTGTCTGCCAAAACAAGTAGTGCCTTGTCAAAGTTACCGCGCATCAGGTTGGATGGTGATGACCTGGCCAATCGAGGTAAAGTGCTGCTATGAGAGAAGAAGGCTTTGGCTGCCAAGGTTGACAGGGCCGTTGCTGAAAAGGATGAGCTTGCTAGGAAGGTGGGTGCCTTGGAAGCTCAGTTGAATGAAGAGAAGACTGTCCACCGAGAGCTTGAATAGGAGTTGTCCACCTACAAGCGTGAGGCAGTAGAGCAACATAAGAAAGGTTTTCTTAAGGCCGTTAGGCAGGCCAGCTTCCTCACAAAAGACCTTTACTTGGGTCTCTTTGACCCGTTCAAGGATGTGAAGGAGTAAGTATACCAAGAACGCGTCTTGGGTTTTTGTGTACCAAGAGTAGACATTGGACACCTGTTCCTGCAAGCTTGTATTCCTGCAAAAAGAAAGCTTAGCAACAGTAATGTATGTCAAGGGTAGACCTTGTAGTTCCTTGATTTTTGTCAAGTCTATTACTAAAGGAGTTGTCCATCCTGGGTTTGATCGAGGCTCACTAAGCGTGGACCTTGGAAGAATGAGTTTACCAAAAATTGACTTTGGGTTTTGAAAACCATTAGAGGTTGACCAGTGATTTTTCTGTCCTGGGTCTGGTTAGAAGTCCACCCAAGGTGCCGTGAAAGCTATCATGAACTTGTAGAATACCAGGATCTGGTCTTGGGTTTTGCTGGAGGTCCACTTTTAAGAACCTGTGAGATCCATCGAGGGTGCTATAACAAGCAGATGCTGGACATTTAAGGACCTGTAAGGTCCACCGAGGGCGCTGTTGAAAGCGAACCCTGGATATTTAAAGACCTCTAAGGTTCACTTTTAAGAACCTATAAGGTCCACCAAGGTTGCTGTAGAAAGTAAAACTGGGATGTTTAAGGATCTGTGAGGTCCACCGAGGGTGCTGTAGAAAGTGGACCTTGTATGTTTAAGGACCTTTAGAGATGGAGGTCTATCAAGGTGGACCTTGGGTTTATGAACCTTTGAAGGTGGAGGTCTACCAAGACTCAGATTTATGAACCTCTGCGGTCTACAAAAGCTCGGGTTTTTTAACCTTAGAAGGCGAAGGTTTTACCAAGGGTGGACCTTGGGTTTATGAACCTTTGTGGTCTACCAAAGCTCGGGTTTATGAACCTTAAAAGGCAAAGGTCTACCGATGGTGGACCTTGGGTTTATGAACCTTTGAAGGTGGAGGTCTACCAAGGGTGGACCTTGGGTTTATGAACCTTTGAAGGCGGAGGTCTACCAAGACTGGAGTTTATGAACCTATGCGGTCTATCAAAGCTTGGGTTTATGAACCGTAGAAGGCGAAGGGCTACCAAGGGTGGATCTTGGGTTTATGAACCTTTGAAGGTGGAGGTCTACCAAGAGTCGGGTTTATGAACCTTTGTAGTCTACCAAAGCTTAGATTTATGAACCTTAGAAGGCGGAGGTCTACCAAGGGTGAACCTTGGGTTTATGAACCTTTGGAGAGCGACCAAGACGCGTCAGTCCTGGATTTTGATGAGGTTCTTGTGGACTTGTATCCATGCAAAGCTGAAGTTTTCATACCTCAAATTTTTGGCAAGGCGAGGCGTAGCTTGGAGGGGCTCACCAAAGGTGGACCTTGGGTTTGACAAGCCTCTGAAGATGCGACTAGGAACTCGTTCGTCCTGGGTTTCATCTTGGCTCACCAAGGGCGGACCTTGGGTTTGACAAGCCTACGGAGATGCGACTAGGAACTCATTTGTCCTAGGTTTCGTCTAGGCTCACCAAGGGTAGACCTTAGGTTTAACAAGCCTCTAGAGATGCGACCAAGAACTCATCCATCCTAGGTTTCGTTTAGGCTCATCAAGGGTGGACCTTGGGTTTCACAAGCCTCTAGAGATGCGATTAGGAACTCATCCATCCTGGGTTTCATCTAGGCTCACCAAAGGTGGACCTTGGGTTTCACAAGTCTCTGGAGATGCGACCAGGAACTTGTCCATCCTGGGTTTCGTCTAGGCTCACCAAGGGCGAACCTTGGGGTTCACAAGCCTTTGTGTAGTTGACATAAAATTTAAAGGGAAATACATTTTCTTCAATATATCATTTGAGTACATATTCTCTTTCTACTCTTCGGTTATGGCTCGTTAAAACCTCTCAAGCCAAAACCCTAACATTTCTTGGGACAAAATACTTGAGTAGGGAAAATAGTACATTATCTAGTCTTCAATAGGTCAACTAAAGTAGAACTTTAGATGGGTAGCATTCCATGTTCTTGGGATTACTTTACCATATAGTTCCTGTAGTCTATAAGCGCCATTGTCCAGGTTGGGTCCAAGCTTAATTCCTAGCCCTGTGAGAAAGTCTTCGTGAGTTTGAGCTTCGAACTGCGTCCCTTGCCGATGACTATGGCGTAAGGTAGGTCATACCTGCAGATGATGTGTGAGATGGCTAGCTTGTGGCGTATGATGTTGGGATGGATACCTGACATGTCAGATGGTTGCCAAGTGAATAAGTCTGCCCTCTTGTGTAGGACATCAGCTAAATGTCTATGCTTGTGGATGGCATGGTTCCTTCTGAGTTGCGTACACTGTCAGGGTTTGGGTCCAAGCTACAGTTTGATAAATTCTTCAATAGAGTTTGGACCTTTGTCAACGGTGTTGTCATGCGGGTCCATACTGAATGTGTCGTCATGCTGATGTAAAGGGTGGAGCCTTTGTCTATGCTCATGTATGGTTCTTATTGAGCTGCATACACTGTCGGGGTTTGGGTTTTGGCTACAGCTTGATGAATTCTTCAATAGGGTTTAGACCTTTGTCAACGGTGTTGTCATGCGGGTCCATACTGAATGTGTCATCATGCTAAGTTGTATAGACAGTTAGGATGTAAGGGGTGGACCCTTTGTCTATGCTCATGACTTGGCTGGTACCCCCGGAAGTGGGATGGTATTTGCCTAGCTCCTTGTTGGGAGGATTCGGTGCCACTTTTAGATTCTCGGTGTAGCATTGTTGGGATTACTTTTTATCTGTCTTGACAGTGACTATTTCTCTCATCATGGTGGGGAATTTCATCTTTGGGTGAGGTATAGAGACGATGGCTCCCAACTCGTTCAACATTTTCATGCTAATTAAAGCAAGATAAGAGGTGTCGGTATCGATAATTAAGTACTTGATGGTGAAGCTCCTTGAGAGCGAGCCTTGACCAAAAGTGGTCATGTGGTTCATGTAGCCTCTGGTCTCTACCCTTTCCCCCTACAAAGCCGAAGAGGGGTCCAGAGTGAGGGTAGATAGTGTTTGGTGAAACTTCAAGCTTTTGAAAAGTTTTCCAGTATAGGATATTTGTTGAACTCACTTGATTAATGAGGACCCTTGATACCTTGAAATTGGCTATTACAAGGGAAACCACCATTTGATCGTCTTGGTTGACAGGGTCGATTCCATGGAAATCTTTGTCTGTGAATGTGATAGGAGGGAGGCTACATGGTGAGGGAGCATCGACGTAATTGATGTCAATGTCCCATATAGCGTGAAGGTGTCTCTTTCGAGACTGGTTGGATGGTCCTCCATTAGAGAACCCGTCCGCGATGGTGTTGATCAACTCTAGGATTTGTTGGTAGGCTCGTTCTTCTGTTGTCGAGGGGGTTGACATTCCTATTTGGGCTAGTGTTTCCTTTGTTGTCCCCTGTCATCTATTCTGGCTCTTCTCCTGTTAGTGTTTTGTTGATCTTCCTAATGTCTCATGACTCTAGGTGGGTGATTATCATGTCATTTTATGAATCGTGATAAGTACCCTGGCTGTATGAGTTCTTCGATGTTGTCATTTAGGGGACTGGCAATCCTCTGTGTTGTGACCGTTACTGCAATGATATCTACAGTATTTGGTCTTGACCGTCCCCATCTTAGGAGCGAGTGGTTGAGGTAGTCTTACCTATACCTCCGTGTTGAAGGCTTCTTCCATGATAGTGGCACAGTTGACCGTCAGGGGAGTGTGGCACTCATACCTAGGTCTTCTTTGGAGAGGCTGGCTCTCATTAGGCTTGTGCTTTTGTTCGACTGCGTGGGTCAGTCTTAGTTGCTTCTTCCTGCTCATCTTGCTTTTGTCCAGCTTGTCTGACTTCATTCTGGAACTTGGACATCTCTTTCATCTGAATGTATCATTTGGCTCATTGGCATATTTCATCCATGCTAGATGGTGGTTTCTTGCACAGACTATCCACAAACTTACCAAGACGTAAGGCAAGCATCATAAAGTGCAATGCTACATTGGGGTTGAGATTACGAATTTGGGTAGCTACTTGTCCGAATCGTTCCATAAATCTCTGAAGTGATTCGTCATTTGCTTGTCGCAGACTGACTAGTGCAACCGAAGTTAGCCTATGAGACCGGCTGGTCGCATATTGTGCACTAAATCTCTCTAATAAAGTGTCAAAACTGTCAATGGACCTTGATGGAAGCCCACCGTACCATGTCAATGTTGCCCCCTTAAAAGAAGTGGAGAACACTCGACATAGTACAACATCGTTGTTGTTGTAGAGGTTGGCCTGAGTGAGGAAGGCATCCAGATGCTCCTTTGGATCGGTGTTGCCATCGTACCTTCCCAGGTGGAGAGATTTCCAACCTGGAGGTATATCTACTTCCATAATGCGATCGACAAATGGGTGTCATCATGTTGTCCGCCCTTCTAGACGATATACTTGTGCTGAGCTGATATCGCCCTAAGGGTGGACAGTCTGTTGAGGGTGTGATTCCCCTTGAGTGTGCTCATTCCCAGTGATAGGGTGAATGTTCATCTCCTTGGGGTTGTCTCGTTCTGGCCTCCAACTGATTATGGTCAGTCTTTAGCCTTCAGATTTCTTCTTCATGTCTTCGCTCCATCTCCGCTATGCGGTTTTGGAGTTGTTGGATAGTGTCTGCGTTGGTCATGGTTGTCTGAGGGGGGTAGGAAGTGTTAACAAGAGTATGATGCCTAAGGCTGGAGCGTGTGCTGACCATCCGTAGGTTGAGAGTGATCTGACGAAGGATGTGAGGCCGCATAATAAGTTTTACTGGGGCACCACGGTGGACGCCAATGTTCTTACCAAAATTTGGAAATGTCACGCACTGCAATGGAGACGGTCCAAGTGGATTCCAGACCTTGCATGTTGGACGGTGAGTCGGCTTTGTTAGGAAGAGGGACCTGCATAACAAAGGAATGGACTCGGATACTCAAGTAAGTACATCAATTATAGAGAGGATAATATAATTAAAGGTGTACTTCTGAGGTGGTTTCAGAGAGGGTATGTTCACCATGGGTGAATAATGGTGTGAATGAGTATGAATGAATGATGTAAAAGGGTTAGATAGAACTTGTATTTATAGTGTGGAGTATGAACCTATGTAAATAATTGTAGCAAATAATCAGTTGGGTAGCATGACCCGACTGCTAAGGGTTGACCCAAGGCTCATACTCTATGTTATAAATATAGGTTTTATCTAACCATTTTACACATTCATTCATACTCATTCACACCATTATTCACCCACATTGAACATACCCTCTTCGAGACCACCTCGGAAAGTACACCTTCAGTTATATTATCCTCTCTATAATTGATGTAGTTGCTTGAGCGTCAGAGTCATTTTCTTTGTTTTGCAGGTCTCCCTTCTTAACATGGCTGACTCATCGTCCGACGTGCAAGGTCTGGAACCCACTTAGACCGTCTCCACCTCGATGCGTGGTATTTCCAGATTTTGGTAAGAACAGTACACAAATAATATAGGGAGTTTAACCATAGAAGAAGAAAAACAAAATTAACTGTACACCAAACAAAGCATAGTCCCAGCATGAAAAAACACAAAATCAAAGTGAAAATTGAAGTACGTAAAATAAATTAATTAGCGTAAGAATAATATCAGCAAGTGGTATAATTTTTTAATTAACTATGTTCTTCTTCATTTCTTCCTTCAAGGTTAGTACTTTCACTTTATAGATTCAATTTAACCCACTCGTATCATCCTTCAGACCCCTTCCTCAAAAACACCATTTAATAATAATTTAATAGAAAATAGGCACATGCTAGACACATGACTTTTAATGAAAATTTATGTCTAAAATACCATCATCATCTTCCTCAGAATCACATCTTGGGTTTTACAAATCCTCTTCTTCTTCAACAACTCCTCTTCACTTACCACCACTACCTCCTTCTCCTCCTCATCCCTCTTCCACGATAGCATCATATCTTCCTCTTCATAGTTGTCCTCGCCTACCACTACATCGTCCGGGCTCACCCACTCCCGTGGAAGCAACCACCACCACTGCCATATCCACCTCCACCACCTCCTCATCCTTAGCCATAGCTTCTACCACCATCACCGTTGTGTCTGGTTCCCTGGACACTAGCCCCGTCAGGGCCAGTGACATCAACAGCCTTGGCGTGTTTGTCAGAGTCAGATTCAAAGGAAGGGTATCAGGTGCAATTTGAGAAAACACAAGGGGTGCAAGTGTAATTTACTTTAACAAACAATTTCATCTACTTAGATATTTCAATTGACATTAGTTAACGATGTTGACAAAGGGGGTAAAAGTAATGTATTAAAAGGGAGTGGTATCGAGTGAAATTTGAAAAAAAAACATAGGGGGTCTGAAGCGTTTCTCTAAAGTGTTTCTGAATGTCTTTTTTCATAACGGCGCTAGCGACAAAACACAATGAGATTTGGTTTTGGTGATATGCTCACCCTTCGTTGAATCCACCTCTTGCATCAAGACCTTATTTGTTGTTGTTGTTCACCACAGTTGCACATTGACGTTTCAACTTGCGCACTCTCAACCTGAAAAAAATGTGTTACATTATTATAACACATTAATAAGAAGCAGTTTAAGGAGAGACAAAACGTAAGTTCAATAAACTATTTATAAATGGATCAAAGAAAGGAATAGAGAGAAGAAACAAAATAAAAATGGAAAAATATTCATATGATGAATAAAAATTGAAACAACCGTGCAATTTCAACATGGTAAAAGCGTAAAGATATCCCACGTTTTGAATAGAATAAGGGAAAATGAGTGGTTACTAAGAAGAAGTTGAGGTAAAAACTGTCCATTTTTAAAACTTATCATGTTCACTTTTAGTTTTATGCATTTTACATTACCAATTGCAAGGTAGAGATAATAGGTAGTAATTTTTTGATTAATTTTGGAGTAAAAACATCTCCATTTTTAAAACTTATCATGTTCACTTTTAGTTTTATGCATTTTACATTATCAATTGCAAGGTAGAGATAATAGGTAGTAAGTTTTTGATTAATTTAGGAATATAAACATCTAAGGAAATGTGTACACATTATCGCCTTTATATATTGTTATGAATTATATATATATATATATATAAAGGGTAAACAAGGAATTCAAATTGTGTATACTAATTGGGGTAATTTATATTATTGATAGTTATAAAAGATAATAGTTGTAGATTTTAGAGTGTGTATTTTAAAAATATAAAAATTGTTAACCTTTTCTTTCTTATTCTTAATAAAAATGCAGACACCAAATAGAGGAGTGTTAAAAATACTTCTTTCATTAGTTGGCAGATGATTAAAAACAAACCATAATAATGCATTTAACTTAGTATGTTTTCATGCTTGCATTATTAGGTAATAGGTATTTTCTCAACTTTGAGGATTAAAATTTGAAGATAACTAACCTCAAAATTTGAAGTAGCTACTAAATTTTCTTCCTTTGCAAAAAAATAAGAGAAATCAAGAAAAGTGAATTCATTTTAAAAGAAAAAGTTAAAATAAATGGAAGAAAGAAGAAAGAGGAGAAACATACATGTGTTGTACTTGCATCCTATTCCAGTGGATTTATGCAATGGCATTGCTATAGCACTGCAAGGCTTATGGTTCTATCAGACTGCCTTTGTTCTTTATGGCCCTATGATGCCAAGTCAGTGTAAGCTTAGGGTAAATAGTGTCATGTGTGATTCTATTGATAGGGAGGCTCGGGGCGAATTGCTTGCTAACATTCAGCTCTTTGTTGCGGTTCTTGTGGAGCTATGGCATCATATGGCTTTGCTACTTCAAGATATGGGAATTTTGAAGTTCAGAACTTGCATGCAATTCAGGCTGAATTAGATCAAGACTTAAGTAGTGTTGCTTTTTTTTGTGGGGATAGTGGAAATGTGTTGGCAACACAAAGTTCCTTTATAGATAATGTTTTTTGTACATTAAAGTGCAAATGTTGATGCATGTATGATCACAGAAAATTGAAAATTACCCCCCATCTCAAAAGGAATTATACATTTTTTACTTTTAGGAATCGAATGTCAAAGAAACAACAAATTACTTTCATTGGCATGTGATTACAAAATGATTTTGGTTTTTTGGCCATGATTACAAAAAGTGGCAGGGGAGTTCACTTGGATCATATTTTCATTGGTCATCACTCTTTCTTTGTAATTTGAGGTGTTGTCAGCTATGTTTCTTTTGTCATGCTAGTAACATATTTTGATTTTGATATTATTGAGTACAACTTTTGTTATTAGATAAAGTTTATGTGTCTGATTAAATATCCTAGATGTATCTTTTATTTCGTAAAATTTTGCATATAATTGATCTAATTATACTAAACAATTGTATAGGAATCTATAGTTTGATCACTACAAAAAAATTGAAATTTCTGATAGCCAAAATTTGTCACTAACATCAAAACTTTGTTAGTAACTTCAAATTTCCAACAAACAAAATTTTGTCGGTAAAAGGGTCGTACGAAATTTAACCAATGGATTTTTTGTCTCAGTAATTTCTGACGAAAATATTCATCGATAAGGTACGTCAGTAATTACCAAGGGATATATCTGCCGGTAATTTGTGACAGATATTTCCGTTGATAATGTCTGTCAGAAATACATTTGTGAGACATTTTTTTTATTAATGTCTGTTGGAAATATATTTATGTCAGTAACTTACTTTCAAAAGTTTAGTATTAAATTTATTTTTATTAATAATTTTTTATTTATATTATTCAACGTCAATATTGAAATTAACACATACATGTAATTAATAAATACTCAAATTCATAAATGCAAAACACATGTTAAAACAAATTGACTTAAATTCAAAATAAATCTAAAATAAAAGTACAATATCTAATATGTCAATAGTAATTTTGTTGTTCTAAGTCAGTAATCAAAATAATCATTGGCAAAGTGCCTCTGCTAGTCATCGTGTTGTTGTTGTTGGTAATTTGGTTGTTGATCATTGTTTTGTTGTTGTTGATCATGTGGTTGGTCATTGTCTTGTTGTTGTTGTGGGTCGAGCTACTGTTGTTGCTGAATAAGGTTTTGTGCTTCAGGAGGTAGAAACTAAAGTACAATTGACTGAAATACATACATCTCTTCTTTTATTCAATTAATCTTTGCTGAAGCAATAGCGTGACTAGAAGATCCTTGCATATGTTACTTGAACGTGTCATCTCCACATTTATAAGTTGAGCAAGATCTCCAGTTTTGTAAAGACATCTCTTATGCTTTGGTCCCGCAGCTGCAACCCAACATCGAGTCCTAAGACTTTGTTCCTCAGCAAGGTCTAAAGGAGTCATTTCTGATTCACTAACACTTAATGCAACATCAGACCTAGCTTGAGATAGTTTAGTCTCAAAATTTTCTTGTCATTCATAAACAATTATCAATTAATAAAATATAATAAACATTTATACAAATAATAATAGCATGCCGGATAATGGTCTCACATGTGTCTATCTAGATCTATCATTGACAAATTGACCAGTATCCTTTCGTAAATGAGTTTGCTAAAAAACTTCATTAACGTATGCAGATCGACCAAACTCTTGAGACCATTTACAAACATTATAAAATAAATGAAACATAACCAGAGAATGAAACAAGTACAAAAAGTGGTAGTATTATAATTTTAAAATAATCTTACCAAGTGCATGGTGTGATCCTGCAAGGTAATAGAATCACCTGTGTGCATACACCCACCCTTTTCAGATGTCCAATTTGTTTTGGCCTGTTGACACCTGGAACGATACTCAGGTGCGTTCCAATGTGATAACAGATAATTCCAAACACGATTTCCAGTCCAATATGACCTTTTATTTTCATTTTGGACATCAATAAACATCTCAGAAAATCTATGAGAGGCTTTCGAGTGAAAAGCTTTTTTAATTTCATCATCTTCCTTTGGTCTCCAATTTTCTCTAAAGTTACACAAAGTTATGAAATGATACACAGTTATAAAAATACCAAATTTACATAATTAAATGAAATAAAACAGAATCAGGATTAATTGGAACTGATTTTCCAACACAAATGAAGGATTTTAAATATAGAACACAAATGAATTCAATATTTTTTCTTCCGACAGAAAAAGCATTACTCAATTTAGAAATAAAACAAAATCCTAAATCATAAGCTATCCATTTCAGCATTGAAGTAATTCATTAAGAGCTAAATAAGTTACCTTTGGAAAAAGAGTTCTTGATGATCTTTTGGAATTGCTCTCCATGTTGGCCACGGGTTAACAAATAGTTGTCTAATGGACAATGTGACAGCCTTTGCCGCAACCTTAGATGGATGAAACCTTAATAGAAAAAATAATGCATGAAAAATTAAAATATAAAATGATGTGTGATATATGATGCATGATATATAATGAGCTAAATGTTAATTTTTATTATTTATGCTCCATTGATCAGTGTAATCATAGGACGATCATTGAGGGGGAGGGGGGTCTTCCATGGCCAAATTTGGAATATCTTCATCAGTAGGTATGTTCCCTATAATTGGGGATGGGGATGGTGTGTATGTAGGCACCAAGGACGGTCCAGTTGTATTAATTGAAGATGGGGATGCAGTCGATGGGGAAGAGGTAGATGATGGCAAACTATCTCTAGGTGGTAGTAGTTTAACCATATATCGTTTTTTCTTCCCACTCTTATGTTTCCCACTATTGCCATGTGATGGGGTCGGGGAGGATCAACACCACCTGATGACATATCTATATATACAAAAATAATTTTACAAATAATAAATCAAATAGTATGGGATGAATTAAAATTAGGTAAGTAACATAATTCCATTTTCAACAAAAAATAAAATACACTATTAAAGTGTTCTTCCATTACAACGCAACAAAGATTAATAATACGGAAGATAAATTTTTAACATATCTAATTAGTTTCTGCACTTCCCTTTCTTCCGTCTCTGATCTAACAGACATGGCTACAATATTAGCTTTTCCATCCAAAGAGTCTTCAACTCTCTATCAATCTAAAGAGTCTTCAAGTCTGTTAGTATCCATTAAGTCTTCTAAATCTACTATGTTGTCTCCAAGTCTGTCAGCATTTATAAAAATCCATATGGACCTTACGAATTGCCAATTCGTATAGACCTTACGGAAGGGTATTTTTGGTTTTCCATTTTATTGCTAGGTGCAAGAAAAAATTGTTTACTATGTTTTCAATAATACATGATGCGTAATTATTACATATATGATATTAAATATTAAAATTACCATACAAAATAAATAATAAATAAATTTTATATTTTTTATATATCAAATACTTTTTCTAAAAAAAATATTTTTTACTTCTTGACACATGAAGGAAAAAAAAAACATTCATTTACTTGTCAGCCTTAATTTACCTATTTCTGGATTCATCCATATTGTGAAGGAATTCATTTAAAGTCATTTTATAAAAAAATTGGAATTAGTTTAAAATATTTAATTTAGAAAATTATTTTACATTTTTAAATAAGTTTTATTATTTTATGTTTGAAATAAGAATATCAATAAAAGTGAAAAACATTTCCAATCGAATAAATGCAAAGTAAAGAGTTTATAAATGCAAAATAAAGAGTTTGATATCTAATTCAAACATTTTCGACAAAAAATATTTCATCGGAAAAATCTGTCGCTAATGCAAACATTTCTGATGGCATATATTCCTTCGGTAAAATTGATATTTTTAAACAAAAATTTACTCACAAAAAATATTCCGTCAAAAATTCAATAATTTCTTACAAAATATTTTCCATCGAAAAAATTTGTCTATAAATCACACATTTCCAACGGAATATTTTCCATGGGAAATATTTCGTCTAAAATACCAATATATTTTGTAGTGGATTAGAAAATCAATTGTTGAAGTTATGATTTTATCAAGCAAATTGTGAATTACAATATCCCATTTTACAAGCTCATCAACAACATGTTTCTTGGATATTTACTCTTTCATGATCAATGAAAGAAAAATAAATAGGTAGGATAGGAATAGGATGCAAGAGGTTGAGATTCATGAAATACTTAACCGACAAAAATGAACCTTGAAGAGCACATCATGATCACGCAAGCCATAAGCAAAAAACGATAACTGCAACACAACAAAAGACAACTGTGATGTAAAATGAAGTTCGAACACTGAAAGAAAGTGAAAAAAGAAGGAAGAGACGGTGCAAAAATAAAAGCACACTGAGAAACTCGTTAAGAAGCAAAGGAAGAGAATAACACCCATACGAGAGAAGAGGCCGTGCAGAGTTAAAAACTATCCCACCACACCACTACACATTTGCTTCTCTATTGAAATGTAACTAATCACATTATAATCTAACTACATAAATAATACTTGTTATATAAATGAAGATACATAAGGAATTTGAATTGTGTATATCAAATAAGGTAATTTTCATTATTAATAATTATATATATATATATATATATATATATATATATTATTACCAATCATACCTTTTTAAATCTTATTTTTCACTCTATATTATTATTTAAAAATCCAAAATTGAACCTTTATTCATTGTTTTGAAAATTAACCTTCATTCATAAAATTAAATCGATGATCAACCTAGCCAAGGCACTAGGTCACAAGTTAGCTATTGAATCACTGAGTGACTAATTCAATTTCATAAACTAGATTATAACAATATAAAATTTATATTATATATTTATATTAATTTCACTATTATATCACAATAGTTATGTTGGTTCAATGACTTTGTTGGTGTCTTTTATAACATCCTTGATGGTCAACTTTTTGACGGCTCATACTCAACGACACTTCATACGATAATACTTTACTCAACATTCTTGTTGGTCATAATCCTCCATCAGTCAGAATCTTATGTAAGTAATCATTTTCAAGATATTAACAATCAACTCTGACACCTCTCGACTGCTCTCAAGATCAATAACTGCATCACAAATTAACACGAGCCTTTTGAGCATGCTTTAACCTCACTCATGCGTTTTCCAAGAAACTTCCTAAAACGTCACTCATTCCATAATTGCTCCAAGTCAAACACACTTAATTGTGAAGTTCTTAAGTGACGGACTACTGAAAAGTAGATGTATCTTCTTGATATATGTAATATCAATTAATTGTTTTAAGTTATCTATAATTGTAAATTTTATATTTGTACAACCTCTAAATCTCTCTATTTTTATGTGATTGGTCGGAGTGTTACACGAAGTTAATTTAAGTCTTGATAATGGATTTTTGTAATGTTTTAATTAATGAAACTAGACACCCATACTCCGTGGATAACACACATCTTGGGCTACTCTTTGAACAATAAAAGTCTTGGGCAATGCAATGCAAACGCTTCAGCCACATGACACCTTGGGCTAGCACAAAAGACAAGTGCATTAAACCACGCAAATAGACAACTTTGCCATTCAAAATTGATTGGTTGCCCAAATCCATCCAACACTTAAAATTACCAGTTGAACCAGATTTAAAACTGATATGATGATGTCATATTAGATTAATTGTACTTTTTATCCAATACTCAACTTGACCCAATCACTATCTTGGTTTCCGATTCAATCGACTAAGTTGAGTTGAGTTTTAAAACTATGTCTCCATATTTATCCATATTCATTATTCATTAAACTTGTTTATGTAATATCACATTTTTCATCAAATTTATTTGTAATATTGCTCATTTTTTACAATGTATTTCAAGACACATTCACATTTGCTTTCATCTATTATACAATGTACATGATAATTCTTTTATTTTTACACAATGAAAATAAGTGTAAAAATAATTACAAATCAAAACCTCGACATACCATTTGGTGTCTCCTTACTTTTCGTCCATTGAGAATTTCATATAAAAATATCAATTTCTCAATATCTAGTGTCAAAATAAGCATGCTTCAAGCAATTTACGATTAACTTTCATTGTGACTCCTAAAGGAAGGTACGCTTGATATGTCATATTCGATTTTTTATGACCTGTACAGTCCAAAATAGTATGTGACCATTATTGTGGGGTCACTGTACACGGAGACACCCTCCACATCAGCACTGCCACATTAAATAGTGCTTATTTATCATTCAAGTGTCAGCCCAGACACACTTGTCCGGGTTCCTTGTCAACCTTGCTACAGTAACGCGGACTCGGACTGCTACATTAACAATAATATCTACTGCGCATATCTTTATAATAACAGCATATCAAATGTGCTTGGATATTTGAATAAGTGCAACCACCTTATCATATCATATCTCAATAAGTTATCTACAAGCTGTTATTTATCTCCAAATAACAGTATATCAATAAGGTGCACATTATCTTATATGTAAATTAGATAACTGCCTACTATTATCTGTTATTATCTTATCAACAGATTATCAATAAACAAAGGCCCAAAGCCCCTACTCCACGCTATAAATACAGCCTTACAGGTTCTCTCTAAACATACCTTAACACAGTACTTGAATGCATTACTCAAGTTATTCATTCTCTACATCTTATACTGAGTTCTCACACTCAGTTATTCTCTTATAAATTGATGTACTTACTGGAATATCGGAGTGTTTTTCCTTTGTTTTGCAGGTTCCTCCTCTAAACAAAGCCTACACATCATCCAACGTGTAGAATTTGGAGTCCACATTGGCCACGCTGCCTCACACGTGGAAATTTCAGATTTTGGTAAGAACATTTGGCGCCCACCGTGGGGCCTAGATAAAACTTACCCTGCGGCCTCTCAATTCCAATCATTCAACTGTACGTGTTCATGGTAGCACACGCTCCAGCGTTAGACGTGACACCCCTGTCGATGCGTCTAACCCCCCACATACTACCATGACGAACGGTGACACCATTCAGCAACTCCAAAACCGCATGGCGGAGATGGAACGCAAGTAGCAGGAAGAGATCAAAAGGCTGAAAGCTGAACGCGATCAACACAAAGAAAGAGCGCGACGTCCCGAGAGAGAGGAACGCTCCCCTACCACCCGATAAGAACAGACACAAGGCGAGTCGCGTCCTCAGCAACATGTCGACCCTTCGCTCCTTCGTAGTTCAACACATGGCTACTGATGGGAGAAACACAACACTCGGCACAATCCACTTGTCGATCGTATCATGAAAATCGACATCCCGTTCGGCTGGAAACCTCTGCACCTAGAGAGGTATGACGGCACCATGGACCCGGGCTAGCACCTTGATGCGTTCCTCTCACAGGCAAATCTCTACACCAACAATGACGCCATATTATGTCGCGTATTCCCTACTTCTTTAAAGGAAGCCGCGTTAGCATGGTATGGTGACCTCCCCAAGCGGTCCATCGACAGTTTCGACACCCTTGTCGAAAAATTCAGTAGACAATACGCTACCAGCCGAACTCATAGGATGACATTCGTTGCACTAGCAACGCTGCGACAAGCCGATAATGAACCCCTCCGCAGGTTCATGGAACGATTTTCGCATGTCACCTCTCAGATTAGAAACCTCAACCCTGAGGTAGCACTGCATTCCATGATGCTAGCCCTACGACCTGGTAAATTCGTGGACAGTCTATGCAAGAAACCTCCTTCTAGAATGGATGAAATACATGAAAGAACCAAAGGTTATATCCAGATGGAAGAGATGTCAAAGTTCTGCAACGAAGTCTAACAAGTTGGACAGAAGCATGAAAAACATGAAGTATCTATCACAGTCAACCCTCGGAGGACTAGCAAGAAGCAAAGGCCCCATAAGCCACAGCTTCTCCCCAAAGGACCCAGGTTCAAAAGATACACTCCCCTGACGGTCAATCAAGCCATGATCATGGACGAAGCCTTCAACAATGAGGTACATGTGGCATTGCTTGCTCCTTCAAAACAAGGAGGAAACCCTAACAGGTATTGTCGTTACCATCATGGCACTGGCCATAACACCGAAGACTGCGTTGCATTAAAAGATAAGATAGAAGAACTTATCCAAGCAGGGCACTTATCACGGTTTGTAAAAAGACCTAATAATCCCCCATCGGCACAAAGGCGAGAGGAGTGACGAGAGGATCACTTCAGAAACAATAACAGACGCAGAGATGGTACAGAAGACCGAGGAAGGCAAAGACAACCGCATCTCGGACGCGAGCGTCAACCCCCTCGCTAGCAAGAAGAGGAGCCCGTCCAACACATCTGTGGCGTGATTCATACCATCGCAGGCGGCTTCTCATATGGAATATCGTCAAGTCAGTCTCACAAGAGACATTTGCAATCCATCAGGGATATTGACATAAATTCTGTCAACAATCTCCCAATGTAGAGTTTACCTCCCATCACATTCACTGATGATGACTTTGAGGGAATTAACCCTATCCACCAAGATGACCCCATGGTTGTTTCCCTAATCATCACCAACTTCACGGTGACAAAGGTGCTCATTGATCAGGGCAGCTCGGCTGATGTATTATACCTAAAGACCTTTCAGAAGTTGGAGATTTCATCAACATCCATACGTCCTTGCTCAGAACCTCTCCTCGGCTTTGCAGGAGAACGGGTCGACACCCTGGGATATGTCGACCTAATGACCACTTTTGGTCAAGGTTCATTATCTAGGACCTTTACAATCAGGTACAACATTGTGGATGCCGACACATCATACCTGGTCCTGATCAGTAGAAAGACACTCAACGAGCTGGGAGCTATTGTCTCTACGCCTCATCTAAAGATGAAGTTCCCTACCATGACAGGGGAGATAGTCACTGTGAAAGCAGATCAGAAGCAAGTCAGACAGTGTTACATTGAAAGCCTAAAAGTGTTACCATACCCTCCTAACAGGAGGTTAGACAGACATGGTACCACTTCAGGGGGTACTACCCGGGTCATGAATATAGACAGAGAGTATATTCCCTGTACACCTGATATGCTGCAAGCATATCTAGTTTTTAGGATAGTTTTATTAGGAAAAATAGGTAGAAAATGTGAAATAAAGGCTACAATGAGATTGAATTGAATTACTTTTGGTTTTTACCATAGATTATTGATATTTTGATGTTTAGGAGCAGAAAATAGCTGAAAAGAGGCAAAATTGAAGGGCAACCAATACTGAAGTCTCGCGCCATTCGCGCCAGATTCGCGCCATTCGCGCCACAAGCACTGGAAGACCACGCCATTTGCGCCATATTCACGCGACTCGCGTGAGAAGTACTGGAACTTCGCGCGATCTGCGCGAGAACCCGCGCGACCCGCGCGGGCGCTGTGATAAGTTACGTTTTGGGCCAAAGTTATGGGCTTTTAGGTTTTCTTAAACTTAAATATAAATACATTAGAAAACGAAAAAGCAGACAGACAGAGCAGCAGAGGAGAAGAACAGCTATTGAGGAAACAAAGGAAAGCACAACAACAAGCTCAAGAAAGAAGGAGATTGTAGAGAAGATAAGATTGAGGGGGTGGTAACTTCCCAACCTAGATTCTTTCCCTTCCCTTCTTATTATTGTATGAGGTCAGGCATCTCCATGTCTGGCTAATTCCTTTGTAATTATGGTTTAGCCAAAAGCTATGGTGAACCTTTATTGTAGTTGAATTGAATTTAATGGAAATTAGTATTATTGTTTTACTCTGTTTTGTTCTTCCATTTATTAAATCTAACTAGATCTGATCAATCTGTTAGATTACATAGGATTAAAATCAACAAAGAGGGATCTTGAGGTTTTAATTCCCGAATCCAATAGATTAACAATTACAACATTACCTAGGGATAGGGATGAAGTATTGTGAAGTCTTAAATATGTCAGCTTAATGCTTAATCTAATAAGAATCATTAAGGAATTAGGATTCCCAAACTAGATTAAAGGGCTAAATAACCGAGGAATTAGGGTTTAGCTAATTGATTAGACATATCTTCAATCAATTCTATTAAGGAGTAATTAAATATCAGTTCAATCACACAAGAAGGAACCATAGTAATTGTGTTTAAACCATAATTCTCTGTCATAATTAATAAGTTTAAAATTACATTATTGCTTGCATTTTAATTTAATAATTTTAATTAAACAAAATATTATATTAAGCCTCTCGTTATTATTCGTGTTATTCCAATAATAAAGTTCGTCAATCACAATTGAATTAGTATTTCAATCCTCGTGGGAACAATCTCTATTTATCATTATATTACTTGAAGCGATCGGTGCACTTGCCGTGTAAAGAATAGCAACAACACCGACGGTTTACTTTACAAATCCTCATGGTGACACCTTCGACGTAGATCCGTGTGATGATAATATCATCAAAGGACCAAAACCGATCAAAGAACTAGTTAAGTTGTAACTCGGGCCCAAACCCAGACAGTGCACACAGCTTAGCAAGGAACTCACCAGCCATGAGTACAGACATCTAGCTGACGTACTCCGCAAAAATGCATCTCTGTTTGCTTGGCAACCATCTGACATGCCCGGCATTGACCCTAGTGTCATATGCCATAAGCTGGCTATATGTCCACAGGCCAAACCCATAGCACAAAAGAAGCGGAATATGGGAGAAGAACAACGAAAGACAGTCAAAGAAGAAGTAGACAAATTGCTCAAAGCTAACTTTATCAGAGAAGTCAGGTATTCTACCAGGCTCGCCAATGTTGTCATGGTCAAAAAAGCCAGTGGCAAGTGGCGCATGTGCACAGACTTTATAGACCTCAACAAGGCATGCCCCAAGGACGCATATCCATTACCCAACATCAACAGGTTGGTCGATGGGGCGTCCGGATTCCACATATTGAGCTTTTTGGATGCATATTCTGGTTACAATCAAATCAGAATGCACACCCCTAACGAAAAAAAGACGGCCTTCATCACTGAAGATGCCAATTACTGTTACAGGGTTATGCCCTTTGGTCTCAAAAATGCAGGGGCTACGTACCAGCGACTGATGGACCGCATCTTCAGAAAGCAGATCGGACGCAATGTCGAGGTCTATGTGGACGACATGGTCGTCAAGTCCCAGAGTGTAGCCCAACATGTAGCAGATTTGGAAGAGGTATTCGAAGAGGTTCGAAAGTATGACATGCGTCTTAATCCCGAGAAGTGCACATTCGGGGTAGGTGGCGGCAAGTTCCTTGGCTTCATGATCACACACCGAGGTATTGAAGCCAACCCAGATAAATGCTCAGCCATATTACAGATGCATAGCCCGACTAATGTTATTGAAGTTCAAAAGCTGAATGGAAGATTACCCGCGTTATCCAGATTCCTTCCGAAACTTGCCGAGAAAGCAAAACCCTTTTATAAGCTGCTCACCAAGACAGCACCATTCCTTTGGGATGACACCTGCGAGTAGGCTTTCGAGGCATTCAAGAAGACAATTGCTGCACCACCTGTCTTGAGTCGACCTCGATAGGAAACACCATTGCTCTTGTACCTCTCCGTGGCAGACGAAGCCATCAGTTCGGCACTCATCCAAGAAGAAGGGAAACACCAACTCCCTATCTACTTCACTAGTCGCATGCTACATGATGCCGAGAAGCACTATCAAATGATAGAGAAAATAGCCTTGGCATTAATCACCTCCGCCAGACGACTTAGGCCTTATTTCCAAAGTCACCAAGTGATAGTTAGGACTAACTATCCCATCAAACAAGTACTGCGGAAACCGGAATTGGCAGGTCGGATGGTGGCATGGTCAGTCGAACTGTCAGAATTTAACATTCGATATGAGCCACGTGGTCCTATGAAGGCACAATTCATGACGAATTTCCTAGCAGAATTCGCCGGGAAGGATAAGACCACCCCGGACTGGTGGAACCTTTACATGGACGGAGCATCCAACGTACAAGGAAGCAGAGCTGGCATCATACTTGAAGGACCCAAAACATATCACTGGAGCAAGCTCTTAAGCTTAACTTCAAGGCCTCCAACAACCAAGCCAAGTACGAAGCCCTCATAGTAGGACTCAAACTCGCAAAAGAAGTCGGGGCTCAATGTCTTAGATGCTACTCCGACTCACAGCTCATCCAAGGACAGATAGCAAACAAATTTCAAACCAAGGAAGCCATACTCCTCCAGTATTACCATCTGGCCAAAACACTTATCAACAGCTTTGAGTGTTTTGAGATGTATCACATACCCCGAGAGAGTAATACCAGGGCCGACTTGTTATCTAAGCTGGCCAGTACCAAGAAGACCGGGCACCTCAAAACAATCATCCAAGAGACACTCCAAAAACCCACCATTGACACCCTTGTGGTAATAGCTGTTGAATTGGAAGAACCCACTTGGATGACCCCTTACAAAGATTTTCTTGAAAAGGGAACACTCCCAGCAGATGAAAATGAGGCCCGACGTCTAAAGTGGAAAGCCAGCTACTATGTCATCATTGACGGTGAGTTGTTCAAAAGAGGACTGACAACGCCTTTACTCAAGTGCCTGGACAGCTCACTGGCAGACTATGTCCTGAGGAAAGTTCATGAAGGAATTTGCGGACTCCATACAAGAGGACGACCCTTAGCCACCAAGGTAGTACGAGTAAGATACTACTGGCCAACACTCAGAACAGATGCCTTTCAGTTTACACGGAAATGCAAAAGGTGTCAGGAGTTTGCAGACATCCCACGGATTCCCCCTGACAACCTTCATACCATCTCCTCTCCTTGGCCCTTTGCTATATGGGGCATGGACATCTTAGGACCATTCCCCAGAGCTCCAGGGATGGTCAAGTTCTTGCTGGTGGCAATCGACTACTTCACCAAGTGGATCGAGGCAAAGCCACTATGAGAGATTAAAGCCAGTGAAGTCGAAACCTTTACCTAGAAACATCTTATATGCAAATATGGTCTACCTTATGCTATCATTATCGACAATGGTACGCAGTTCAAGGCACAGACCTATGAGGATTTCCTCACATGACTAGGTATCAAACACCTGGTCACTTCTATTGAACACCCTCAGACCAACGGTCAGGTGGAAGCAGCAAACAGAGTTATTCTCCGAGCCTTTCGCACTAGACTTGACAAGTCCAAAGGTCTCTGGAGGGAGGAACTGCCCAGCATACTCTGGGCATATCATTGTACACCTCAAAGCACTACAAAGGAAACTTCTTTTCGCTTGACATTTGGTATTGACGCCATGATCCCCGTCGAGCTAAGGGAACCTTCATCCAGAAGGATGCTTTTTCAGGAACAGTGCAATGAGGACAACATGAGGGTTGAGCTGGAAACTAGTGAAGAACTTCGAGATATAGCTAGACTCAAGGAAGAGGCAGCCAAGCTCCGCATGACAAGAAGATATAACTCTAAAGTTCAACCCCGAACTTTTTAGCCAGGCGACCTAGTCTAGCGCATCTGAGGTGAAGCCAGAAAGGATCCCCGTGCAGTCAAGCTTGGACCAAACTGGGAAGGCCCGTTCAAAGTTGTCACTAACCTTGACAACGGTGCCTACAAATTGCAGGAACTCAATGGTATAGACATTCCAAGAACTTGGAATGCCACCCACCTGAAGTTCTACTTCAGCTGAGGAGCTCAAGGCTGAATGGTGTACTCTTTTTCCTATTCAAGTCATTTTTTCCCACTGGGTTTTTGCTTGAAAGGTTTTAACGAGGCCCATCCGAGGAATAAATAGAGGGAATATGTACATTAAATGTCATATTAATAAAACATATGCCTCTTATCTTTTATTTATGTCAATATTTCAGGATTTTGACTAAATTTCAGGAATTATCGTCTGACTATTTTCCCAAGTCCAGCTTCGACGTAAACCCAGGACCATGTCCTGGTACTTGTCAAGGTCCGTCCTTGGCAAGTCTTACTAAAATCCAGGACGGACGCGTCCTAGTAGTATCCAAAGGTTCACAGAAATTCTAGGGCTCCCCTAGGAGAACCTTTAGAAGACCCAAGGTTCATCCTTGGAAGAAGGTTTGTAATTCCATCTAATTGGTTGACCTTATAAAGCCCAAGATCCGTCTTGGCATGAAGACCCAAGGTCCGTCCTTAGTAGAAGGTTCGTAATTCCATCTAACTGGTTGACCTTATTAAGCCCAAGATCCATCTTGGCATGAAGACCCAAGGCCTGTCCTTGGTAGAAGGTTCGTAATTCCATCTAACTAGTTGACCTTATAAAGCCCAAGATCCATATGAAGACCCAAGGTCTGTCCTTGGAAGAAGGTTCGTAGTTCCATCTAATTGGTTGACCTTATAAAGCCCAAGATCCGTCTTGGCATGAAGACCCAAGGTCCGTCCTTGGTAGAAGGTTCGTAATTCCATCTAACTAGTTGACCTTATTAAGCCCAAGATCCGTCTTGGCATGAAGACCCAAGGTCCGTCCTTCGTATAAGGTTCGTAATTTCATCTAACTGGTTGACCTTATTAAGCCCAAGATCCGTCTTGGCATGAAGGCCCAAGGTTCGTCCTTGGAAGAAGGTTCATAATTCCATCTAACTGGTTGACCTTAGTAAGCCCGGGATCCGTCTCGGTAACCCAGGAATCCATTCTTGGCCATTTACAGGTTCATAAAACCAAACTACGGTAAACCGTCAAGGTTTGTAAACCCTAAAGCTTTGGTCGACCTCCTAAAAATCCAAGGTGGATGCACCACTGGTATGCTCTCAGCAACTCCCAAACTCAAGATCATGTCTTGGTAAATCTTGACAAAACCCAGCATGGACAACTCCACTGGTGTCAGCTTTGACAAACATGAGGTACAACTATGTCTACTCTCGACATATGTTATCATTGTCATATTTCATCCTTGCAGGAATATAAGTTCTTAGGAACATGGGGCCCAAGGTACACACTTGGCACACAAAGGCCGGGGTCCCCCCTCGGTCTCCCAAACCCAAGAAAATTCTCTTGGTAGTATTACAAACTATGGAACCCGGACACGGTCAACCATAGTTATCATCAGATTTTGGCAAGGTCCATCCTTGACCGGCATGGTTATCAATAATCCCAGATAACTTACAACTTTCAAAGCTCGAGGACCATCCGTGGTCAACCTCGTATTCGCCTCATTATCCATTACGGAAATATGAGGTATTTAAAGCTTTACTCTGATGATTTTAGCGCTCACAAATTCTATTTGTGAAGGATTACGAGTCATACAAAAATCAAGGAAACATCTTTGATATATCAAAGTCCAAGGCTCCCTTGGCATGCTGAAACCCAATAAACATTCTTGGTACTAACTTCTATGAAAACTCGGCACCATAGACTCATCTATTTTGCAGGAATAATTGTTCGAGGTCCACCCTCTACAATTCAAACCCAAGAAAATTCTTGGTACTCTCACTTGGTGGCAACCTCGATAGAAGATTCCACCCTTGAGGCACTCTTGGTACTCTTTCTCTGCAGAATATTGATAATCTGGGTTAGAAATTAAACACGAACGTCCATGGTCAAACCTCGACATTACTAACACTAAGATACACTCTTAGCACACATCAGTAACGGGAACCTCGACAAGCAAAGCTAAAGACTCGGTCATTTTTGGCGTAAACAGGAACCCGACATTACTTCAATTATTTGATAACCCGACATTACTTCAATTATTTGATAACCCGGCATTATTTCAAATACTTGATAATTCGACGAGCAATATTGATACGTCAAATTACTTGAACAGGAAGACATTACCATAATATAGTATGATGACAAATGTTGTACAAGTATAGCATGCAATGCAAGGAGATTGAAGAAGATGACAAAACAAGAAATATTTTTCATTAAAATACTGGAAACTTTACATGGTCATCTCGGCCAAAAGGCTGCATCACTAGCAGACTCCTCAGCAGAACCGAGCTCTTCTTCATCGACCAAGGCATCATTCTTCACATCCTTGAAAGGATCAAATCGACCTAAGTCAAGGTCTTTCACAAAGAGACTGGCTTGGCGCACTACCTTCGAGAAGCCCTTCTCATGCTGCTCCACTGCTTCCCGCTTATACATCTTCAACTCTTCGTCAAGCTCCTTGTTGACTACCATTTCAACATTAAGCTCGCCGTTAGCCTCTTTCAGCCTTTCCTCTAGACTCGCTACCTTTTCAGATGGCTCCATCTCGGCAGCAAGCCCATCCTCGGCATCTCTCAGCTTGGCTTCAAGCTTGGCCACCTTCTTCGCCACTCCTCCTTCTCAGCCAAAACCTTATCAGCTTTGGCAGCAGTTGCTCGACCAAGAGCCACCAACTCATCACCATCAAGCCTAGTCCACAGCAGCTTGGACAAAGCCTCTCCAATTCTCATGGACAGCTGACGGTAACACCGGGTAGTCTCGGCAAAGGCCACCACGGCGTTGTTCAACTGGTTGTGCTCTAACCGCCAAGCACCACGAACAGCACCCTTCAGATTGTGATACTCCTGCTCCAGAGAAGCCGCCTTGCTCATGGCTTCTTGATATACTTGCCTTTGCTCCTTTATAATGGCAAGTCCCCTCTGTAGGAAAAGCTCAGCGGCGTCAAACGAGCTTTGAGGATCGGCCGACCTAATCAAATTCCTGCCAAAAGGGGTCGGCAGTCATCGGTCAAGCCTATGCCCAACACTCCATAATGAGTCGACCTCCCATGGAGCACTTAAAAACTCCAAAGGGGTGACAAGGCGGGCAGCAGGTGGTGGCATTGCAATTGGAGGAAGCGGAGAAGGAGAAGGAGTAACAGGGCGAGAGGTAGGCAGAGTCGGACCGGCAGTCATGGGAGGCAGGAAGCGGCAGTAGCAAGCGGAGCCGAGGTCATAGTTACAGGTGTAGTGGCAGTAGCAATAGTATCAGAAGGTGAAGGAACCCGGACAGGAGGAGGTGAAGTCGGCATTAACCTGACAACTTCCCTCAATGCAGGCAGGCCACGAGGAGCGTGGGTGGCCCTGGACTTCTTGCGACCAGAAGTCCCGGCACCTTCATCCCTTTTTCTCTTTGCCAACTCGGCAGGGGAAGAGCCGGGGAGTGCAACAGCTATCTGAAAAGGGCCAACCCGGACTGTAGGTCTACCCTCTTCTTCAGCTGGGGGGGAACAGGGGGTGGCACGACATCTCCACCTACATTGCGCACCAATGACCTCCATTGGAAGTTACCCATGATACCTGCAAAAACACACCAAAACGCGCAAATATCAGAGTCTGCACACCAGAAAAACAAAGAAGCTATAAGAAAGGAAAATTACCATCCAGCGTGGCAGAGGGGTCACTGGCTGAATGCAGCATCAAAATAGCTCGCGTGTCAAGTGAAGCCGGCAACAGCTCCAAGGTTGCCTTGTCAGACCTCTCCACAAGGGTTAGCATGTCCTTATCAAATGACCTGAACCTGGTAGGGTCAGCTTGCCAGCAGAAGGGAAAAAAAGCTTCCCCATCCCTGTTGTGCATCAATGGCAACCCATCAGCCACGACACCACTTTCGTGGACCTTGAAGAATCGGTCCTTGAATCGACGGAAGACGTTGGTGTCCACCTCGAATAGCTTTTTCGAGACGCTATGCAAGGAGACCCAAGAACCCTTCCCGAACAGCTTGGTTTGAAAGAAAAAGCAGAAAAGAGGAACAGTAGCACGAATGTGCAAATGAGAACATAAAATCTCAAAGGCCCGTACCACTGCCCAACTGTTAGGGTGAAGTTAGGAGAGGGCCATATTCAAGTACTCCAGCAGAGCACATTGAAAGGGAGAGAAGGGAAGAACAACACCCAACACCTCAAAGAGGCACCGATACATGAAGAAGAAGAGCAGAGCATCCGGCACCGCCCTCAAGCAGGGAAAGTCATCTTCTCCGCATGACTCGACGATGACTTTGTCGGCATCCGAAGGAGCCTTCATTTGCAACGTCGAGCGAAGCACATTTATAGAAACTGTAGAGTTTATGGAGGAGCGGTATTTAAACACGTCCTCCCTTACCCACTCGTAGCCACGAACAACTAGAATAGCCAGTGGCGACCCAGAACCAAAACTGTGACGCACGCGGGAGGAGGCTCTAACACCTCCAGGGCGATTTTGCCTCATCCTCTTTGAGGAAGAAGCAGGGATGATGGCGAGCGGCAAAGGTTCATTCACCCTTGCCTGCTGACGAGGACAAGAAGTGCCCTCACCAGTTCGACGAGAACTCACCCTTCTCTCAGAGGAAGAAGACGATCCGTCTGAAACTTCTCCATGGGTGTTTTCCTCCGAAGAATCACCCACAGATATGACCTCGCGCATAATGTGTTGCTCTACTGAGCCACCAGAATCACTACCACCCATGCCTAAGGCAGAATCAGAAGCGGGTGAGACAAACATTTTTGAATACCTTGAAAGGGAAATGAAGGCAAGAAGCGTGAAGAAGAAGACTCAGAAAAATCAAAAGCACAGGAATGGCGATGAAAATCGTAAGAATTCCTCCTATTTAAAGGTACAGTGAATGTCGACGGTTTTGGGCGGGATTTCGAAACGTCCCCTAGAAGCTCACGTCACGATTGACCGTATTTACCCACTACCGCACGATCTCCAGAACGTGGCCACTCTCCGAGTGACACGTGTGCATGGGTAATGGTGCATGGACGACACACGACTGATAGCATTAATGAAGATATAATGCATATTTTCAATAATCACATCAAAAGGTCATATTTTGGCAGAATTCATCAGCCTTGACTCTTCATTTACTTGCTATGCTCAGACCTATCATTATCCTTGACACTTCACTTACCTGTTAAGATCAGTCTGATCTACTAAAAGACAAAATAGTCCACCTTGGACAGCTCAGTATTCTCAACCCGGACCACCCTATCCAGGTTCAACCATTAACATGATCTAAGCCTAGGAACTTCTCTTGGCATAAACCCAAGGTCTGCCCTTGGTACTTTGCAAAATCCAAGGTCCTCCCTTGGTCCAAGGTCTGTCCTTGGTAACTTGCAGGTGCACAAATCCAAACTACGCTGAGCCGTCATGGTTCGTAAGTCTAAAAAGTTTTGGTCGATCTCAACAAAGCTATTGACCTCGACACCTGACATCGTTCGTCCACCCTCGGGGGGGCTGACAACACTTGTTATACTACTATGATACTAGACATTCTGCATCGCCACTCTTTCATCCTCTTTCGCCCATAAATTGGCTCAAAGGATGGGGGGCTTATGTACAGTCCAAAATAGTAAAATGATACGTGGCCATTATTGTGGGGTCACTGTACACGTAGACACCCTCCACATCAGCACTGCCACATTAAATAGTGCTTATTCATCATTCAAGTGTCAGCCCGGACACACTTGTCCGGGTTCCTTGTCAACCTTGCTATAGTAGCGTGGACTCGAACTGCTACAGTAACAATAATATCTACTGCGCATATCTTTATAATAACAACATATCAAATATGCCTGGATATTTGAATAGGTGCAACCACCTTATCATATCATATCTCAATAAGTTATCTACAAACTGTTATTTATCTACAAATAACAGTATATCAATAAGGTACACATTATCTTAT
>CM023948.1:19216226-19313968 GCA_013407115.1 Glycine latifolia | reverse complement strand
AAAAAATACTACTTAGGTTCTTTTGCCGTCTATTGTGTTGAGTCACACCTTTCTAAAAATGTTTCAGAAACTAATTTCCGAAAAATATATTTTTGTAAGAAAAAATACAAGCATTATTTTGATTTAAGGGAAAATTTAATAATATTTTTTAAGGTAAAAAAAATAAGAATTTTCTATTTTTTTTAACAAAGTGTAAATTTAACAAGAATTTTCCAGTCATACAAGCATTTCTATTTTTTAAAATAATCCTATTACATTTTTTAGTGTATACCAAAATATGTATCAGCCTATAATTAGAGATGAAGTGCAGTCGTATAGTTATGATAGAAATGAGCATTATTTAAAAAAAAATAAGATTTTTTTTCTACATGAACGGTTTTATAAATAAAATCAGAGCTAAAACGGTGCTTAAGAATATTCTAAAAATCAGAGAATTATTTTAAATAATATTAACAAATCATTAAAATTTTAAAAATTAAAAAAGTAGAGTTTTATTTAACAAACTGATTTAATTTTAAATTAAATTAAAAAATATTGAGCAGATTTAATTAACGAATGGGAAATATTTCAAGATTAGAACGAGAAGTGATAATTGTATAATAATCTGTATAATAAAATATACAACTAAGAGAGAAAGAGATAAAATAAAAAAAAGAATTTAAATGTTAATAAATGATAGGATTGAAAAGAGACATACACACAAAATATAATGTTGAATGAATTGCTATAAAACTTGTTGTATGTGTATCATATCTTAATTAGAAGAATTCAATTTTAATTAAAAAATTAGTAACATACCTGTGCGATGTACGGGTTATATATTCTCATATTCATGCACGTTCGAAATAGATTTGCTTAAAAAAATAATTTTTTATATTTAAATACAAATAATTAGCTATTTATTTTCTCTAAAAAAAATGAGAGTATTCAAGGAGATTAAATAATTCATTAAATTCTGCTTTTGAAGCAAGTTAAATCATTGACTATTATAAGATATTCGAAAACTGAAGACCAATATCCATGTTCCTACATGTTTCTATCTTATTATGTATTAAATTATTAAAAATAGAGTCAATTTTTTTTTTAATAATATATTAGCTAACAATATTAATATTATAACAAAACTAACAATTAATGTTAGTTGATAAAAAAAACTAATAATGCATGCATTTAAATAAAATATTCTATAATAGATAGACACATGTAGATAGATGCATATTTCCATATCTATTTACAGAATCGAGTAATGTCTATATCCAGTCAAAGTAAGTATTTTTCCTCAAAATTAGAATAGGTTCGAGTGAATTTAAGTGGATTTGTGTTTTGTCAAGCCTAATTGAAGAGTATTTGATTATGCAATAAAAAGAATTTTTAAAATATTTTATTTACAATATTAATTGAATTTATTTTTAATAAATTTTATTTCAATACATTTATAATGCATTCATGTAAGAAAATTCATCACTATTATAAAAATATTAATCAAAAGAATGATTTTATATTATTAAAGATAGGGTAAAAAAATATTTATCTATATATACATATAAGAAGAGGTGATTAAGACTATTCACGGATTCGAATTAAGTCATGATCTAGTCCCACCTAATTATATTGAATTGACTTTATTAAAAATTCCGAACTAATCCAATTTAATTAAGATATAATAATATACATATTATATTTGTAAATCTCACTCTCAATATATTTTTCATAGACTTGATGGAGCAACTATTTTTGAAAATAACAACAGCTTTAAATTTAATCTTAACAAGAAATGATTCTTTCCATGATCCGCCGTCAATCTTCAATTGATGAAGTTTTTTTTTTCCAAATTTAAATCCTGCACTGTTAACGCAATCTTTAATTGCCGAAGATTTTATACAATTTAAATCCCACAAACGTCAAATGGCTAGTGAGTATCTATCTCTTTAAATGTTCACGTGTCAAATAATTTATTCTAGAAAAGTGTCTCATGCATTTTTCCAAGATTCCAATTTTCATGAGATTTTCTTAATCAAAGGATTTAAAAAGAAAGATATGAAAGAATTTAAAGAGAAAATACCTCTAATAAATAACAAATTGAATAAAATCTCAAAATTATTAAATATCCTTAAGGTATGTTGTGACTCCTATTGAATATATTTAACAATATATATTCAACAATAATATGTTCACATACAAATTTAATAATTTATTATATGGTTATATGAATCCATATGAGTTGGAGTTTAATAGTTTGCTATATCACTAAGATTTTTCCTAGACTGGAGGTAACACTGTTGATCATTCCACATCTAATGTCTCTTGGTATAATACTTCAAGCACCCAACACTAAATCATTATCTCTCAAATCCCTTACCCCCAACATTATATAAAATTAAATCCAATTGCAGCATGTACATACATCATCAAACCCTAAAACAATCCTTAACTTAACAACCATGGAAGCATATGAAGACCAAAACGCAATTGTCCAAGAAATCTCCAATGAAAAAGCTCTTATTCTAGTGCTGAACCTGAACAAAGTATAAGCGATTCTCAAATACAATTTTAAGAATAAGTGCTTATTGGAATAGGCCTTCACACACTTTTACTCATATCATTCAGATAAGAAGTGTTTTTCCTATTAGCAGTTGGAATATATTGGCAATGCAGTGCTTAACTTGCTAATGGTGAAGGAGCACTTTTTCTCGTATCCGAATATGGATACAGGTCATCTCACCCTGTTACATGCCGCCAATCTTGACACCGACAAGCTGGCACATGTGACCCTCAAACACGGCCTTCATCGCTGTTTGTGCCACTAGAACCGTCGCCTTCAAGAGCAATTCTTTTCTTAAACTATAATTATATATAAAAGAAATAAGATGTTTTAATGCAAATATTTTTATACTCAATTTATTTTCATAATTACAATCATAAGTTTGAAATCTTTTTGAATTGGAGACTTGGTTTGAAAACTTATATTACCAATGAATAAGAAATCCAAAGTTCTTGGTAAATGGTCACCTAACTGGGATGGACCATATGTTATAAAAAATATTTTTTTAGGAAATATTTACGTAATTCAAGAAGTAAATACTGACAATTATAATGGTTCGATAAATGGAAAATATTTAAAAACATATAGACCAATAATAACTGAAATAAATATTCCCATAACTTAGAAATTAATTGAGGTGCAAATTGTTCAAAAGGAGATTACATGAATTATGAAAGTAATGAAAATAAAATTATAAAATATTGTTCAAGAATCCAAAACTGATGAGGGTTTAGCAGATCAAATAAAGCGATTCCTCTTCAGTTCATTAAAAACTTTAATCCAAGTGGATAAAGCATTCATGGACTCCTTTTGAGCAAACTCGAGTTGCCTTCGCTTCTCGAGAAGACCCTTCAGCTCCTGCACTATTTATTTGGCTACAGAGTAAATAAAATCTTTATTCTTGTCATTGGCTTCCTATTAGATCGAAGGTCTACAAGCTTGAGTCGCATATAACAAATTTCATCTTGAATAGGATTAAGTTTAGCCAAGAGATCCTATACTTTTTTTACCAATTCTTTTTCAGATTTTTCTATTTTTTGATTGATCCTTAAATTAGCATGAGATTTGAAATCCTTCTCGATCTTGGATCAATTTATTTCAATCTTGCTCTGTCGAAGACTCTATTTTACCAATGTGAGCAATATGTTGACTATGTAATTGATGAGCTTCGATGGCATTGTTAAGAATATCAAGAAATGATTCTATCTCCTTTCGAAGTTCATTGACAACTAAGTCATTATATTTAAAGACTTCATTTACTGCTTTTTGAAGTTAAGCCTTGTAATTTGGATTTGAGAGTGAGTCTTCAAGGTTTTGATTGAAATCTAATCTTTGATACTTTGCCACAACTTCATCAAAATGTGTGAATGACCTGTTATGGCCAGATTCATAAGCTTTTGATGGCATCGAATCTGAAGACCAAACCTCAATAAAGGCAAATGGGTCAACACATGTTGGGTTTGTTTCTCCTTGAAGATTTTCTACATTCATAATTGGAGATTTTTCGACGATAGCTACAATAAAATCAAAATAGAGATAAATTTAATAGTTGAAGCAAAAAGAATTAAGTATAGTGTTCTTTAGTGTTACATACTTTGATCAATTATTGGATCATTTATTTTGACAATGGAAATAGGAACAAAAATAGCGGCATGATCTTTGTATGGAAGTTCCTCTTCTACAACTAGAGTGTGTTGAGAGGTTTCATGGTTCAAAGACGAGTCAAGATTTGAATCCACCCCAACAATATTTTCTTCGATCATTGGTTCTGTAAATGACATTTGTTTTGATGGAGAAGATTCACTATGACTTTGAGTATCCTCTCACTCATCTAGATCATCTTCCACTCCAGCATTCCTGGCATCTATTGTCAAATTTGGTATGTCTGAATCTATTGGAAATAAAAAATATCTATCAAAATTGATTTTTAATATTTAAATTGAAGTATTAGAAATTATTAGGGATCAAAATATTTGCCAATTGCTTCCTTATTTACACTTTTTGTGCTAGAACTAATGGTAGGGGTATCTTGAGTTGTCTTTCCCTATCAAAAAATTAATAAGTTAGTTCTCTAGCTCTAAATAGAATTGGTTTAAAGAAAAATATATGATCTTTTAAATACTTACCTTATTTTTGCTAATATGGGAATAATATAATAACCTAGGTTTAATAAATAAGAGAAAAAGAAAGAAAAATTTAAATTTCCTATATTCCGTCAAAAAAAGCGTTAGCGACGGATTTTGCGACAGATTTTCTGGCGCCGATAGCGCCAGATTAGCGCCGTTAGCGCCACAGATGCTGGAACTTGGCGCGAATAGTGCCATAGTGGCGCGATCAGCGCCAGAACGCGACTTGGACCACTATAAAAGCTAATTTTCGCGATTTTCTGGTCAAAACCCCTTCTCTTCTTCCTCTGAACAATTTTCCTCCATTGTTGAGCACCCAAGCTTCTTAAATCCTTGTTTATTCATCAAAACACTCCCTTTAAACACCAAACTTGTTGGAAAACACTTGGTGAGCTTGAATCCTTCATCAATCTCCCTTAGAAACCCCAAATTAGAGAAATCCCTTTCTCAAGGGAAGTTCTTAGAACTCGAGTTCGGCGAGGAACGGCGGCGATTCGCGGACGCCCGGGCTAGGGGAAGTGGTCCAGAGGTCTTCCTTGCCATCTTTGAGGTAAGAAACTCGAGATTCACCGTTTAATTTGTGAATTGGGGTTTTGGGTTAATAGTAACTCACTTGTGATAGAGCTAGTATTAGCCTTGGGTCCTTTAGAGATGTGTGTTTAGAATGTTGTGAGGATGAAGGATTAGCTCTCAAATGTTAGTTTGGTGAACTTTGATTCTTGGCTCTATATAATGCATGTATGGTTAGTATGCTGAGTTACTTGACTATGTTGTGACATACAAGAGCCTTGGTATATGGTTTTGATGTGCTTGAGAGGCTGTTGGAACGGTGCCTTATGTGTAAAAAGAACCGTTCAAGCCATATGTGAATTTTGAGCTTTTGGGTCTGTAAAGAGCTTTGAGCTCATTGCGTTTGGTATGCATCGAGTCTGTGGTGACTCTAATGCCTTGATTAAGCTGAGATAGACCGCTGAGGGTCTATGAGATGGCTTGTGGGTGATGAGCCTTGGTAAACCTTAAGTTAGATGACTTAGAGGTTTTGGAAAGGAATGAAGTTTCTTTCATTGTGACGGTTGAGAACCGTGTTGATATGTTTATGCCTCGTGTAGTTGAATTGGCTGTGATATGTGCTTATGTGCCTTGTATAGGGCGTGACACTGAGGGTGTCAGTGGCGTAGACCACAGAGCAGGGAAACAACTGCAGAGCTCGGCTTTGCCAGGTAAGTTCTTGGTTTCTTGGGAGTATTTCCCACTGCTGTGTTCCACCATACTCCAAGGGAGTGATGGTTGCATTCATGATGCATGCATTGAATTGGTGTTGCTTTCTCATAATGATATGTATGCATGATTCTATGCCTTGTATGTATGGATACCTGTGATTAGATCTTCTGGCCAGTTAGATAGATATGGACCTCCCTAGGAGAAGAACGCACCTCCTAGTTTGGTTTGCTCGCGGGTGATGATGATCCCAAGGTGATGATGATCCCTTAAAACCAAGAGATAGGTGGTCCCGCCGCGGTTGAAGCCTATTCTCGGAGGTACCATATACGTGCATCCATGCGTAAGGGGTAGCTCCCGATGGGATGGCACGGGTGTGAGTTTCGGTCTCACACTGAGGTTTGATGCTGATGATGATGCATCGAGGTGTTGATGATGATACACCGTGGCGGCGTAGTTTCGCAGTATACATTAGAGCTAGATGACTTGGCTATGTATTGTTATGAGGGCTGGGAGGCCATTGATTGTGATGCCTTGGATGTTGTGTGTCATGAAAGTGAGCCAGGGTGGAGGAGATGCCTCGAAGGACCCTGAGCTTACTGAGATGTGTATCTCACCCCGTGTGGGGATTATGTTTTTGCAGGAGACTCATCTGGAAGAGATGACGGTTCCCAGGGCAGAAGGCCCCAGTAGGGACAGCTGTTGCAGCATTTTGCGAGCTGGGAGGCTCATTTTGTATATGTTGATATACCTTGTACCCCTGTAGAGGGAAGACATATGTGTGTGTACATATTGCGGTTATGTTTATGTTTTGTATATGATTGTATGCCCTCATGTGAGGAAGTGATCTGTGCGATCAGGGCGATGTATGCCTATTCTTTTGTATAACCACAAGTGTGGTTCTGATGATGTATATTCGTACATAACCAGTTTTAGTTATGTAATTATGTTTCTCCTGCTGTATCTGTTGAATTACTTGGTTATCTGCCTTTATGTTATCTGGATCTGAGGGGATAGTGTTGTTTATGGCATTTCCGTTCTGTGGGTGATATACCGTACATAATGAATCAAGAAATATGGTTTAAAAATGAAATCGCT
This sequence comes from Glycine latifolia, assembly GCA_013407115.1. NCBI lineage: Eukaryota > Viridiplantae > Streptophyta > Magnoliopsida > Fabales > Fabaceae > Glycine > Glycine latifolia. The sequence goes on along the minus strand of CM023948.1, from coordinate 19,306,984 downwards.
TCTGCGGCTTTTTAATTAAAGTAATTACTGCTCTTATCTGATAAAATAATTGTTAATACACCGGATGCATACGGGGTGTTACAAATAACCTTGAGAGGAAGAAAGATCCACTATATCTTCATCCTTTAGAGGAAGTAGAGTGAAATGGTAAACAATTTGTCAAATTATGCAAAGTCAGAAATGAGATATATTAAAAATTGAATTAGCAGAGCTTAGATGGTTGTTGGAATTTGGGTGATTTTTGTGGAAGTTTCACTCGATCATCATTCCTAGTACTAGTGGTTTTCTTCAATCCCTATTATTAAACCAAATTGTATTAATAGCAAAATCAATATCAACAAAATATAATTGATTAAGAAATGTGAATTACCCTATTTCCTGTGTTGCTAAAAATAAATGAGTTTTTCTTTTTCGAGAAGATTTCTTCAAAGTTCCTTGATCATCATCCCTCATAGTCTTGATTATCTCCTTGATGGGGAATTTGGATAGGGACAGCTGAAATTGAAATTGAAAACATTAAAATATTCAGTTAGGATTATTTTGATACTTTAATATGACATAAATGAAATTTACCATTTATTTGTTTGGTTTTGATTTCTACACATTCTTGTGGGATTATTCCTCTTGGATAGTGAAGGTAATCTCCAAGGTAAATTTTGGCAACTTTTCGAGAAGAATGAGTGCTTTCAAGTTTATACATGGCTGAAAACAGTAATAGTTATAGAATCTAAGGGGGATTTCTAAGACTTTTACTTAGACCAAAACAATCTTTTGGGAAGAGAAGAAGATTTTTTAGGAAGTATCAAGAAAATTTAGTATTTCCTTTCGAGTCAATGACTACCATGTGCTTTTTTTTATCTATTTTTTCTTTAAGAGAAAATATTGTTTCTCAAAAAGTAGCTATAGGATGACTTGAATGATATTCCTCTGATTCTCTATTTTGTACTTCCTACGCATATCAAGAAGTGAACACTGGGAAGGAATACACAAACATCACAGAACTATACCACCTTGATTCTCTATTTTGTATTTCTGAACTACTTGCCATAATATTCCTCTGATTTGTCATGAATTATACAGATGGCCAGTCTGATAACTCTTAACAAAACATTGAAATTTTAGGGTATAGCCGACATGATAAATACATGTATATAATGCTAATAACTATGCCTTACCCAAGTTCAAATATAAACAATTCAATCTTCTACAAAAACACTTAGTTACTTCAATCAATCATCATCTAACCATATCAAAGCATGCACAGAGAATCATAGCAAACTCACAACTCACTGGCCGAAAGGTTCAACCTGCTCTGATACCACTAATGTAACGACACGCCTTGTCGCTACTGTATCATACTCTTAATCATTTTTAATTACAATTTATAATTGAAGATCTTTAAGTTAATTATAAAAATAGTAGTAAATTTTTCGCGTGAACATATTCAATATCAGGAATTTAAACACGAAATTTTAGTGATGAAATACCTCATAATATATTTATATAAGAACATAATTTGGTGGTGATTACAAATAACCATGTCTGAAGGGTACAAAATTTTCAAAAGAAACAAAGGATTAAATGTCGGGGTGTAACTAGCAAAATAATGGGGTGTAGCCATTAGGACAAGAGGTGTAACTAGCAAAACACAACCCTTGTCCAGGATCTAATCCATAAACATCTCGGCCACTCGGCGGCTCCAACCAACATAGGTTATCTTCCCGGTCACCTACTGCTACTCATCTGCTCACACAAACATGGTTTGTGATCATCATAGGTACCAAACCACAAGGTACAACAAAGCAAAGGTGAGTTCATCATATAAAATAATACGTAATAGATAACATCAGTTATGAAAAGACAATTCGATTTTCACAATATCACAACAATATTCAAGCATTCATCACGTAATTAGCTACAGACAACCCGTCCAAAAACATTTCACAATCCATTTTATAATGACTAGTCATGATGCATGCTTCTGACTTTTCTCTCAGAATGCAATGTGGTACCATCTCCGAAAATAGGCCAAATCCATGGTCCGAATGATAGCTGCAGTTGACGTCGGGGTCACTCTGTTGTGTACAGGACTCATCCCCCATGGTGATCAGCCAATAATGGGTGTCATAAGGATATCCCTACAGACGTGGCCCCCAATACTTCTCGTACTATTAAAGTCAATCATCCTATTTTCGTCATGCAAATGAAATATGTTACATAGGCACCATCAATGTATGACCCGGCCCGGGATCAACTCGTCCTGGCTAGGATAATGCCATACACCCTCATGTACATATATGCTGACCCATTCTCGGGCCTACTGATGCACTGACCGTGGTCCTCGTAAGGTTAACAACCTGGTCCCGGCATCTAACACCTATACATAGAATATCACCACATCATCATCAATGTATGGCCCGGCCTAAGATCGACTCGTCCTGGCTAGGATAATGCCATACACCCCCGTTGGTATTTATGTATATCCAAATGCATTTAGATTATACCATGGGCACCATCAATGTATGGCCCGGCCCGAGATCAACTCGTCCTGGCTAGGATAATGCCATACATCCCCCATGGTATCAATGCATTTAATATCTTAAGCCATCACATAGGCTGACATCAACGTGATCACATACGTCAATTCATAAACATTACAAACAAGTGAATAGGTGTGAAGTATTAGGTGTCCAGGTTGGCACTTAGATATACTATCTTAAGGTAAGAATTCAAACAAGGTCGGAATCAGCACTATGCAATCGATTACATAATCGTTGTAATTGATTATAACAGCTAGCGCTTGCAAGACTCAAGGTTGTCCGGGTAAGGGAACCCGGTAGTTCTCAAAGGAAAGGTGCGAGCTCTGCCAAGTAGTGAACCCAGTAGCTTTATTCCTGAGAAGTAACTTGAGCTTAACAACTCCAAAGTACAACCCCGGGTAAGGAACCCGGTATACAGACGTCTGCCAACAAGGACTAAGTTACGTCATGCATGCATACATGCATGCTACGTAAACCGCTCAACTCGGTCAACTCATCTCGGTAGCCGACATTACAAACAAAGGTTTGACACATATATACAACTCGACCAACTCTTCCCGGTAGCCGACATCACAAACAAAGGTTTCACATATATGCAACTCGGCCAACCTTTCCCTGTAGCCGACATCACAAACAGGTTTGACATATATATGCAACTCGGCCAACTCGTCCTGATAGCTGACATCACAATCAGGTTTGACACATATATGCAACTCGGCCAACCCTACTTACCCAATTCGGTAGCTGTCTTCTTCACAAACACATCACATAAAAACTTCATCAATTTATTTCACGCAAAACATCAGAACACATATATGTACTGCATCTCAACCATGATATCTAAACCATTATTAACACAATAAAACTCCCCTTACTTGGACAAGAATTCCTTTCTTTCAAACTAACATGAGTTTTGTTTGAACACAAGTTCTCACAGCAACCAGGAATGAAAGGGATTAAGATCCGTTCATGAGTTCCTCTTAACGTAGAGGTTTTTCCGCTGCAACTATGGTGGTTCTTGAGAGTTAAAGGTGGTATAGAGGGTTGATGAAGAGAGGTTTCTGGGTGCAAAGAGTTTAAAGAGAAAAGAAGAGAAATGCGTTCAGAAGTAAGAATGAATCATCCTTCCGCTTCATGTACTGCTATTTATAGACGAAGATACTAAGGCAAGTTGCCAACAAGCGTGAACAAACAGCTATCACAGCCACCATAGTTGCCAATCTTGCGTGATCGGACAGCTACCATAGCCACCATCGTTATTACTTATGCGTGTACGAACAGTTATCTTAGCCACAAAATTTGACTTATATCCCTTACACACAAATTCTCATGCAAACACTTTAACAAATTGCAAGAATTATCTTTCAAGTACAAATACCAATGCACAGCCATTTGCAAGAATTATATTAAACAATTAAGCAACGTAAAATATCTATCAGCTTGTAAATTTTCAGGGTGTTACAACTTTTGCTTTAACCATTATGGTTCAATCAGTGTTGAAGTCAAAAAGGGTGCTAAATTGTTAACAAAACAATCAAAATTAAGAAAAGCCTTGATATATTTGGTATCACATTCATATGTGCAAAATTCTCTATTGGAAGGCAGGTATGTCAATCGAGTTCCTTTCAAGGGTTATATGATTGGCTAGAATGGCATTCAACCATAATTGCACAATCCATAAAGGTCCTACTATGTGTTTCATCTTGCTAGGAGTATCCATAATTTTGATAACTTCGTCCATTAAACAGAAACAAGTAGGAATTTACTAAGACAAAAGTCGTCTCCAAAATGAAGAGCTTGGGCCAAGTTGTTACTATACATGGGAATTTGAAGAAAACAAGTGCAGGGAAGATGTGAGGGCACCTAATACATTAAAAATTCTATGTGTTCTTCATCAGAAACCTCTTCAGTGTCTTTTGCATTTTTTCGATAAAAGCTCCATAAGGCTTAGCACTAAAGTCTATATCTACTTCGCTCATTTCTATTTAATCTTCAATTAAACCTAAAGCATAGGTTTTGCCCAAAGGTTTGAGACCAGTAATCGTAGCTATGTCCATTAAGGTGAGAGTAATTGGACCACAGAGAAGTTCCAAAGCATGTAGGCTTCGATTCCAAAACAAGAAGGAGACTATCAACATAGGCATCTCTAAACTAACAATATCATACTTACTCAGTTGAATTAAGTCATAGATGCTTATGTTATTCCAGTGCCAGGATTTCTTAGCTTCTACACAGGTGAGCCAACTAAAAAATGTTTTCCTATCTTTAGGAGGAGAGGCTCTAAAATTCCTTTTTTTTCCTTGAGAAAGTCACTCTTAATAGTTTCTTTGTGGATTATTAGGTGTTCATTCTCATAGGTAGGAAACAGCCTACTAATGGCTTCATAATCTAGTGTAAGGTGGTAAAGACCTACAAAGCAAATGTGTTTAGTGTTTAGAGAGGCTAAAAGTAGTAATAGGGTTTCCCACACCTTCTTGCATTCTTTTTTGTGTCTTGGAATAAGAATTAGTTCAAGGCCCTTGTTTGTTGCTGTCATCATCACTCTTGGTGTTGGCAATGGTGTACTTCTCTCAGTATTAGCATAATCATCTTGATCAATAGAGATATTATGGTGAGAGGAGGCCACTATTGATAAGAGGAAGGATAACTGTGAAGAAGATTGCTTAAGCAAAAAGAAAACCAAAGTTTGTGAGTTAAGGATTGCAAAGAGGAGCAGTGAAAGTGCATGTGAGATGTTTGGTTTAATGACATGCAGTGCTTTAATTAGGAAAAATATTAAAATAACCTCAAAATAATTTATACAAATATACTATGTTACCAAAAGATATTACTCGAACACACTATTTTTGGGAGCGCATTTGTTACATTTGTTATGTAAGATATGTCTAAGTTATGAAACTTATATAATTTCGATGAACTTGTCTTGAAAGAAAATGAAGAATGCATTAAAGAATGATCAACATTCTGGAATGAAATTTGACAAGTTGTATCCGTCATCGAAAGAATTCATTTCAATAGAAATTAACATTTTCAACGACTTTATTAAAATACGCATGACATTTAAAAACGCTCAAAAGCAAGACCATTTTGAATTTTGAAACATCAGTTGAAATAGTTGTGGAAGAAGTTATATGAAGTCATCAAATAACATTAGATTTGTGTATTTAGAAATATTGTTTTATAGTGTCAAAATCATAAAATTCGACAGTTTGTGTTAAAAAATTTATAAATAAGACTTATGACTGTCAATTTTTTGTGGATTGAATCATTATCACTTGATTCCTTAAACATCGACAACACCACACATTGAAATTGACTACTGGTTCATAAGGTCATCATATATGTATTCATTCTCACTTTTAATGAGTTATTGTTTCTATATTTTACAGGATCTTTCTAAATCATTTGTTTTTTTCAATCTCTATTTCCTCTAGATACTTTTACTATTCCTATCTATGTTTCTTATTAAGATTGTTATCAAAATTTTATTATAAATTAGTTATCGAAAATGAATTTTATATGGAAAACACTATTATAAAATATACTTTAACATTATCTTACAAATCATTACCTTATACAATTATAATCATTTATGGATATTTTTATTGAAATTATTATATTTATTAAATATTAAAAAATTCTCTAATAAGTTGAAAATTATAAAATTGTTTGTTTGATAAAAAAGAACTTACAATCGAAAATAAATTTTATATCTCATCTTTAAATATTTATTTATTAATAAAATCATTTAGTAAAAACTACTCTTTTATAATAATAAATTGTTTTTGAAGAAAAATTATAGTTTTCACCGTTAACAATTATAACTACACAAATTTACCCAAGCAATTCCAAACTATCCATTAAGTTCCAATGGACTATTTGACGCGATGAAGGATCTAATAGATATCGTTGAGTCCACTATTGGATTTTTTATTGATTGTGGTTCCTTCATTGACATCGTGTGGAAGGTATGTGGTTATATTATATATTACAGGACCTTTAATGTTAGATATTGGGGATAGATTTTAAGTTAAAGATCTAACCTTTTTCAGATCTAATAATAAAGCACATATCAAGATGATGTTGGAGGTTTAGTTTTTTCACAAGAACTATGTAGATCTACAATGATTTCAAAAAATATATATTCATCAACAGTAGTAACAATAAAACGCAGGAGGCAACAGATCCATTCAAATGAAGTAAGAACACAACAAATAGGAAAAAAACATACTAGGGGAAAGAGTGGTCACGCGCTTTGAGAGAAAATGGGAGGTGGGGGTCGTGCGCATGGAGGGGAAGGGGTTAGCCGTGGCGGAAGGAGACGGTAAGGTGAAGGGTCGCGACAGAGAAGGAAAGGGGAGGTGGGGGTCATGAAGAAAGGAGAGAAAAAAAAGTGGGTTCCTAAAAAGGGGAGAAAAAAAGAAGTAAAAAACGTATGAAAAAAATGATCATTATTGTGTACATAATAACAATATTAATTAATTTTATTTACTTAATTAATTATATTCAATTTAATAAATATTTAAAAGTGAAATCCATGCGAAATCTATTAAAAGTTATCTAAGATCTCACAATGAAAAAATGATATAGATCTTCAATCCTACTAGTACTATGAGGTCCATCAAAAAATAATCTAATATCTCAATTTAGGATCGACTACTAAAAATACTCTTATTAATATTAAACTAAATGTAACTTTTGATGATTTATGTTTTAATATTTTTATAACTTGTTTTGTTTTTCAAATGGTTATATTTTGATCATCTACTTTTAGCAATCCCAATTTTTTTTATTATTAAATTTGTTAAAAATAATTTGTCCGTGAACACTTTTCTATTTCTCTCCCTTATTCTCTTTCTCTTTCTTTCTTCACTTATGAGGATCTTGTCGATCTCTTTGTAATTAGACATCTTGGCGATCCACTCCCCAGATTATGGTGCTTTGCCTTCTTAAACTCCTTCAAGAGGCTCCATCACTTATCAGTGCACATGATGGGAGAATGATTGAAACCCTTTTCTCTCATCTTTGCGGATATTTTGCTCTCACAAGTGCTTGTTTTGACCTCTCTCTTTTTTGTTCTCTTCTGGGACCATTGTTGAAATTTGAAATTTTAATTTTCGTACTGTTGGATTATTTTTTAATTATTCTATTTTAATATTTAGTTTCATCCATTAGTTTATTTCCATTGTTAATTAATTTTATCGCTTATGTCTTTGTTTCCTTAATTCTTTTGGACGGGTTTTTAAAGGTTTGCTTGAACCTTTAATTGTTTCGGTACAATGCAAGAGCATCCAACGACAGCGCTTCAGAAAATATGTCAGAAACATAATTTAAATTTGCAATTTGATGATAAGTGGATTGAATCTAAGAACTTCGATGCTTTAATAAATGATAAATTAGTTGTAACGACCACTTACAATCTAAAAAAGCATATTACACAAAGTAGAGTAGTAAAAGATAATTTAAAAATCATTGAGACATGTTAGTTAGTAGAAAAACTACAAATATTAATAATGTTTTGTGAAGTATTAAGCAGTAGAAAAATTATAAATAATAATGTTTTATGAATTATATTTTACGTTTACGACTTATTAAATTTTTAGTATTTGTACTTTTTATCTGCCAAGTTAATCTATTTGTCATTAAAGATACAAGATATATTCCTTTTTTCACACTTGATATCGATGTAATGCATATAACTAGTGTCCTGTTAAGGTAAAACTTGATTTTTTATCTTTATTTTTAAAATATAGAAAACATTATAATAGAATTAAATTAAATTAAAAGAATAAATAAATTTTAAATTATTTGAAACATTTTTCCTAATAATTTTTTCAACACTTGTATTTCTGATTTTTTTCATCATAAATCAACATCTTTAAAAATTAACTTGATTTGTTCTTCACTTATTAAAAATTTAATTAATCATCTTCCTTAATATATTTTATATCTCACTAAATATTTTAACAATTGATGATTTAAACAAATTCGTAGAATGCACGTGTTTAAAATATAATTTTATACTATTTTTTTCCTTAACTCCATATATGGTCAAAATATATTTTTCGGCTAAATTATCCATTAGTTTACGACACCGTGGGAGGATTGCTTTACGGTTGATGATATATGTACGTGCTGCAATTGGATTTACATACATGGAGACACAGCATAGCTTAAGGATATTTTAGTAAGTTTGGTATTTTATTCAAGTTGTTTATTTATTTGAATTGATGTTTAAATTCTTTCATATTTTTTGTTACATCACCTACATACGTATTTCAGTAATTTTTCTATTTTATTCAATTTATTGTTTATTTGAATTGATGTTTAAATTCTTGAGGGGCTGATGATGTATGTACGTACTGCAATTTGTTATTTTTCTTTGATTAAGAAACCTTTGTAATTCTTATGGAAATTGGAATTTTGGAAAGGGCACGAGATACTTTTCTAGAGAATCACAAATTACTACGAAGTGCGACAAGAATATCTTGATGATACCTGTAAAGTTTTTATTAGTATTAATACCCAAATAAAGCCACCTATATTTCTATTATTATTATATTTTTTTAATGCTTGTAACAATGTAACTCACTGTTGTTGTGTCGTTTTCGATTGCATTTCAGTTTCGAATGCACTGAAATATGAAACATGTTGTTTACATTCTTTTGTGGAATTTTTTGTGAATTTTGGGAATAAACCATTTTTTTAATACAATTTTTTAAAACTGAAAATCCAATGACCTGAACTACCTCATTCTTCAGATCGATTCGAGTTAGGCAAAAGAATTCAGAATTTGTAATAAAAATTGAAGCAAAGAAAATCAATGGGTTCGATTTTCATTTTCTCCCAAATCTAAACCAAATTGACCAATAAACACTTTTACTTTTTGCATCCAAAGTTGTAAAGTTCTATCAAAAGGGTGATACCAAACTTTAAGGGTCTGGATACGTTTGATGTTGCAACACAAGCAACTAATTTTTTGTCCCATTTGGAGGATAAATTGTATAGCTGCCAAAATAAGCCCAAACTCATAGGTTCATCACGAATTTGGGTCAAATCAGGTCCAAGATAGGAAAAAAAATTACAATTTCACTATTAAACTTGGCTTAACTCACTTATGACTCCTAAAAAATAGGATTTTTTAACTTTAATTCTTTAAGATTTAATTTATTTATTTTTAATTCTTGTTAAGTAATAATGTTAACTGATAATTTATCATAATAATGATGCTGATAGGTTTTTGACTTATCATGTCATTAATGAGTACTCTAATAAAGAAATCACATGTAATTTTTTTTATAAATTGTATTTTAAATCCCTCACCAACTAGTCTAACATTAACAACAATTTTAAACAGACAAGGGTCAAATGCCTCTTGTGCCATGTCCATTTATTGCACACTAAATTTATTTAATATTTTATATAATTAAAACTAATAAAATAGATATTGTGCATATAGAAAACTAGTTTAATACAAAAGAGATTCTGGTCCTGATTTAAACCTTAAGATAGTTTGCCAATTCCTTTTATTGATAGGTGCATAGATCTTCTCCAATGCACTAAGTAATGTTCTTTTGACTGAATTCACTAAGTAATGTTAGTATTGCTGTTAGTGGTTTTTGATTAATTATCATACTCGTATGCATATGGATTAAAATGACCGTTATACTGTTCTAATATTTAGCTTATAAAAAAGAAATTATCCATCTAGGGCACAAATATAGAGTAATACACAAGAATGGAGAATTCGTAACAAAGAAAACTAGATAATAATAACAATTCACACGATTACGAACTTGACTACTGATATTCAATTTAATTGACGTACTTTCTTCCTCAGGTACATATTCTCTATTCTTCATTTACATCTCTATTCGTAGTTGGGAAGTATCTCTTTCTTTTTGCTCAATCACATATGCGTTTGACTATCAGCTAATGTTAATAAAGTAAAGTCATAATTGATTTAAAAGAATAACAACTAACCCTTTTCCCCTATATTTTATATAAAGGACCAACAACCTTTTGACCACGACCTCGATTGCAGTTTGATTCTCATTATTTGTACCAGGTTGTGCCATTCAGATTTAATTATTCCGAATTAACCCTAAAATCTTTTTCCATTTCATTGTGTTTGAAAAGGAAATTAAATAGCCATCACTCATTTTTACATACGCATGTGATCTTTTTTTAATTTAATCTTTTATAAAATATTTCTAAATTTTTTTAGAAATATTTAAAAAATATCGTCAAATTATTTATAATAAATGTTACTAATATATTTTGGTGACATTTTATAAAAAATGTTATATATAGTTGATATTGTTAAAGCCTAAACATGTCACAATAAAGTTTAATAACATAAATTACACACAACATTTAATATATGTCACAAAAATATATTAGTAATATTTTTTTATAATTTAGTGACATTTTTTGAATGTTATTAAAAGTTCTTAATAATATTTTTATTAAGTATTAGAGAAAAAATATTACTAAAGATAATATGTGTTGTAAGAATCAAAGCACACCTTCAAAATTCATAACATATCCAAGGGTTTCAAGGTCAACTCCCATAAACGTAAAGAGGATAATGACAAAAGTGCACTAAACCAGCATGCATCTTCCCTAGTCGTGCTTTTAGTTAGACAAAATTCTATACATATCGAATTTAAATAACATAAAGTGGGTGATGCAAAAATCTACATCTCTAAACAATCATTTTCAAAAAGTAACGCACTTAGTTTAGAATTTGCATAAAGTTTTGAAGATAGGATTATTGAACATAATTATTGACTTAAGCATTCTCATTCCATTAATAGTGGGTTGAATTAACATAAATATCTATGGTTGCCAACCATAGCATAACACAGCATAACATATCAATAGACTAATTATGCTTCTTTATTACCTATATCATGATAAGGTACAATGAAATTTTAAACTTAACAGAAACTCTTTCTCAGCTCTTTCGATCGTGAATTATGATAGTAAATTAGTTTCTTATGGAACAAAATTTTCTACAGCAGCTAATAAAAGAGATTTGGACCCCAATTGCTAAAAGCAGCCTATATAGTTTTGGGTTTGACTTTTGCAGTATTCAAGATGATAACTTTGTTTAGTGTGTAGGATTGCGATATTTCAGGTTTCGGTATGTGAAACCACTTTGCCGACTATTCTAACTTTTCATACCTTTCTAATTACTATAATACTATTAATTAATTAGAAGGATGATGATAAAAAAGTTTATGATAACGATAGTTATTTGACCACTAACTGGGGTGTTCTTATAAACACGTGTACTTTATTTAAAATGCTAAATCATTCTGTCTCTTTTTTAAGTCATGTCCAGGTTCTCGGACAACATAAAGAGAGTGGAGAATGGAAACTGAGTGTGCCTCCCGCGCGTTATTTAATTGCCACGTCCCGTGTCCTGTGTATATATGAAATAATAGTTATAGATTAACATAAAAGAGATGGGATTCACTTAGAAGAGTTATTTTCCTATTCTCACCATTCATTTTTCAAATCTAATACTTATAATAAATAATTAATTTTAAATATTAAATTTTAAGAAAATAAATCATGAAGATAAAAAATAACTCTAAAAAATGTATTCTTGAAGTGAATATTTCCTCAACATAAAATTATTCTTGTTTAATTTTAAATTTTTGTATTCAAATTTTAAGTATAATTACATTCCATATTCAAAAACAAAAATTTATTGTTCATAATAATTCTATCTATCTCAAGAATGACCTCTCTAATAAAAAATACTTTTGTTCTATACAAAAGAAAAATATACATGACATGAGATAGGAGAATTGATATTGGATGTTATACTTTTATATTTACATCTAATAATTGTATTTAAAATATGAACTTTTTTACAGGAATTTAAAATATGAAATTATTTATCTAATAGTGAAATTATTTGATATTGTCTTTTAAATTATATGTATATTAAATTTCATATATACTGGACAATAATTTGTCGGTATCTATGTTATCTAACAATTGACATCTACTTATTTTTTAAATACGACAATATTTATTATAATAAAGTAGTGCAATCAAATGACAAATTTTTTTAAGATGTAAGTTTGTAATTGAATCTATTTTACAAGAATGTTAATTTCAATACTTAGATTAGTTAATTTCATGTACCGATAGAAAAGAAAATAACAGTACTGATAAAAAAAATAGTTAGTTTCATATATATTATCAGAGTTATTAAAATTGGTATGGTCGGGCCTGTCGAACTAGAACCCAGTAATAGTAATATAATCGGTCTAGTTCTATTATTAGATCGATTTTATAGTTGATTCGATCAAATCTGTCCGATCGGACTGACTGGGTTCACAATTTAAAAAAAAAATTGAATTATTATCAATTGTTACTTTAGATTTTAGAGTATGAATGAGTTTTTCTTACTCAAGTAATGTTTGTTATATACTTATATATAATAGATACACATATAATTTTGAATTTTTAATATATACCGGGTCAAACCAGACCAATTACAAACTCATCGGTTGGACCACTGACTCACTGATTCACTATCTCGACTTGGTTAATGACCGAACCAGTTTTAATAACAATATATATTATATAAAATGTTTTAAATGGGTGTATGTGTAAGAATTTAATAACTTTTGTCAATTAATTGATCAATCTTGTCATGTGGTTTTAAATAATCTTAATCTTAAGCGAGAGTGGTCTCTATGATGTGGGCAAAGCTAATGTATTTTTATATACTATTTAAATAAATGTTAAGAAAATAACATCATTGTCGAATTGAAGTTATATTTATTAAATATTTCCACTACTAGAAAATAATCTTTTAATATATGTTATTTTAGACTTTCAACATCAATTTTTAACCGAACTTAAAACCACTGATATTAAAAATATCAATGTTAACATCGATTTTTAAAAATATCAATGTTAACATCGATTTTTAAAAATCGATGTTAACATACACTATACAACATCAGTTTTTAAAAAAATTGATGTCGTATAATAAGAAATAAACCAGAAAATGTAAAATATGCAAAAATCAACATCAATTTTTTGGAAAATTGATGTTGTTAGGTGTACCATAACATCAGTTATAAGAAAAATCGATGTTGTGATTCAATCACAACATCGATTTTCCTAAATACCGATGTTGTGATACACTTCACAACATCGATTTTGTAAAAACCAATGTTGTTGTGTGTAACATAACATCGATTTTTATGAAAATCGATGTTGTCAAGTGTACCACAACATCGGTTTTTAGAAAAGCCAATGTTGTGGTTCAATCACAACATTGATTTTCCTTAAAACCGATGTTGTGGTGCACTCACAACATCGATTTTCCTAAAAATCGATGTTGATTTATGCACCATAACATCTGTTTTTAGAAAAAAAATGAAATTATTTTTTGCAATTATTTTTAATGTCCTATCTGTTTTCTTAATATTACCCAAACCTACAAATTAAAATACAGACCAATCATGGCAGTTTTATAGTACAAATTTTTATATTATTATTGAATAATTACTATCAATTATAAGAAATAGTAAAAAAAAAAACAATAATGTCAATACATAAAATCATCTACTATAACCGATTCTAATTAAACTATCTATACTATTGTAAAATAAATTAAACACCTAGTATTTCATTTTTAAATCTGAGATAACATCTTGCTCACTGAATGCGAATTGTCTTTAATCTCTCTGGTTCCAAAGGTCTTGGATCAATAAAATATTGCATGATATAATAAAACATAATTTAATAAGCATAAATAATAACAAGTATAACAAATAAAATTAGTTTTGAAGTAAACAATTATTATTTCTCAATTATCCTTAAAACCTCCTAATACCATCGTTGACATCCAATGCATTACATAATAGCCGCATCCAGTGCTTCCTTTTTGCTTATTACACTAAATTCAATAAGATATTCAGATATTCAAAGTTAACCAAAAATTAGTGTACACAATAATAAATGAAAATTTTAAGACATCAACCATTGTTTAAATGACTTACTTTAACTGGAATCCATTTAGCAGTAACCTTGGATTTACTCCTTTGAATATCGTTGAATTCCTTAAAAGCAGTGGTTAAGAGAAACATGCAAACATATTGTGCAATTAAAATATTAATGTCTTACAAATGATAAAGTAATTGTCTTACAAATTACAATTGGACTGTTAATAATTCATTTCAAGTAGTTATCAGGCTTATTATACAAGGAACAAAATCAAATGACAACATTGTCCTTACGACATATAACGACCAGTTGCTAATGTGCACTGCATTAGAGAACATTAATTTATTATAGTGCATACATTATTTAAATTGATTTGTTCAATTTTACTTATCCATTCAAGTAGGCTCCTAGGTAGACATATTTATGTTAATTTTGCATTCATTTCTTAATATAATCCTCATATTCAAATTGTGATTGTCCATATCTCTATATGGATTGTGGCTCATGGAATCTATACACAGAGGCATTCCTCGATTGTAAACTTAACTCATTCATTCCCTATTGTTGTTAAAATAAAGTAAATTATGTATCAATTTAAAACAATCAGTTATGTAATAAACTGTAATGTAAAGTGACTTACACAATCCATATTTGTATAACATAGATGTTGAGAGACCACCGTGTGCTATTTCAAAAAGACCTTCATGCTTTATGTACAATGGGACGTCATTATTATACACCCTAAACACAGTTGAATCCCACAACACCTACATAGGCTTGCGAAAAAGCTATGGGATCATCAATGTCATCTAGTATAGGGGATCGTCATCAGGTTTCGTCGGTCCCTTATGTCCTTGTTCATCCTACACAATTACTAAACATAAGTCAATGACAATTAACACTTTATTTGTAAAATATCTTTTTTTAATAATAACAAGCACAACAAAAGGAAATACTTGTTCTGAAAAAGGCTTTACAAGATGTGTCGGCCAAGCAAGGAAGGTGATAAGGACCTGTCCCACTAACTAAACCTCTTTAGTGGGTACAAGGATGCGAGCATCAACATATTGAACTTCCTCAACATTGACATTCACTTGATCATTGTCCAAAGGGACATTGTGGATGGTTGTCGACCCCTCATAAACTCTTCCAAGGGCAACCAGGTGAGGAGGCTTGTCATAACATACAACACATGTCTCTCTGATGCACCCATGTCTAGGTCTTGTCCTGGGATTGCATCTTGGACAGCATCTGGCTGAAGGAAAACATTAGTTGTTGAGTCACTTTTTTAGTGATTGATAGCTCTAGCTAGACCCTGATTTTCGGTGTCAGCTTCTCCGTAATATTTTCTGTTAATTGATGTAACTCTTCTGGGTTGATCGATGTACACGTGCGAGAGCTTGCTGAAGCCGGTCCAAAGTATTGCCTGATTGTCACACCAGCTTCAGCAACACGAACACGGCAAGAGTGCTTTGGTTTCCTAATGGCAGCAATCAATACATCCTAGCGTCCATGAGCGACAAAGCTGCCTTGTGTTGACTACTCTTCAAGGGAATCATGTAGTCAACAAAATACTACATGAGTTTACGAATGACTGTTGTTATTATAAAATTTGACCATCGAAATAAAAAAATAACTTACAATCCTATCTGCAATTTTGCATGTCGTCTTAGATGTCATCTGACCAGGTTTTTTGGTACGAGTTGTCTTCCGCTTTATGTGTCGTCTAATGGGAGATGGAGGATCAACAATTGTTTTTGTGCTCCCGGATTGGGCTGCTTGCTCCAATCGTTTCTTTTGTTTTTCATTCATTAACTTTTCTTCTAGTAAATTGTAACCCCTACGAGACAACACGTGAGTGACAATGTTTAGTTTCTAGATGGCCTAAGCCTTCTTTCTAACATCCTGTCACAATTAGACTGAAACTTGTCAACAAAATGCACTTGAAAATAATGCATAACTTTAAAATTCATAACCAATGCAAGGCAAGTCAACTAACCTCTTATGAAGGGTCTTTACGACTCTAACAAAATTGGCTCCACTTTTCTTTATTGCTACCGTACTTCTCACAAACAGTGTCATCGTCAGATCCCATTTGGAGGTCAAATCTGACTTAAACTACCTTCATCGCTCTCCTGCCATCTTAAGGATTTTCTTCTTCATCCTTTGATCAGACACTTCTAGAATATCAAATTTAATCTGTGATACAAACAATACATTTAATAATTAGTCAATAACATTCAACATTTTAAGATTTTTAGTACAATCAATTACAATAACATTCAACATTTAATTAAAATACCTAAATGTCCTCCCAAATCAAATTCTTTTGAGCTGCAAGAACTTCTTTCTAGTTAACAAATGTAACATCCACCTTGTCTTGAGTGACGATCCCCAAATACATCCTTAATTTCTTTTTGTGGGGACCATCAGTTTTCCCAATGGCAAGATCCACATGAACCACTGGGCTTTCCATTCCGATGGGTCTAGTAGCCAATGATCTGAGTTGTGTTGCTTTTCTAGTCTTCTTCGACATAGACGGCGAAGGTGCTGACTCAAGAGGAGGAAGAGAGCTCGGTGGTGTAGTCAAATCAAAAGTATAGTAAGTTATGTAATTGTAAATGTTGAAACAAGTAAATATAAAAAAAAAAGATTACATTAAATGATGTTAATTAATTCTCCTTCATCATTATCATTATGATTTGCATAAACGTCGTCAACTTCTTCTTCTCCGATGACGTCAGGCATTTGTGTGGAGAAAGGAGTGAGACAACATTCAAGGTTGAATCATCATCTTCAAGATTAACACCAATGGTTTTTCAGTGTAGAACCTGTAAATACAATGAATACCTAATCTAATAAACCAAGAGGGGGGGTGAATTGGTTTTTTACACTTTCTTAAAACTTTCTTGAAAATTAAACTCAGCGGAAGAAATACTTTGGATCGTATCTTAAATCAAAACATTTTTCACAAGCAAATTTTCAATTCCAATCACTTAACTCTTGTGCTGTAACAAAGTATAAGTTGATTCACAAAATAATACCACAAGCAATTGAATGTAATGTAAATCAAAACACAATTACACACAAATTTATACTGGTTCACCTCTAACCACTTGAGGCTACATCCAGTTGTCTTCTAATCCAAACTAGATTAGAGTTCCACTAACAAGATTCAGTTCTTTACAAGCAATCAGTCAAGTCTCTTTCACCCACCCTAGGTAAAATTCTAAATCTAACCCCAAGATTTATCTAAAGACTTAGAACCTGAGCACACCACTCAGTTCTCCCCACTAGAAACCCTATCTAGTTATGCTTTAAAGAATTCTAAGTTGTTACATGGAAAATTACAACACAAACTGTAAAATACAAAACTAAAATTAACAAAGAGTTAAGCTTGAGGTTCAAGAAGGATATCACCTTAACTTCCTTTTGCAGATTAAAGGATTTCAAACGAAATTGATAACCTGGTGATGAATGCAATGCCTTCTTGAATGATCTTTTTGAACCTTTAATGCATGAATGATATCTAATCATTTCCTTCTTCTATTCAAACTTCATGATTCTCACCCATATGAACAACACAAATCAAAACGACTCTTTTAAAAGCTTTTTAGCACTCAGAGAATATCAACACACTTGTGTGAAATAATGGCTTTCGAAATCTGTCTCTTAAACTCAGAGTCAAAGTATGTCTATTTATAAAAAAATAGATATAACAAACTGTAATCGATTATTTCGCTCATGTAATCGATTAATTTAACTCATGTAATCGATTAATTCGATTATTTAATCGATTAAACTGTTCATACCATTTCTGGAAAATATGAACGAACAAAGTAATCGATTATTTACTAATGTAATCGATTACGCCAGGTCAATATGTTTGAATCACAAGCAGAGGTAATTGATTATTTGGTATGTTAATCGATTACGCCAGAAGGATGCATTTTGTACTCTAAGCACATTTAATCGATTACGATTACTTGGTAATCGATTAAACCAGTTCAAGGTCTTAACAGGATTATGCAGATGCCTTATGTAATCGATTATATCCCTTATGTAATCGATTATTTCAGTAGAAAAACATTTTATGCAAGTTTTAAACTCATCACTGTATTTCTATATGAATGTCTATAATCAAGTGATTCTAATCCTAAGAATGAATGCATGCTTGTATGTTTTATTTAATAGCTGCAAAGGATTATTAGATCATACCCTTAATGAACCAAGCTTTAAACAAAAATGAAATTTTACAAATGCCATCAAATGATTAGGCATTAATCAAATATCAAAACACTTCTTGTCTTCTTCTGATTCTTCAAACACTTGAAGCTAACAGAACCATTGACCACCTTTCATCACAAGAATATTGAACATAAAACACTTGTTTAGCTTGTTCTGCCATGATGAAAGGCTCATTCTGATAATCTAGCTTTTTCAGATCTATCAAAGTAAATCTCAAATCATCGATTCACACACTGGTATTGCTATCAACGCACTTACACTTGAAAACACACATAATGAATTTAACATAATTAAGCTATCAGATTTCGTCAATGACTTCATAGTAAGGCATGGACTACAAACGGGGATTTTCATCATGTATAGTAGCAAAGTTGGGATTCAACCCTAAGACTAACCTCATTGCTTTGCATTGTAATCTTGCCACCTTCTGATTTAGTGTAGAATGAATACTTGTTGATATTTTATCCCTGCCAACTTCTAACGTTTCTTTAAGGTCCATCTGTTAACTTCCTTAACGTTTCAGAAGCATCATTGTCACCAAAGATTGTCTCTTTAAACAAATTTAGGAAATTCTTGTTATGCTATTTCAAAACCCTATTCTTGGTAATTTTTGAGTTACTTTCCTTGACTAAGACTTCGTGACCAACTATGTATGACAAAACTTCATTACTGTTATTTAGTATATATAAATAATCTCGTTGCAATTCCTCTAGACCCGAAGTTATAACATGCAACCCCGTGAACCCTTACCTTTCACTCTCTCGTCAAGCCGAGACTTGGGAAGCCTAACAGGTTTTGCCTTTTCAATGTACTTTGAACAAAATTCAATTGTTTCTTTTGCAATGTACCTTTCAACAATGGATGCTTCAGAGTGGTGTAAATTCTTTGTATACCCTTTTAAGATCTTCATGTATTGCTCAACCGGGTACATCCACCGTAAATAAACGGGACCACACTTTTTAATTTCCCTCACCAAATGAACAACTAAGTGCACCATAATGTCAAAAAATGAAAGAGGAAAATACATCTCCAACTGACACAAGATAATAGCAACCTTGTTTTCCAAGTCATTTAACTTTACAGGGTCAATGACTTTGCTATAAATGGCATTGAAGAAAAAGCACATGAAAGTAATGGCATGCCTCACTTTGTTAGGCAAAATGTCTCAAATAGTCACTTTAATAGTTATTGCAACAAAAGTAGCAATCATGAAACTTTAAGCCAACAAATTTCAGATCTTTCAGCTACACAAGGCTCTTAATATTTGAAAAGTATCCTTATGGCACGTGACACGAAACAGACACTGGCAGAAGCTTGTTTTCTCTTTTCTTGACAAAGTATGACATGCTGAAGGCAAGTATATTTTTTTACCATCAGACCTTGGATGTAACTTGTAACAGCCCGTATGCATCCGGTTGTTAACATTGCATTATGGTCGTTAAGCATAGTAATTAATTAGACAAAATTAATTAGGAAGCAACTAAATAAAGTGACATCATCGTACGTCCGCAAATAAAATGGCTTCACATTATGTATGGTAATTGTTCATAAGTTTACAAGCATATAAGACCCCGAATACACTCTCCCCTCAGGACCAGGTTACAAACACATGTGAGTACATAACAAAATACAGAGTCAACATGCTAAAAATAATCTAAGGTTCACTCAGAACTCATCCCAGCTCGGCCTCTCGTCCGAAGTCCCTCAAACTGTCTCGCTATACGGGCCTCTTTCCTTAGGATCCGTCGTCCTCTCCGTGCTCATCACCTGCAATAACATATAACCCCCACCCGGGGTGAGATAATAATCTCAGTAAACTCCGGGTTCTGGAAGACTTCTCCTTTCCTAGGTTTACTTCCACGATACATAGCACCAAAACAGGCATTACACAAGCTAGTCATCCCGGCTTTCATAAACACATCACATGTATATAATCACACAGATATAACAAGAGAGATCATCCAACTTAATGGGCACATTCTCTGTATTTTCTTGCCTGAGGAAGATCATCCAACTTAATGAGCACATTCCCCTAGGACTTCGAACAAACACCCCTGAGGAAGATCGTTCAACTTAATGGGCACATTCCCTCCTGGTTCCGCGCGGACGTATACGACTCTAAGGGAGTCCATATTTGTCCATTCTACTGGCCAGAGAATCTCACACATCACAACAAAGCATCACAGTGCAAATCATATACATGTTCTCAATCAAAAAACAGTAACACACAATTTTAATACATGCATCATGACATATAATAACCATCACTCCCTCGGAGTATGGTGGAACACGGTCTAGAGAAGGACTCTCAAGAACAGAGAGCTTACCTGCTCTAAGTTCTTCACTAGTTCGCCCAACCTCGTGATTCCGAACCCCAAAATTCTCAGCGTCGTACCCTACATACATGCATGCAAGTAATCAATAGTGGTTCTCACCCGTTGCATGTAAGGAAACTTCATGCATTTCCAGGTTACAAGAACAAGCCAACCACAGGCGACATGCAAACCCCCAAACGGGTCTATCACGACCTAGTCCAAAATCCATAAGTTAGATTTTAAGGTCAGACCGACATTTCTTACCTCTAAGATTGTTAACGAGGCTAGAGAACAGCTTTTCAAGCTCGAACGTTCTACAAATCACTTTCTCTCCCCTAAATCAGAAGCTTCCCTTCGTTCATTAATGGCAGAAATGAAAAAATGAGACAAAAAGAACGCCTTTTTGTGAGGGGACAGTGGAAGGAATGAGTCATATAAGAAATGACCCACACGCACGTGTTGGACATTACTCCTTCAATGCTGGCCCAAGCCCATCTGAGGGGATTAATATCCCATACCTAATTTACCATTATAAATACATTAGTTGAGGGTGTAATTAGGTTAGACTCAGACTCAGATTTTGAGAATTGAGAGAGTGTGAAATACTCTGTCGTTTGACATTTGAGTATGTGAGAGATTTCGCACATTTGAGCAAGCCTGTGTGCTTGCATATTTGATATCACAATTGTTGGAGAGGTTGAGTGTACCACCAACTTGGTGTGTTTGATTCATTGTAACCATTCTCAGTTATAGTAGATATTTGATTTGGACCAGTGTCCCGTGAGTTTTTCATCTCCAGATTAAAGGAAGGTTTTCTCACGTAAAATATATTGATTGTATCTCTCTCTCTCCCTTTGTGATTTTGATTGATTACATTTCCGCATTTTGATTAAGGGTTGACAATAACCCACCTTTGAATTTATTTGAGGGTAAGACTGTTGCGCCACTTTTGCCCAACAGCACGTTACTTAAATACTCAGGGAGTTATCGCACCTCGCATACGTCACTAAGTCAGCACGTGTCACTCAAGTGACCTGATGATCAATGTGGATCACATGCATAGGGTAAGCTTGTGAAAGCACCAACTACCGGGTTAGCGAGCCAAGCGCATTTGACTCCCCCACTTGGTGTGCGTAGCCCAGACAACCTTGTCCGGGATCCTACCCTGGTCATCATTACCCGACCTCGTTCGGGTTCCTGCCTTGGTACTTCACGAGTCTGAGGTTTCGCCTTCTTCGATCTCGTCCGATCCAATCCGCCCTAAAGTGCTATCACCCTTCCAAGGTTAATCTGGTCATGGCAACCCGGTTTCCTTGTTGACATATGTTAAATGAGTGCAAACCAGGATTTATGGCAGGGTTGTTATTACCATGATTACTATGTAATTAACATACTTTAATATAAAAGTGCCACGTGGACACCTGAAGCCTTACATAACTGGTCATGTATACTCATCTCAACTAAACCTTGACAAGTATTCAAACCATTATTTGTCTTGCCTTGAATGTTAAGAAGCGTGCTGATGACACTGTCACACATTTTTATAGACATGCATAACATTCATACAATGTTTAACATCTAGATTGGACCAGTATGGAAGATCAGACAATATCAATATTTTCTTCTTTATGAAATTTTACTTGTCAGCTTCTTTTAGGTCTTTTCCAAATATAGTATTGATGTCCTCAACCCATGCAAGAATCTACTGACCAGTTAATGGTATCGACACACTTTCATGCTTTTGACTTCCATTTAAAGCTTTTCTCAATTGCTGGTAATGGTGATAAGGTTTTAGAAAATGTTGATGCCGAGCGTATACTACTTTTCTTCCATGTTTCAGTTATACGTAGCAAGTGTCTTGTTCATAGATAGGGCATGCACGATGGCCCTTAACACTACATCCACTCAAATTCTCGTATGTTGGAAAGTAATTAATGGTATAAAATAACATTGAACACAAATTAAATGTCTCATTTTGATACCCATCAAACACGACAACACCCTCATCCCACAACTTTGTTAAGTCTTCAATCAAGGGATTGAGTTAAACATCAACGTCATTTCCTGTTTGTCTTGGGCCCAATATCATCATAGACAATATCATGTATTTTGCTTCATATACAACCAAGGAGGCAAGTTGTCAATTACTAGCAAAACAGGCCACGAACTGTGCTGAGTGCTTAAACTGCCATAGGGATTCATTCCATCAGTGGCAAGTCCAAGCCAAATATTTCATGCCTCTTTGTCGAAATTCGGATAGAAACGATTATTCTCCTTCCATTGGGAGGAATCAGCCGAATGGCGCAGCATTCCATCGCAGTTTCTTCCATCTACATGCATGTAAGGTCTTTTGTGTCATCTTTATTAACAAACAGACATTTAAACATTGGAATAATCGAAAGATATCACAACACCTTTGTTGGGAGGCTTTTCTTTATGCTTTCGTCACTGCTACACTCGTCATCATCCTTCACTTTGTACCGCGATACCCCATACCTGGGGCATTTATGCATTTCTTCAAACTCACATCTATATAATATGCAATCGTTAGGGCATGAATCAATTTTCTGATACTTCATACCCATCGAACATAATATCTTCTTCATCTGATAGTAAATTTTTGGCAACGTGTTTTCCTCTGGAATCATATACTGCACTACCAGAAGTAGTGAAGTAAAGCTTTTGTCACTTAACCCATATATGGCCTTAACATTAACTAGACTTAACACCATTGACAACAGCGTAAAAAAATTCTTGCACCCCGGATACAAAGGCTTCTTTAAATCACTTTCCAAGGTATCATACATAGGGGACATGTGCTTGCTAAAAAGACGCTTGTCCAAGATCACGAATCATATTCTCTAATTGATCTTCCATTTTTACATCAATCGGTTCAATTTAGGACCCCTCTGCATGTCTAGAAGAATCATTGTATTGAATCTCAAATTAGAAACTAAGGTTCACTCATAATGAACATTAATTGTATATAAAACAATAGTCATTAATCACATAAACAAGTTATAAAAGCACTTGCAAGAAAAAAGAGTCTAAAAAAAGTATGAAAGACATTTGTACCTGTGATGATAGTCACTAACAATCTACAACAATTAATGTCCTGATAACGATGCAAACAAGATAAGGAAAAGTGCCTACAAATTACATTGAACATTGAACATGTTATATTCAAACCTTCAAGAAACTCGTGGCAACATGATATAATTGTACTTTCTTTAATCAATGAAAAGGTACAAGTAAAAATGATATATTCACATAATTGTTATCAATGAAAATGTACATGATATAATTAAAAATTATATTAAATTGTATTGGAAATTATGAAAAGTTCATTGAATATTTTCTATTAAAAATATTTTTTATTTTTGAACTTGCCATTTTCTATATATATTTATTATTATCTTATTAGTATTTAATATAATAATAAAATAAATTTGCAGTCAATGTAATTTCTTATATTATTAATTAGTTATATATTTTTTAATTATAGCAAGGAACATAAGCTACACAATGGAATAATAATACTTAAAAGTGAGTTATATTCAATAATAGTGAGTGGCATTAACAAGAAACAATATGTATATCTTACTGTTTTTTGTACTCATAACTTTATCTTGATCTAAAAGATAAGAGCACTCCAAGTCCTCCTAATATTTCTACTTACCAATACTCAAACAAACAATAAGTGAAAGCCAAAAAATAATATAATAAGATGGAAGTGCCATAGTCTATGGCTTTATGCACCTAAACAAGAAATGTAGCTTGCAGATCCAATAAAGATAGAAATGTAATAGATGGAAAGAAAGAAAACATTGATAATGTGAGATAAAGAAAGAGATGATGGAGAGTTCATATGCAATGAACCTTAAATGCACCTAAACAATATAATATGATGGAAATGTAACATATGATGGAGAAAGAAAATGTTGATACTAAAGAGAGAACGAGCTTTGGATTCCCCATACCCTCTATCTATCTATCTCTCTCTCTCTCTCTCTCTCTCTCTCTATATATATATATATATATATATATATATATATATATATATTTACGTGGTGCATGAGTGTATCTAGAGTAATGATAGAATGATGACAATATTTATACAAAATTTCATAACGGTTATGTATAAGCCTCCAACTTTTTTCTAAATTTTACATTCAATGGATTATTTCAGTTATGTTTTTACGAAAGTTTCAATTTGAGTAAAAAGTACTTCAACCGCACATACACATACACAAGACAAATTGCTAGAGGACGGCAAGTTGGCCAATACCATTATAGCTTTCTAGACAAACAATATCTATCCTTAAAACTTCTACATTTCAATTAATTAAAATAAAATAAATTATATCATACATGTACAAAGTGACAATTATCCTTAAAACTAAATTAATGAATTGATTGTGTAAACAATTATTGCAGTTTAAATAATGCACTACTAGAACAAGACTTATAATAAATAAATAAACAAATTCATTTTAGCTTTGAATTATATTTCTTTGAGGATTTAAGTATAAAAAATGACTTAATGAAGTTCAATAAAAAATATTAAGACTTCAGATTATGAAAAATCAAATTCTTAAGGTGAGTGCACAATATTTTGTCAAAAATAACTTGTGAACTAAGTGGATAAGGACCCAAATTCACATTGTAAAGAAAAAAGGGTATCTATGTATTTTATTTGAAAATGGATAGGAACTTAATTTGGAGAATGGGAGCAAAGATAAAAAGGTCCTAAACCTACAGGATCCTACTTAATGCTAAAATAAATAACACTAGAATACTACTCGCTAAAGGTTGTATTTGAGTTACCTTATCAAAGAATCAATTACATGTATAGCAATGTTAAGTGTAACAGCTTGGTTTAGCTGTAATTATTAGTGAGAGCAATCATTTTTTGTCAATGCTAGTTGGCAGTTTCAACTTACAAATGTTTCCCAAATATCTTCTTCAAATTGTACCAGTTTTCATAGATGAGAATGCATCTCTAGTGTACCCTTCTATACTACTAACTACTAAGCATCCATTACATTAATTACAACATAATTGTGTTTTGTTGGAAAAAAAATGTCAGCTAATTAATTAACTTGATTTCAATGTACAACATAAACATAAACATATTGGATAACTACTTATCATTAATCAATTGTGGATACAATATTTCCTACTAATAAAAATGTCTAGGAACTGGTTGTGATCAAAGGCTTATTACTTCTCAATAAGTATATTGAAATTGCAACCCTGTGGAGTTTGGAGGGACCTAACATTGTCACTCTCTACACTTAATCTAAGAAGTACTTAGTTTTATACTTATGTGTCTTCTTAAAGACAATCAACTAATAAAGAGAAAGTGCATTAGACATACCATGCTTATTATATCCTTCACATGCATAAAACTATAATGACCATCTTTCTCATGAAAACATTCAAAGATGTGAAATAACCTACTCAAAAAATATATGTTATCTAGAGGCATAGACCCGTCCAAGTTATAGTAATAATTCATAACAAATGCCAGAGAGGATAAAATCAAATAAATCTATATAAACTACAAACACCCAATTCTTAATTATAAATTTCAAACTGCACAACCATTCAATAAAAATAAAATGTTCACATTTGACATATTAGAGAGAAGATAATAGAACTTCAAAGACATATTATAAGAGAGAAGAGAGGGATTGGGGAAGAAATTGGCGACGATGAAAATGCCAGAAAGGGCAGGTCGGAGAGGACAGTGAAGAGGGAGGAAGATAGCAACGACGACACTCACAAGTTTGGGTTCCAAGTTTTTGCGAGACATTTGGGTTCTCAGACCACATACTAAGGCTCTAGGTTTTCGCAGTACGTTTGGGTTCTCAGACATGAAGAATGGGTTTTGAGTTTGGGCCCAAGTTTAAATATTAGAAAAATAACAATATCGATTTTAATTAAAAAAAAAACGATGTTAACTTACCAATCACAACATCAGTTTTAATTAAAACCAATGTTAAGGAAAAATAACAACATCAATTTTATTAGAACCGATGTTAACTTATCTATAACGGATAACCAACATTAATTCTATTTTTTGTAGTAGTGACATCGGTTTTTGAAAAACGGGTAATAACATGAGTTTGTTAATATCGATTTTTTCAAAAATCAATGTTAACGAACTCATGTTATTTACAAATATGTTACTACATTTTTGTTAACATCGATTTTATCAAAAATCGATGTTAAAGTAACGATGTTGAAAGTATTTTTCTAGTAGTGTCTTTTAAAAATAAATAACAACATATATATATATATATATATATATATTAACATTCATTATTGTTAATATATTTTCCTTTAATTTTTAATAGAAAGAGTTAAAGTTAATTTTGAAAGTTGCCTTATCATTATTTAATTTATTCTAAAGAGTGTAGAAGTTGAGAAAAATTGATGAAAACACTAAAAAATAAAGAGAAATGAGGAAACAATGAAATGAAAGAAAATGAATATTACTGATCACTTGCAATCAGCTACTTGAAAAATAAAGTGCAAAGCTTAAATGATAGCAATTAATTATTAGAATATATATACAGGTCTTCATCAATTCTTCATTTTTAAAGTTTAATAAGGATGTAGGGATTGCCGCATGCATGACTCCTTCATATATACATATGCAATGACTAGCAGAAGCTACTTTACTAATTGTATGTGGCTGCAACTAAGAAATAGAATGATGTTTTATTTTTTCATGGGATTTAAATATGATAATATGTATACATTTTATTCAACCAATTCAGCTAACTCCTTGATAGTAATAGAATGATTGATGAAGATGGAAGTTGTCTCATCTGCAATTGATTGGCCAATCACGTGGATCATTGTATGCTTCCTTTTGTTCCTTCTGCATGCATGGAGCTAGTCATGTACAAATCACACGACTCTCACAATCATTAATAATTTAACATATACTAAACAAAATAATTTAGGATATTGAACCCCATTTACTAAATGTTTAAATGAGACTATTTTTATATACATTTTAAAGACTCGTATAATCAACTTTTAAAGAGATTAATATAAATTACATTTTTTAAATAAAAAAATTTATATGAATTTTATTTTTATGTAAATAATAAGTCTTCACTACCAAAAAAATCTGCTATTATAATGCGATAAAAGTCCAATGTAAATCAAAATTATTGATGGCTTACTTATGGCTAGTAATCCCTCTATAAAAAACCTCATTGGTAAATTTTTATTGACACTCCAAAAAGTCCTCGATAACTAGTCTATTGTAACTCAAGAGTAATATAGTGTGTTTTGTTGTCAATAATTTGAGAGTCAATAATACCAAAAAATAAGTCATTGATAATTTATTAGTAAACATACATTCGTGTGAACGAATGTATAAACAAGCTAAGTTGTTTCTATTATTTATAGTTAGTTTTACCTATTATAAGGAACCTAATGTAATATAGATGATTTAGCCTTCAATAATAATTTATATTTTTATTTACAAAATTATCAATTCCTAAATATATTAATTAATTTTAAACACAAATAATTCAAAATAGTATCTATTTCTACATAAAATTAATCCATAACATAAAATATTTCCTTTTTATAGCTTAAATCATTCAAAACATAATATAATTCATGTAATCATGAGCCAAGCAACAAATAAAAATGAAAATAAACATGGAATAAAACTTCATAAAAGTTCTACTAAGTCATAATACAAATATGACCATAGAAGTGCTACTAAGTCATAATTTATACAAATCCATAGAAGTGCTACTAGGTCATATATTACAAGTTAGCCTAGAGCTAGTTTAATACTTACCCTCGCCCAGAGTGTGCATACATTGGAAAATAACAAATTCTAGTACAAAATACCTTATTGGCTTTAAATTGTTGTTATGAAAGGAAGAAAGGATATTTTGATTGGACATGTTAGGAGAGTGTGGGGGAAGGAATTAGAGTTCACGAGGAAAGAATGCGATGGTGTTGTCTAAAGACAAATATTACAAGAAGGGCGGTTGAATTGTGATTTAGATATTTTCTAAACCTTTTTTGTGAAGACAAAATTATCTTCTAGAAAATAATTTTGAAAAATAGATCAAGTTTTCAAAGAAAATCAAATTCAAACCCTAAGTAAGTTTAAAACACATAAGATATAGAAGAAATATAAGACACAAAGAATTATATTAGTTTGTCTCAACTACTGAGATTACATCAATTGGTAAACAACTGAGTTCCACTAACTTTTCAAAGTTACAAGTACTAATCACTATCAGTCCTAACTTTACAAACAAAGCTTATAACCAAGCTTCAACATCCAATAAAAGCTTATAACCAAGCTTCAACATCCAGTATTCTTTGTCCTACCAAGCCACTATTGACTCTAGTACAAATCAAAATATTTGTTGTTGGTTTGTTCACTAACTAGTTCTTAATCGTCTAACATACGAATATAGAAACTAAGCATGTAGTCGTTTCTAGCATTTATAGGTCTTCATCTTCATGTGTCGATTGTCTTTAAACTAATAGAAATTTTCACTTCAGCTCATGCTTAAAGCTTGTGGTTGTTTGAACATTTACTGTTTGCATTTAATGCAAGTCATTCTACATGCTGGAAAACCACTTTAGTTAGCTTCCGTGTTAAGCATTGCAGCAAAAAAACACTTCCTTTGATGTTGTTTGGCTACCCCATAGAGCTTAAACTTCATTTATTCTTCATGAGATTCTATATATCCTAGGAGAATGTCTTATGAGACAGTTCTTACAAAATGAATCACAGACACAAAGTATTAAATGAAGTCTTAAATGTTATCTTTAATGTTGTACCAGGTCATGGATTAAACCTACTTCTGTATTAAACTTCACACATAAGACCATGAAGCATAATCTGATATCACACAAGACGCAACTCTTAACCTTTGTATTTATTTGCATCTTATCAAAATAATTTAGAGTTCTGATTTGTCTTAAGACACAAATGTCTTTGACTTAACAATATTCCCTTTTTATGATGCCAAACAGATAGAAATTTAAAAGTTGAAGGCAGACTTATAACATATATCGAATTAGAACAAGTTAGTCTTATCAGATGTAGTAGAAAATATAAAAAATATAACACAAGGCATCACAAGACTTTGAAATAAAGTATATAAAAAATTTAAAAATATGTCATGTTATTCATAAGAAATTTTCACATCAAGATGTGTTTTAAGTACATAGAATAAAATAAAAAACAGAGTAGACAAAAGAGATTTAAGCAGTTAAGGCTCCCCCTAAGTTGATGTTTTCTTCAGACTTTAGCTTCCCCTCAAATGATGATGATCTCTCTTCAATTTTTGCTTTTCCTCCCTCTTTTGCTTGACAACAGCAAAACGCTCATCAAAATTTCTTAAGTCACCAATAAGTTGTCATTTCACAGCTTACTCCTCAACAATAAGTCACCAATAAGTTGTCATTTCACAGCTTACTCCTCAACATATTGTCTGTCTTTCAGAGCTCAAGCAAGTTCTTCCCTCGTTATGAGTAACTCAACCTCAATCC
Organism: Glycine latifolia; assembly: GCA_013407115.1. Classification (NCBI taxonomy): domain Eukaryota; kingdom Viridiplantae; phylum Streptophyta; class Magnoliopsida; order Fabales; family Fabaceae; genus Glycine; species Glycine latifolia. The sequence continues at coordinate 19,276,347 of CM023948.1, read as the reverse complement.
CGCTAACGTACTTCCTGGAAGGTGAAGGATCATTTACTTCAAGTGCAAAGACATCAAGATCAGATCCAGGTTCAACATCAAAATAAACTTCTTCAATGATGGGTTCAACATGATGAGTGAAGATGAATTTGGAGTAGGGAAGATACAGAACAAAAGAAAAGTTCCAAACAAACAACATAAAACTTCCTTATCCATGAGCAGACCATGTTGAAAGGAGTCTCTTAAGTGAAGCAAGTATGATTCAGAGTCTGATAACAACCCAATCTAATGATCAATTTTCTCTACATAGGGCTTCTCATCTGGTTCCAAGCCTGAATAATGAGCTTTTAGTCTGTAAAAGTGCCTCATAGCATACAAATCCATATTTGTATGCTTCTTCTTCCTCTTGATAGCTTCAGGTTCATACTTAGAGAGTTTGCTAGGGTGAACCCTGACATATTTGGTTGGTGAAGCCTCTTCATCTTCTTTAATCAACAATTCCTTGCCCTTGTAGCGGTTAGTCTTTTGGTACAACACATGCTTATCTACTGCTATCTTGAACTGAGTGTTGGGAAAGACAACACAAGAGAATCAAGGACTTAACATAAGGGTTAGATTAGTGTTGAACCTCTTCAAGCATCTTAAGGAAGTCTACCTTGATTTGCTTTCAAATCTAGAAATTCTTGCAACGAAACCAAAGTGGTGGCGTGTGATGGTTAGTTGGACTGTAGATTTAGCAGTGACAATGACTATGACGGTGGCATTCACAGTCTTTATGATGTTGTTGCGGCTTCTCATGCAATGAAAGAAGGATGTTGAGAGAGTTTCAAGTTACAATACAAAGAACAAGTTAACATAGATGACTTTTTTTAGAAATGGTTGAATCATGGAGGCCAAATGATCAACGCAACTTTTAAGACTCAAATCGTCAAAAATATGAATCGGTACAGTGGAAAGAAGGACAAATTTTAAGAAAAATTTAAACAAGAGAAGCAATATATATATAAACTGATCAATCAACATGATGACAAAATATAAAAAAAAAAATCATTTTTTAAATAATTTTTTAAAAAAATATTTTATATTTTATTTTTTCTTTGAGTAACAAACCTGTTATTTAAATAATTTCATTTTTATAATTTGTCTTCCATGAGTAGATAGAAGTGAGAAAGATGAAGTACTACAGAATGTGTTAAAAGAAAAGATTAGTTAACTGTTTAAAAACGTTAAAACTGGAATGAAAACCATGATATATCTTTGAAGCCCAAAAAAAAGTTGTATGTGGAGGACAAGTGAGATATATTCATCACATATTGATTTGGATTCCCCAATAGCCATATGATAACTTATTTAAATGGGATCCCCGGCTTTTTAGCGTTTTATGTCTAAAGCAAATCTATATTCCACCGCCCCCATAATCCTTTTCAAACCCAGAGTTAATAGATTAGATTTTCTTTTTGTTAGGTGAAAGAATAGTTTAGATGGTTTAGTTTAACTTTCCATTTCAATTCATGTTCAAGCGCGTGACTATATAAAGGAGCCAAGTCCCATATTTTACACAAGCATATTTCACCAAAAACTCTCATTCCTGTGTCCCTAGTAAATAGTAATTTGCTCAATTCTGCTTCCTCAAATTGTCATATAATAATACCTCCAGCTTAATTACCACACCTAAAGTTTTGGAAAGCACGTTTTTAAATACTTGAGGCAGCCTTAGCTTGGGCATAGACTTAACTATATACAAGGAAAGCTGAAGATCTGATATTGATTTCATATATAATAGGTACGTATGCTTCATTTCATAAGCACACATAATCTGTGTAGCATTGTTTCTTACAGGTTTTGTTGTTTGGGATGCATGGTATTAAAAATGATCTATTATCAAACAAAAACCAATAATTCTTATGAATTAAACATAAACAGATAAATTAAGTCCTTATAAACCCTCACCAAACGATAAACGAGTAAATGAAAGGTTAATCAATAACTATAGTTTAGAGTTCAGAATTTCTTTATCATTCATTTATTATTTTGTTATAGGTTATTTTATATGTATATATCATTTTTCCAAATAAAACATACTACCTACTAATGGATAATGGGGATATTAGTTGGCAAATTTTGAGGTGATGGTAAGGAAAGAAAGGGAAAATTATTGCCATGTAACAAACTTCAAATTTAAGCGGGCTTTGAAAAATACATGGTATATTGTTATTTAAGCATATTAATATATTAAGAATGAGTGTGCCTAATAAAGTATTGACTTGTTTAAAGGAAAATGTTAGAATCATAGAATGTCTTACAGTGAATTGACATTTTTTTAAAGGCACAATGAATTGATATTATTACGGGTTAATTATGATTTTGGTCCTTAAATTTTTTAACTATTCACTTTTAGTCTCTAATCAAAATTTGGACTAGTCTTAATTTACGATGTTTTTATTTATCGGTAAACATTTTGGTTGATTGTCAAATACTATCATGAAATGATAATATGTCATTAATTTTATTGTCATTTTGTTAAGTTTTATGATGATCAATTTTCTCACAGTTCAAAACTACAAGAAATTGCTTGAAATAAGAGTATATTATGTATCAAATGATTACTCACGATTAAAAATTACCAAAATTACTACACCACAAAAGTGATAAAATAATATTAACATTAGTGATTCCCTTCAGCTTCCGAGTAGTGTACCCTCCTGGACTCAGAACTCTCGACATGATGAGAAACTTGAAGGTGATTTCTCCGCCGAGTTTCCAAATGCCACCACCTCGAACTCACTTTCCCAAACCCTCAACGACACCATTTCACTCGTTCACACATGTCAACCCCTCAACCTCCCTCCCCATTGGAAGCTCAAGCAACACTAGCGCAACAGAAAATAAGGTATAAAATAAATACTGAGAGATTTGTTATTACTTTTTTAAAAAAAATATGTAAAATCTTATAGATAATATATGTGATTTTTTATTTAATTATTCTACCGTAAGTCGGTGAGTTCAAAACCCAAAGCAACCCACCACCCTCGATTGCCACGTCATCAACTGCAACATCCTCTTCCTCAAAAACAGCTGTAGTTTTACTCCAAGCGTGAAGTCATTCACTCTGCATCATGAAACCTAAAAATTTATCTCCAAATTGGATCGCCCGAGTCCAAAAGCTCTACGATAGCATTGAGAAATCCAGCATCACACTTCAGTTATTGAGCAGAACCCGGTGACAGTTTTTATTTTTTTTTATTTATCAAAAATCATATGTGCCTTTAAATCTAAAGAAAAGACTACATAGTGTCAAAATTTAATCCCGCTTACTTATATATTTATTGTTAATTTAAGAAAATTTTACATTCAATAGATATAAATATAAATTTTCTCATTAAATATATTCTCACTCGAGTGAACTTAAAAGAAGTTTTATACCAATACCTCAATCATTTAGATTAAATCATTTTTTTTATAAAAATATACTATTAAATTGTTTTTTCTTTCATTTTGTTTAAATCAAATTTTTTATAATATAAAATAATAAGCACTAAAAAATAAATATAAATAAATTTATATTAAGAAAAAATAGAATTTAAAACTTAATTCATAGAAAAATACTTGTCATATAATTTATTCATTTATTTATAAATTTTCTATTTACTTAAATAAGCTTAAAAAAAATTCATTCGTTTCTTATTTCTATTTATCTAAATAATATATTTATTCACCATATTTCTCTTTTATTACTTTACATTTTTTGTATTTCATAATCTAAACAAAACATCAGGTGAGGCTTCCACGATAGTCACTTTTTTTATTTATATTATTTTTCTATATATTTAAATAATGAATAATTTATGTGATGCAATAACAACAATAATTAACTTTTTATTATTATTTCATGCTTAAATAACTTTTGGTAGTCAGAGTATGAGTGTTTCTATTTTGATACCTAACCTTTATTTTTATCTTTCTATACCTAATAATTTTTTACTTTTGAAAAAGGTATTTGTAATGAAAATAACTTGCTGTCAAGACAACAAATTTTAAGTGGCATGAGTTAATAATATGATTCTCTGTTAATTACCTCACCAGTTAATGAAAATTTCTTAACGACAAATACTGATTTCAAAAATAAAAACTTATCAAGAACAGAAATAAATAAAATAAATTTTAGGTACCAAAATAAAACACCATATTTTAGAACTACTAAAAAATTATTTGAGCTCTAATTTTTTTTAAAAAAGTTATCTTAATCTCTTAAAGTATTTATATTAGATCAAAATGATCTTTTTGACAATTTTTTACATTGAAAATATTAATTTTGATTGATATGACAAACGTTTATTAGATGGATAGTGTATGTTTAAATTAATTGCAAACTTATGTTTGGCTACAAACTTGAGTTTATAAAAGTAATTAAAGTCTTTTATAAAAGTAAGTTTTGAGGCAAATTTTCATATATAAATTTATTTTAGTCCAATTTACTATGTACGAATTTTGAGATCAAATCCATTGATTTAGTGCAAATTGAACACAAAATGAAGGATGAAGATATTTTTATACACTTTATTTTGTCTTCAACATTTATTTGTCTTCAACATTTATTTGTAACGGGTACTCAAATATACACTAAACATGTTATCATAATGAATTTATTTTTCAAAATTGAGTTTGAAGCTCCACAAATGAAAAATAAAAAATAATCATATTCTTTTGTCATGTATAGTTAATGGTAAATTAATATAAGAATCAACTTAATTTAAAAAAAAAATTAAGGAACCAAAATGATTTTTTGTAAACTTAAGATATCAATCTGAAAAAAAGAAGTTAATTGGGAGAATAAAATTATACACTATTCAACTTCTTTTATTCTTCTGACTTTAGTACTTAATAATAGTAGGCTTAAAAGTACCCAAAACTAAGTAAACCCAAACCATTTATGAGATGGACCTGAGTGACTTGACTTAACGTACCGTTGAATTAACGTGGCCCATAAGAGAAAAGAAGTGATGTGGCGAAAGTGAGCAATCAATCAATCACATTTGAAAACTGAAAAAGAAACAAACACATGCTAGCTGCAGCAGTGGCTTTGGTTACCCCCAATAAGCAACAGCTAGCCAAGGCAAAGACAACAGAAGATCTACATACAGTGACAACTTGAACCAAAATTAGAATGAGAAGTGAAATTGTGAAAATTTAAAAAGTAACAAATAGAGATGGCCAAAGAAGATGGAATTAAGCTGAGTTGTTTGATAAGAGGGAAAGAGAATGAAAGTAATTTTAAAACTAGTGAAATTTGTTGTATTATTATTAAATTGTAAAATTAGTTAGATGACCAGTACTAATAATTTAAGGATAATTTTACAAAATCATACAAATTGTTATAAGTTTTCTTTGTTAGAGATTATGGTTATGTTTAACAAAAGTAATTGAAAAATTAAGTAATTAGAAACTGGTAGTTAAAAAGTTAATTTATTAAATTAAATGTATTTGATAAATTAATTATTGAGGTAGTTAAAAAATATAGAATAATAAACAAAATTTTATAGTTTATTTAAAAAAGATAATAAAAAAATGAATAAATATATAAAAAGAAATTAGTATTATGAATGGAGCTTGGCTTCCGGGTCTCCGGGATAGTGAATGAGGCAATTGGCGGGTGGTTCAAAATCTCGCCATTGGATGACCGATTCTAATCGAGGTCTGAGGAGAGAAGCCATGCATCTGTTTAACAACAAACCTCTTTTAAGAGGCTGACAATAGATAGCTTTTGACCATCCAAGCCCTTCGGCCTCCGACGTTAAAGAGCAAAAATGCTTTCCAAGTGTGACCGATGACATGGTCAACTTTCAAGATACAAAGTTACCTAGTCTCTTAATCTCAAGCATTAAAAATCAAAGAGGTTTTTTCAATACAAGAAATTTTCTTATTAGAATAACAATTAATTTCTAATATTTTTACAAAAGTAAAATATCACAAGAAATTACAAAATGGTGTTATGGAATTCCTTTTTAAAATTTGTTAAGAATCTTTTATTTTTCGCATATGATTCTAAAGGTGTCGTGGAATCCCTTTTTACAAATTTCTTCCTTTTTAACACATTACAATAAAAATAAAATTAATTAAGGTAAAAAAATAATAGAATAAAGCTAATCTCCTTATTGCTTACAAATAAAACCCCTACACTATGTTAAGCCTCATCTATAATTTGTATTAAAATTTTGAAAAGAGTAAAAGATTATTTTTTTTATAAAAATCTTATCGCAATTTTCCTAAAAACTGCAACTCTACAATGCTACCAATGCACACAATACACATGTCTATGAGTGAGACCAACTGAAAACAATTTAGGAATTAAATATAATTAGATTTAGGAAAAATGAATAAAAAAGTGAGTGACGATGGTGTTTGATCATTTTGAGAATTGGGAGAGTTAGAGGGAGTGAGTGATGATTCACATTATAATTAAACGTGTGTGATAAGTTATTAATTTAGAATGTGAAACGTAATGTTATTTATTAAAATAATCAACACTAAAACATTATTAATTCTGATTTCTTTATATTAAGAACACGACAAAACAAAAATGCTTCTAAAAAAATTATACCATGAAAGTTTTGAAAATGTACGTGTTTTACTCACATTTTGAAGCAAGTAATTCAAGTTCTTCGTTATTTTTGTCTTAACAAAATTTCTCTATTTTTTTTCCTCAATCCTTGAGCAACCTACTAATTGCAAGAGAGATTGTTTATTTGTGTGATTATAGGAAATGAACCGTTTATCCTTATACAAACATTGTTTGTAATTTGAAATTATATCTTTTGAGATTTGTTTAATTAATTTTTCTTTATCTCTTTTTTTATTATGTTTATCCAATATCATATATTATTGTATTAATATATTTTAAAATAAACATAACAATCTAATATATTTAAACAATTTAATCTATCTTTTTTTACTAAAAAATATATTTAGATAATCTTTATCTAAATAATGATTGAATTATTTTTAGGATACTACATGAAACAATGTGCTTTATGTAGTGTGTGGTGTGTTTGTTTTTGTGTTACTATAATAATAATAATGAGAATTTGACTAAATGATTTGTGTTTGAGCATATAATTTTTGTATTAAATGTCTTGTAAGAATTTTGAGTTAAAAAAATCCAATATATAATTTTTTATGGAACAATTTTTTTATATATATTAACAAATAAAAAAAAATGTTGGAACAATTACCCCCACAACATATAAAGTGCATTCGCGGATGCTTTTCAAGTATTAAACATGACTGGTGACACAATTAACGTTTGAGATATGACAGTATATTAATAAATTAACTTATCTTTTTAGTTTTTAAAATTTTGATTATTTTTATTTTTATCCTCCAAATTTAAATTTGTTTTTCTTAGTTGCTCTATTTTTTTTTAAAGTTTTATTTTTAGTCTTTCTAATTGTTTTTTTTTCCTGTTTGAAGGCACAATTTGTAACAATTTCTTATCATGTGAGGAACTAAAGTGACAATTTTTGAAATTGAGATACAAAAAAAAAATTTGAGAATCGAAATATCCTTAATTACATGTTATAAATTTAAAAAAATGTTTCTTCTCTCGTAAGGATTGGGAAATTAGACTAGCATATAACAATTAGTAATTAAGTAAAAATATAAAGATAACAAGTTCTCATAGTTTTAAGAATAATTTTTAAAAAATGATATAAATTACTAAAAAAATTAATATGATTAATTAAATTAATTAATTTTTTTAAATAATCAAAATTAATTAAAAATGTCTTATACTTCAAATTTGAGGAATGGAAATAGTATATTTCTTTCTTGAACATGATGTAAAAGGAAGCTTTTAAAGCTGGAAACTGGTGTATGTAATTCTACTTTTTGTTTAATTAATGAGTTTCTCAAACAACTTGTGTCGGATCCCATTGGCATTCAGATTCATGTCGGCCACACTTTGAAAAAGTGTACGTGTTTTGAACACACTTCGCCCTTCGAATAGTTTGCAATCAAAGGGAGATTACCCTCTTTTATCGTTGCCAATTATTAAATGCAATAAAAGAAAATCCCAATAACTGATCATGGTGACGCTTTACTAGCTTGAGAGAATATAGACGAGTAACTTTTTCCTTCAAATATGTGAACAAGTTTCATATTTTTTTATTATAAAAAGAAAAGTTATTACTATTAAAGAGATTACAAGAGATACTCTAACTCTTGCATCTAACATGCCATATATATCCTATTACATTATCCTACATTTCTTAGGATTAAAATTTTAATCTAGAAATGGGGAAGTAAATTGCCTCTAATCTTATTTTAATTCATGTTTAGATTCAATATAAGATTGACATATAATAATTTATATTCTTTAATCAAATATTTTAATGTTTAAATTTTGATTAATATTTAAATAGAAATTATAATCATATAAAAGATAATTATTTCAAACCAATATTATGATAAGAAAAAAAAATCCACGAAGAATAGAGGCATAAATTGATTAAATTGAACTAGTCTCTCCAAAATCTAATTCTTATGCGATCATATTGACGGAAAATCATATATACTTATCTCATTTTTTCCCATCATATCAATGAATTATTGATTGAACCAATTAAATCATATATGTTTATGAAAAATAAATTAACTTATAAATTAAATGAAAGCTTACAAATTATAAACTAATTTAATAAATCAATATGATATGATCGATAGATAATCTAAACTGAAATATATTACACAATATACAGTTCCTATCCAAATTAAATATTACAAAAACATTTTAAATATAACAATAGAAAACTACAAGAAGTACCAAGACATATTCTTTGTTTTTTCTCTGTAACAAGAATATTTGCATAATCTAATTAACCAACTCAGCTAGTTAGATACCATTGGTACCAAGCATATCTTAAACCTTATCTTAACAACATCTTAAATGCATCAGAGTTTTTCTTTTTAAGAGAAACATATCAGAGTTCTATGAAAGCTATGTTGGAGCCATATATGGTTATTTTATAAAATAATTAATAATATATTTTACTATGTATCAAAATCTATTAAAAACGCATCAGTATTAATTTAATGTATTAAATATAGATTGATATTGATATTAATAATTTTGCATTTATGGACACTATGTCACCAATTTAAGTCAAACAGCTGCTAGTTTAAGCAAAAAAAAGTAAAATCAATGAATGACAATTGCCAGCAACCTATATGATCGAAAACAGCCATGCCAAATCCCATGTCCTTCAAAATTGTCATTTTAAGTGTAATGTATTTCTAAAAACAATTTGTTGAGTCTTATTAACCTCTTCAATAAACAAAAGTCTATGTGATAGTTGTGTAGAACCAATTGGTGCTTGTAACTATCAACCCTTGCTTATTTATTAGTGCATGATTGAATATATGAATCGAATCATTATGACGAAAAACTAAGATTCCTTTCACTTATTCACAAATTGAAAGATAAGGGAGCCGAAGATTCCAACAGCAATAGTTGCAATGCGCGGCATATTAGTGCTCTGGTCAAGGTACGCTTACTCAAAGCAGCAAAATTTGAGCGCCATATAAATTGCAACAAATAAAGTGAAAAAACGATTGTAAAACAATTAGCCTGATTAATATGGGATCAAGCCTCACTTGGAACATAGATATATTTCGAAAACGGATACATTTATGACCATTTCTATTGCATTGATAATATACAATTTATTTCCTATTTAATAAAACCTAAGATAATCAACAATTTATTTCAATAGTGTATTAGAGCATTCACTCTAATAGTCTAATGTTTAGTTTGGTATAAGGAAGAAAGTAAAAGAAAAATTTTTAGATGTTTATTTTCTTTTTTAGTAGTCATCGTAATTAGCACCTTTAGTTTTGTGATGTCATTTTTAATTTTATTTATTTGAATTTTTAATTTATGATTTTGATCTTTGTAGTTATTAATTTTTGAAATTTTAACTCTCATATTTTTTTTAAATCGTAATTTTGATATAATATTTAATTTTGCATACATTTATTTTATTTTATTTTTACATTTTAACCAATGAAATTATTTCTTGATGATTCCTTAAATTAATATGTTAAATCTAGGAGCTAAAATGTTATGAATTAAAGATTGAACCAAAATTGTAAATTCTCTAAAATATAGGAGCTAAAATTACAGAAAAAATAGAAAAACAAAAAAAATGCAAAAAAAAAAAATTAAATAGGACCGAAATTACCATTTAACTTCATAAAAAATGTTATGAATTTCTCGAGGATGGATAAGAAAACTACTAAGAACTGAATATGTGGATATTTAGTAGAATTGTTTAAAACTTTTATAATGTACTTCAGTAACAAAACCATATTGTCATGAGTTTAAATTTATAGAGTTTTCTTCGTATAACTTTTTTTTTTATTATCAAATTAGTCAGAAATTATCGACTTTAAAGTTTTTTTTAAAAGTCGGAAAATATTTAAATTAACAGTCACAGTACTCTATTATTATTTATATACAGAAATACGTACACACAAGAATAATTTAAAATTAGGTTTTGGACTAGACCAACTTGTACATCCAATTAACTATGGAAAGGAATTGATTTTTACGACACAACGATCGTTAACTCTGAAATTGTTTTGTTTTTTTGTCCTAAAGAGGCTTGCGTGTGGTGTCATATTTTTTTGGCATATAAAAGAGAAAATAAATACTCCTCTCTGAATGAAAAAGAAACAAAATTGAAAATACATTGCGAAACACATAGTTGACGTATGGTAAACCATAGGGAGCTGACAGCTTAATCACTGAACTTAGTCAAGGAACATAACAGTGAGAATATTAATATTAATAAACTTACACAACGAAAAATTATAGCAAAAAGCTTAGATATATACAATATTTTAGGTGCTATTTTTGCTGTTCTAGACTAATAAGAATTAATTAAAATTTTACCTAAGAAATTTGAAAAATCTTTTAATATAAAATTTATTATGCAGATTAGTGAAATAAAACTCTAATTCCAATTAAAGAACAATATAGTATAAGTAAAGTAGATCTAAGTTTTTCTCGAAAATCCTCTTATAAAAAAGTTTTCTCCAAAATTATAATTCAAGTGCACTTACAAATTAAAGGCCAGTGGACCAATTGAATTTCCTTTCCAATACATAGGAGCAGATAACAACAGGGAAGGTCATAGATTACCACCACCTGGCCCCGCCGATTGGCCTAGACAACCCAAATGACGTTTCAATTTATCCCTTTAATTAAATCCCAAGCTATTACGTACCTAGATTATTTTCCCTACACACAAAACAATCCCTAATAGTGAAGTTCTTACAATTTTAAATTAAAATTAAACATGAATAGATTAAGTGGAACTGAACTCAAATCAAAATGTGTGAATGTTAAAATTGTAATTGGAATGTGAATTCTATTAAAAATGATTAGTTAGATTCTATTTTTTTTTTTAGATATAAAGAAAGGGGTTTTAATGGAGCAAGACAGAATCTAAAGAGAGGGGTTCAAAATCCACTTATTTCTTTGAAATGACTTAAATACAAATATTTTTATAAATATTTTTTGGGTCAGAAGATTTTTTCTATGTATAAAAAAAAAAAAAGACATGAATTTGAGGTGTCACGTGTCCTTTCAAGTTGCAATAGTTTAATTAAAAAGAAAATCAACCTCAGAAGCTGAACTTCAGTCCCTTTTTCACTACTATTTCTTTTTCCTCTCTTAATAATAATATAATTTTCCGTTTTGTTTTACATCACCACTGGCTGTGTGTCGCTGCAGTTGCTTGCTTCCTCACCAAAATAATCACTCTCCCCAATACACTTTCTCTATTTTCCGTCACTCGCCCCAAATCCTAAACTCTAGTTCCATCCATAATTAGTTTAATTATATTATTATTTTATTACAGAAAGATCAATTAATTTTTTATAAAAATCAGATAATCTTCATTTTCATCGATATTAGTACCTACAGTAGTGAAAGTAAGTGTGGCGATTTCACTTTTTTCTTGTCAAAATCATTTTCCTGTCTTCGCAGCTTCGAATAATAAAAAACTAGTTAGCGTTAATCATAATCGTAAAATAAAAAATAAAATAAAACTAGAATAATATCATGATGAATTGTTGTTGTTGTTATTGTTGTTCGCTTTGCAATTTTTTCTTCTAGAACACCGCCTCAGCCACACTACAAAGACGCGACGAGGCAAAAAAGGCGAAGAAGCTACACGACGACGCAGCGTTATGGAAGACGAAATGTACGGCGTGTTGTCCACGGCGGAGTACTCGGACAGGGCGCTGATGACGCCGGAGAACATATTCCCGGCGGAGTACCACAGCTTCCTAATGTCCTCCGCCGCCCGGATTCCGATGTTCGGATCCGACGAGCTTCTCTCCGCCGTCGCCGCTGGCAACGAAACCGAACCCTACCCTAGTGCCACCATCGCACCGGAAATTCAGCGCCAAAACGACGCCTCTTCTCTCATCAAAGCCAAAATAGCCTCTCATCCTCACTACCCTCGCCTCCTCCAAGCCTACATCGATTGCCAGAAGGTAATTAAATTAACTTTAAATATATTTCTTCGTTCTGTTTAACAACAACTATTATTTTTATTTTACTAGGATGCAATTGTTCATAACTGTTTTTAACAAATATGGTTACACAGGTGGGAGCGCCTCCAGAAATCGCGTGTTTCTTAGAGGAAATCCGACGAGAAAACGACGTTTGCAAGAGAGACGTTGTTGTTTCCACGTGCGTTGGAGCCGATCCCGAACTCGACGAGTTCATGGTCCCCTCCCTCTTCCTTCCCTTTCTCCTTCTTCTCTCTCATACCTGCACACGCACAGCACGCACGTTTTATATATTATTTACATATTTTCACATACATACACACACATTAACTCAAGCCAATTAATAATGCGTGACTTTACTCACTGATTTATTTATTTTACTTTGTGTTTGTGTGTGATTTTTGTTTTGTATGATGTTTCAGGAAACCTACTGTGACATGCTGGTGAAATACAAATCTGATCTGACGCGGCCTTTTGACGAAGCCACGACCTTCCTTAACAAGATCGAAACTCAGCTTACCGATCTCTGCAGTGGTTCTTCTCTTCTAACACTTTCCGGTTAGTAGTTGTAGTCAGTTTCTGTTTTACTTTGCTTCCACTCTTTTTTTTTGCTTCTTTATTTTCTCTTTCTGGTTCTTTACTCATTGTTTGTTGATATCTGCGCTCGCTGTGTTACTACTCTCTCTCATCTCTCACGTTTTTTGTGCTATAGCGTTAATCTGAGTAGAAACAAAACTACAAGAGGTTAACTAGACCCAGTAATCTTTGATTGGTTGAGAATATGAATACTACTAGTATACTAGTACTTCTATAATAATCAGTAATATATGCTTGCAAATAATACGTGATTTGCAGCTTTTGAAGTTACATAAGAAAAAAAGTGGAAAACCCTAATAAGCCTATTGGATGGGCTTCTCACTCTTTTTTCCATTGGTTTGTGCATAACTGCTACACTGCTTTCTGTAGTTAATGTGGGTGTAACTTTAAAAACCTGTTTGTGGGTGCTTTCAATGTGAGACTGTGACCGTGCTTAAGAAAGTTTGAATTGTTTTAGTCATTATTGGACTGCTATGTGTTTAGATCTATATTCTCGTGTTTTTTCCCCTTCACCTTGTTATTCTCACTTCTCAGTTTCATCTTTATATGGGTCTTTGAATTAATTGCTATCATCTTTGGACTTGTCTTGCTTGGACTTGTTCTCTTCACTCTCTCTTTGTTTTCTTTGATTTTCTTTATGCATTTTGTCCTGGCATTGAATTTTCTAGTTTGAGGAACATGACTTTGAATTTCTAGTTTTGTAGATACTTGACACTGACCAAAGAATAGATAAGAGATGTTTTGCAAACACCCACTGGTCTTAAAGGGTCATTCTATCGTTCTCACAACTTTGTATTTTTAGTCTTCCGTTTTTGTGTCTTCACTGCCACATGTGACTTTTAACAACATTTTTATTTTGTCCAACACTTAATAAAAATGTTGCTAAAAGTCATACGTCACATTCAAAAAATGTTGTCAAATTATGGATAAATGTTAGTAATATGTTTTTGCAACATTTTATCAAATGTTGTCTAAAAATGTCACAAAAAAGCTTTAACAACATGGGCTATATGTAAACATTTGATAAATGTTGCAAAAATATATTAATAATATTTATGCATAATTTTGTGACATTTTTTGAATGGCGATAAAAGTTTTTAGTAACATTTTTATTAAGTGATAGATAAAAAAAAAATACCGTTAAAGATTACATTTGTAATATTGCTTCCAGCACCTGTGGATTGATCGAGTCCAGTTTACAAGTCTCACACGAACAAGTTTAGTAATGATTCTTGCCTCAATTTTTTTTTAGTTATGAGTGATGATAATGACGCATGATTTATATTTGACCTTGTCCATGTTTTGGAACATTTTTCTCGCTGTGATAATGACGTTGTTATCTTTTGCTTCCCGTAATAACTCCTTTGCTTCCCTCATTACAACTCCTGCCGTTATATCAACAACTTTTGGAAGTTGACTTTTGTCAAACAAACTTGTGCATTTCATCAAGACAATTTGTTCATCTTCTTGTTAGTTGTTTGTTCGTTGGTATTTTAAACGTGATGACATTGTGCAACTAGCTTTAGAGATGACTTTTGGGTCTTTTAAATCCTACTTGTTAAGTCTGAAATTCACGTGTCTCTCATATTCTTTAGACTATAGTAGTACCAACAGAACATGTGATTCAACACTATCAGTTAATGATTCGGTAACACACTCCAAATGTGGTGGTACTGTCTTATCTCTTTATTATCTCTTTATGCGTGAGAAATATAGATGGAAAATTTTCTTCTTTCTATCTTTGCTGTAAACACAAATTTCTGGCCTTTAATTGTCTTTTTTAATGATATTTTAACCTTTAAATCTGGCCATTTTGGATTTGAGGATCATATCTTAGCATGTTTGCTTTCATACTTTAAAGGGTGATGCAGATTGTTTTAGATTTAAAGAAGCCCCTCTTGGAATTATCTATTGATATTATCTATCTGGAGCTAAAGTAATGTTAGATTTTTGCAATTTTATGTGTTATGGAAATTTTATAAATGAAACCAGCATAATTGTGGTTAGGTTTATTCTGTTTGGCCATCTTTCTTTCAAGGCATTAAATTCGTAAAGTTTCAAATTATGTTAAATAAGGGTTAATTGCATTGCCTAAGTATACGACTCAATCTTTTTGGAAATTGATAGCTTTTCCATCCTTGCTTTCTCATTATATATAAATATTATCAAACAGAAGTAGATATATGTTATACCCTGATTTCTGTGGGAATTAACTAATTTGCTTAGGATTTTTTCCCTTCCCATATTTCATTTATGCTAGAATCAGATTGCTCACTATGTTGAGGCTGGCATATTATGTGGGACGTGGTGGTCATTAATAATATTTTATTAAACACAAACGTTGTAAATGCAAGGTATGGTCAGGTGGGTTATGGTTCGCAACTAACATAATTTATAGTTTTATGTTTGGAAGTACAGATTACCTTTTAAGTGGTGATTTTTAACTCTTTAATGAATTCGTATTGCATGCTTTGATGGATTCTCCTTAATCATTCTTTCTGCAAACCTATATTTCTTGACTGTGTGTCTGAAAAGCGAAATTGACAGGACCTAAAATTCCTTGGTTTTTTTCTCCTTTGTTCTTTTGATTTTTAAAATTTCCCTTTTACTGCAATCTCTGCAGGCATCAAATTAGATCTTGTATTTTTAGAAGCAAATTTCTGGTGCTAGCTTGAATTTAAGTTAGCTGTCAGTGTGGCAAATTTATGTTTTATTAATAGCATTGAAAGGGCCTTTAATTCGTTTGGGTTAAATTACTAAATTCATTGCTGTATTGAAACTCTTGCCTTTTCAAATTATAGTTTTTCGTTATTGCCATTGTTGGCATTTAGATGTACTTCAACTTGTATCATTTGGTAGTCTTCACAAACTACTTGAACGTCTAATGTGAGAACGGCTTTTCATTTTTGATGTGATCCCCCTAAATGGTTGAATTGCTTCTTATTTTTCATATTGTTACAATTAGAATCCCTCCTCCATCTACTAAATATGTCATGTAGTTCTTTATTAATACTTGAAACTGGTTTTAATCTCATTAGGCATCTGAGGAACTTGCCCACTTGTTGACTTTGGTTTGTGATGTGTTTCAATGTTGGTCCCGTTCTTTGGGGATTAGATTCTAATCCATGGTTTGTTTTAGAGGTATGAAAAGGAGGATGCATGGGATGTGAGGTATAATTGGAGAACTATTGCCTAGTTATAATCATCTTTGCTAAATCAATCTTATTATTCTATACATAAGAAACAAACGATAGTATTTTTTTTTTTTCCTAATTATAAGAATCATATAACTAATTTCAAATGTATTAGCTATATACCCGTTTTGCCATATTATTGTGTTGCTACCAAATGGGTCTATATTTACTTGATTGGGTAGAAATAATTAGATTATACGGATTAGTGTGATCTCGTGTTGTGCAGTTATTGTTCTCTTATACTGCATGCTCGTTTTTGGGTGACTGATGTTTGAGAATTATATAAAAACCCCAAGATCATGCACAGGACGAAAAACATGTTATTTATCATTCGTGGTTTTACTTTTATATTTTCTTCTGGGTGATGTTTTAATGTTTTTTTTCCCTCCTAGAAGTAAAATCTTCTGTTAATAATAAAGACTTAAGAAAAAAAAAACGGGATTTTCATTTTTTATACACCGTTTCTCATTTATATGAAAATGAAAGTAACAGTTCACAAGTTTAATAAAGTAACATAAAGATTTGGTGTGAAGGAATAAATGACATGCAAGTATCATATTCATATCCATGCTGCAAATATTTGATTGTCATGGTTCTTTACCAAAGCTTGTTGGGTTTTGGAAAAACTGCAAAAGCATGAAACATAGAAGACAATCTATGGGGTGGAGGTAGGCTCAATGAACATTTGGGATTTTTTTTTGTTAATTATTATTTGGAGATTATTTTGAATTTTATCTAAAAAGTAATAAGTTGTAACATCTTCACTTTTGAACTGAAAGTTGGAACTGATGTTATAATTTTTAATATATTTTTAACAATATTTTACCACTTTAGTTATTTTTTTAATATATTTTTAACAATATTTTACCACTTTAGTTATTTTTTTAATAAAATTAGGACTTTAAAATTAAATGATTTTTTTTACGACTTTAAAATTGTTAAAAGTTTTTTTTATAGAAGTGGTAAATGAATTTACTAATACTTTTTTTTGTATATTTTTTTAGTTTTTTTTTGTAGAATTAAAATTCTATATTTTATATATTTGTTGAAAATTATAAATTATTTTTTATTTAATTATTTAATAAATAAATATATTTTTAGTTTTTTAGTTTTATTCAATATATTTTTATAAATTTTAATATTATATTATTTTCTATATAAAAAGTTAGGAAAAATAAAGTAAAATAATATAAAAATGTAGAAAAAATTAAATAAAATAAAAAATAATTTTATTTATTAAATACTTAAATTAAAAAATTATTTATATAGTTGGAAAATATTTGAAAAAACAGGAGTCGTTAAATTTGTTTTACTAACAAATTTAACGACTTTAAAGTCAAAAAATAAAAATTTAAAACGACTTTAAGGTTGTATAAAATTAACTTTTATCAACTTTGAAGTGTGAAAAAAAAACTTGAATGACTTTGAAAAAAAATAAAATTAGTCCTACAACTTTAAAGATGAAAATATTTTGTGACTTTAGTTTAAAAAAAATAGAAGTAATAATATTAATTATGACTTTGAATTGATAAATTGTAACTTGTGATTCTTTTAGGTAATAATTTAAAAGGAATTCTAATGGTAATTAAAAAAATATCCCAAGTGATTGTTTGGCCGGTGGAGGTAGTATAAATACTAATAACTACAGAGAAAATGGAAAATCCCGTGTGCAGCGGGTTATTTTAATTTAAGAGTGTGATAAACTTTCACATGCACTCCCGCAATTGTCGCTGAGGGGGAAAAGCAGCTTTTTTGTGTTGATAGAACGTTCAATGCCATTTTAGATCTTTCCCCACGCACTATGCTATGCCCTCCCTTCCCTGCGTAGCATAACGTCTGATTGGATATTTTGTTCTCTTCTGCTTTCCTTGTGGGGTCTCTTTCTCATTTACCTTCTGGATCTTCTTTGCACGACAAAACATTCACACTTCTCCGTCTCTAAATGCCATCACTTTTTCGGAAGCTGCTCCCTCCTTCTAAGGAAAACAATCCTATGGTCTTCTCTTCACTCAGCTTCAACTTTATTTCCTATCCCGGATATGTTTTTTTCATTGCCTCAAATAGGATTCATTCGGTAGAGTAAAATGAAATCTAATGAAAGTGAATTGAAATTAAAGTTTTGAATTAAAATAAAATGTAAAAATATGAATTTCATCTTATTTTACTGTTATTTTACTCTCTTTCTATTGTCTTTCACCGTAAACGAACGGATCCAAGTAATTTTGAACAATATAAGGTAGTATAGGTTGGTCATTTTGATAAAAATTTGGATTCATATTTTACAAGGATAATGATGTTTAGGCATTTCAAATTTTAAACACTTTTGACACATCACTTATTTTTTTTGTTTCTCTTTGTGTTGAATAAACTTTAGATGTCTAAATATATATATTTTACAACAATTTACGTTCAAATTCTCTCACGTGATGACTTTATTAATGTTCGATCTATAAATACCTAAACTTTCTTTTTAACTTAGAGATATTGTGTAGCTCTATCGAATTCGTTTAATCTTAAAAAAAAAAATACTAATGATTTGTATAGAATTGATGCATTAAAAAATATTATGAGTTATCCCGATTGGGGCGAGATTTATTAAGGCATTGATATCATTTTCTTAAATTATTGTGCTATCTATCTTGAGTTTTTTTTTTTTTTTTTTTTGAAGAGTCTATCTCGAGTTCAGAACTTGTATTGTGTACTTATTTGTGAGTTATTTATTAGCCCTATAAAATTCTGTACAGAGTGATAGAGATTTTTTTGCATAATAGTTGTTAATTCACACCCAATTTTCGTACACAACAGATTTTTACCATAAAAGGGATCATAAAATATATAATTATAATTGCTGATGAAATAATGAAAAAACGTGTCCAATTTTGTCTGGTGATTTAAGAAGACAAAAGAGAAAAAAATTGGATGTTTGGGCCCTCATGCAGTAGCTGATACCTATAAGTCACAGGTGCGTACTCGTGCTGTTTTCTTTGTGTAATTATACTGTAGTTAACCCTGAGTTTGTCTTCACTCGAGTTAAGGGTCAATAATATGGTTTTAGCCTGAAATAAAATGTGAATTAAGAAAAATGTTTTTAATAAAAATAGAATATAAAAATAAATCTTATCTTATTTTACTGGTTATATATTTTCTATTTAATTTTCTTTCCCACCAAACAAACGGACCATTAGGGAAGGTTGTTTTGTTTGCTTGCTTGGTTGTAAGTAAACTATTGAGTCCCTTTCGTTTGGCATTGATTACTGACATTGGATGGAACTTGCCTCTCTGACCACTGATTTTCTTTTTGATTTTCGTTTATTATTATTTTTCTTTCCAACCTAGGTCAGGTCAGGTAAGGTCAAGTGTGTACACTGTTCTCCAATGTGGTTGTCAAATCCTTGTCGGATTGAGTTGCTATCTGTAAATTTCTTCCTGCCCGTGGCCTGCTGGCCCAGTAAGCAATCTTCGCTATCCTTGGATTTCTTTGGGAGGAAAGAAATCGGGGGAAACGACGATTTGAGATCATTTTTTTTAATTATCATTTAGTTTTTTTTATAAAATTATTGCTTAAATAAGTCATACGACTTTTTAATTGAAAGTCGTAATCTATTTTATTTTACGATTTGGTATAGAAAAAAAATCATGTAAAAAATACATTAAATAAAAATAAGATATATTTGTTTATTAAACAAATTACTTAAAAATTATTTATAATTTTTAATAAAATACATGAAAAAATAAAAATAATAAATTCATTTACAAACTTCTATTAAAAAATTTAAAGTTATAGTGATTTTAAAGTTGTAAAAACAAAAAAATAATTTCATAAAATATTTTTTAATTTTAGTTTAAAAAAATGGTAATATTGGTTATAATTTTTAGTTCAAAGTCATAACAGATGTTATATCTTATTATTATTTTTTTATAATAATTCAAAATGAATTCTCAAATTGTAATTAAAAAAAAGATTCCAAATGGTCGTTTCACCAAGGAATTGAGGAAAAGGGAAAATAAATTATTGAAAATGTGTTTTGATTTTTATTTTAAAAATTAATTCTTTTATTTTGTCTTTAGTTTTATAAAAATTCAACAAAACACCATTGTTTTTCTTATTTTCTTTCCACTTATATAATCAGACTATAAGAAAGATGTATGATTTCTATAAAAGCTATTTTTTTCAAACACAATCCTTGGTTGTATAGTGAAAAGAAAATCAAAGAAAAGTTCATTTAAAATATACAATAGAAAATGATGAAGGTAAAATTTTAAACTTATAATGATTTTAAAAATCATTTTTTCTTCCTTTTATTTTCTCTTTTTAAAGGAGGAATTTTCATATTTAAATACATTTAATTTCCCTGGTGATTAAAGGTGTGATTAAAAACAGATAAAAGTTAAAGATTAGTGTGTAAATGTTTGTGTAAAAAGAAATAAGATTTTTCTATCTTTTTGAACATTAAATACGAGGGATTGGTTAGGTATAGAGAAATTAATTTAATTTTGTAATTAAAAAATAAGCGAAAAAACGGATAGTGATCAATATTGGTAAAAAGATATTAAAAGTGAGAAAATGTTGAGGGTATTAGTAGTGCTTTCAATTTAAAATGACTTAAAATGTTATTGATATCGTAAACACTAAATTTTTAAAATGCTCGCTTAGCATATATGAATTTTAGCTTGCCGAACATCTCTTGTTGAAGAAAATATACTAGAACTATTGTTCTTGAATAATATTGTAAGTTAACAAACTGCTACAGTTATTAACTTACAATACCGTGTTACTTTTATGACTTTGGTCTTGCTTCTATTTTGGCTAGATGATGGGGGTGTATCTTCAGAAGAAGGTTTTAGTGCTGGAGATGGTGATCCTCAAGATGGCCAATTACGGAGTGAAGATCGAGAGCTGAAGGATAGGCTTTTACGCAAGTTTGGAAGTCACATTGGTTATTTGAAATTGGAATTTTCAAAGAAGAAAAAGAGGGGTAAGCTGCCCAAAGACGCCAGGCAAACACTACTTCAGTGGTGGAATATTCACTACAAATGGCCATACCCTACGGTAAATATACATAATAGATGCAACATTTTGCTTGAAGTTGGTAAAATTTTATATCCTATTTATATTGCGGATTACCTAGTATAGTTTGAGTTTATGAGTGTGCAATGTTGGTACGAATTTTAAGGTAATTATCATAAAAATAAAAAAAATTCATTATATAATTGATTTGTGAGTAAATGATATTATAAAATTGTTTTAAATTATCAAAGCATTTTTAGTGGTAGATTTCAAATTAGAATCTTATATCACTTTTTTGTGGATTTTTCATAATATCAAGTAGGATGTAAGATTTCTTTCATTTTCTTCTTCAATAGTAGATCTCATTTTGAGATCTTAGGGAGATGGAGAAGAAATTTTTTTATTCTATTTTGAACATTGTGGAGATCTTTAAAATTCTTTTACAAGAATTCATTCTTCATGATGAAGATATTCATCTCCTTTATTCGGAGGTCTAGTGAAAACTAGATCTTGAGCTTAAGATCATTGTTCAAGATTTAACACTAAAGATCATCTCAGTTCTTTATTGTAGGAAAAACATTGCTTGAGATTAGTTAATGAATATAATTAAGTCTATGCCTACATTATCAAAAGCTTGTTTCTTGTTGATCTTCCAGGAAGGGGATAAGATTGCACTGGCTAAATCAACTGGGTTAGACCAGAAGCAAATTAACAACTGGTTTATTAATCAGAGAAAGCGTCACTGGAAACCATCTGAGAACATGCCGTTCTCTATGGTGGATGGCCTCACCGGTCGGTTCCTTACTGATGAATGAGGTGTGTGCATGTGCATGTGCATGTGCATGGCTCGTACACTCTCAAATGTATATCCTAATTATTAATTATTACTTCCTGTGCTTTTTTCTGTAAATTCTGAAAGCAGAAGGGGTTGACATTGAAATGCTTAATTACTTCCCTGCAAAAAAAAAAATGGGGAGTAATAGTGTAATTTATTCGCTTCACTTGTTTTCTTCAATCATGATAAATAACTACTGATGACATCGGGAATGGTATGCTTTTGTTGTTTTGGATCTCCTAAAATCTATCATATACGTAATTATCTTGAATATTTTTTTTTATTTTTTATTACCTGAAAAGAACAAGATGTTATTGAGCAGCAAAGTTCTTTAGGTTGTGTCTGTCTAATCCAAAGCTTATTATCAAGGGGCATAACAATGAAAGTTTGTTAGTTGATTGTATTAAAAGTATTTAGTAAAATTAATTAATAAGTTAGTTGATAAATGTAAAATAATAAAAAGAAATTATTTGAAGTAAAAAGGATTTTAAATAATATATTAAAGATATAAATGACTAAACTAAAGAAGTTAGTGGTTTATAATTGAAGAAACTTGAAAATAAACTAGAGTTCACTAAAATAAATTTGTATATCAAACAAGTTTAATGGGTTAAACAAGCTTATAAAGTAGTTAATTAATGTATGAGCTACTAGAGTGATTAAACATAATCTGAAGGTGTTATACATAAAATTAACATATCTGTCTATCTGTCATTGTTTTGTATATGTAAATATAAAATTCACGTATCCGAATTAGTCGCATTGCATAGCAAAATCCACGTATCCGAATTAGTCGCATTTTGGTATCCTCCATTTAAAACGATAAAAAAAATACTTAATTATACCGTTGATTTTTTATTATAATTAAAAGTTGAATTGAGTTATTCCATTGTTAAAAGATCAAACATGTCATCTAATTATTACAACAATATAATCGTATTTTTATGTTAGATCTGTTAATTTAATTGATAAAATAGATATTTTTATATTTATTATCAATTCAACTGATGTAAAGCACTAAATTGTCATTAATTTTCGAAACAACTGATTTAAAAATGGCAACATTTTATACTGGCTGTCAATACAACCCGTTGTAAAAAGATAATTTTGTATCATATAAAAATGTCTATTTACAAAGTATCGATGACTAATAAAAATGGCATAATTGTGTTATAAAAATATATTCATTGAGTGTAATTTAAGCAACTTATTTTAAATTTTTTATCTTATTTAATTAATTTTTATAATGTTAGATCATAATTAAGTAACTCATATTTTGTTCGAATTAGTATAATTTTAAGCAATTTTTATATATTATTCCCTTAAATAATCCTTAATTATTAAAAAATATTTTTTACTCATTAACAATCGAAGTAAATTTTAAGTAACTCAATATAATATGTAAATCACTTTCAATAATAAAAAATTAAGCAACAACGTCTATAAATAAATAACTCATTAAGCAACAAATATTAGAGATTTTTTAAACAATTAAAAGATTTGATTGAATTTTTTAATAATTAAAAATCTAACTGAACTTTTAATTATAATTAATAAACCAATTATATAATTAAGGCTAAAAATAATGAAGCATTCTAAATAGTAACACATAGTTTAAAACCAATTAATAATTTCTCCTTAACGAATCACTTTGTCAATTGTCATTGAATTCCTCTCGGGTTCACCAAATCAAATCTCAGTAGATTTTAGAGTAGGATGCGTTTCGAATTTTTATATTCCATAGAGCTCTAATTAATTGATGCTTTTCCCAAGCAATCAAATCATTTTGATTTTTTTTTGTTTTTTTTTTTCATCCACAAATACCACACAAGTGTTTCTTTGATACGTTCATAAAGCATTCCTAGATTTTTATAGCTGTCAACCTTTTTCTAGCCTAATATATAGCCACTTGAAGGATTATTCTCGAGAATATAAGACTGTAAAAAATTATGCACGTTTGTTATGTGAGGTCATTAAAAAAAATTAAATGTGTATATTTTATTTTTGAGAAAGACATTTTATTAATATTTAGTCCAAAAGTCATACAATTATTTTCATAGGATGAAAATATCTTTTTATGAATAACTATTTATATATATTCTCTTACTAATTATTATCACACTATTCTTTCATTAATTTTTGTTGGATATTTCTATTTCAATGCTTGGTTCAAATCCCCAAATGCTCTGAAAAGGGGAATGTTTGACTTGGGCCCAATTTTTGAGGGCTGACCTCGGCCCATTCCACGTTTAGGGAACAGAATCCCTAAACCTAATTCTCTCTTTATAAATGCGTCATTTATAGATGGAGGAGGCAGACTTTTGACAAGAGATAGAGAAGAAGAACGCAGTCGAGAGAGTGTCTCCTGTGAGTGTTTCTCTGTGAGTGTTCTCCGACGCAGTGCTGTTGAGAGAGAGAGTCTATGAGAGGTTGAGTGCAACCCTTGTAGAGAGAGTGTGGTTCCCTCCATTATTGGTGAGGTTGAGCGTTACTCCGGCTTGTGGCCGTGGAGTGTTTTGTAACCATTATTTTGATAGTGGAATTTTCTGGATAAGGTCTCGTGGGTTTTCCTCATTGAGGTTTTCTCCCACGTAAAACCATTCATGTGTGTTATTACTCTCTTGTTCTTGATTCTGTTATTTGTGATTTACGTTTCCGCATTTTTGTTTACTGTTTGGTTGATTCTGGGTGGAGTCTGTAACTCCCCAATTTTACCGTTTGGATTGGTAGAGAAGGTGACGTGCACCACCGAGTTCTCCCAACAATTTTTTATGATGTGCTTAATTTTTTTTTCAATTCCTCAAATTCCATTCATGTCCAAATTAATGTTCATCCAACTGAATAGATTTTTCTTTCCGTCTTATGTTTCTTTTTTAACAGACATTTTTTCTCTCATTTTTAATCTATAGTAATCGTCAAACACACGAAAATATAATAAAAGTTTTTATAATAAAAATATTTTAATAATTATAATATACTTTCAGAAAAAATAATTCAACCAAACATATATTTAATTATTTCCAAGAATAAAAAAATCCCAACCAATTTTATTAATTAACTAAATATTTTTTTATTAATACTCAAAAATAATATTCTTATATTATATTATCAGAAAAATATTTCCAAGACTAAAAGACTAAAACAATTATCAGTAAAAAACGTATCCTTATATGTGGCATCCTCGTCAATTTAGTGAATTTATCCATCGAGAATGAAGACATTGGTAATTTGATTTTTTATTTATTTATAATTCTTTAACTTTGATTTAAAAGCTTCCAAGCATAAGGAAGAATGCAGCGGATGATTGGCCATTGGATCTGCCGAACAAGTGGGGATATTGCGTTTCACTTTACCTGACAAAGTTAGTGGCATGGCGGGCTTATATTAACAAGATTTTAGTTCTTATATTTTTTGATATTTTAGATTTTAATCCTTGAATTTTTAACTGGTCAATATTTCTTACCTCTTTTTAATGTTTACTTTTAGTCTTTGGTCAGGGATAATAGAAAAAAAAAAAGACTAAAACTAGTGGAAAAAAAGTTTAGAAATTAAAGTTATATTTAAAAATATTAGTTGACAAACTAGTTGGAAGCTTTTAAGTAAGTTTATAAAATTATAAGTGTTTGATAAAACTAGTTATTGAAGTAGTTAAAAAATGTAAAATGATATATTTAAAAAAAGTAATAAAGAAATTGAATAAATACTTTAAGATAAAAATAGAATAAAATATAAAAGTTATAAGCTAATGTTTTAAAAAATGCTAGTTTAAGTAGTGTTTAAAGTAGCTTTCAAAAAACGTTAGAAGTTATTTATAAAAACTTGTTTACCAAATAATCAAACAAATTTTTCAGCTATTAAAAAAGTCAAAAATTAACTAAAAGAGTTTGTCAAACATAGCCTAAAAATAAAAATCCTAAAAAATTTAGAGACTAAAAAGATAATAAAACCCATAACAAGTAAAAAGATTGATTCCCTAAAAAATGATAGAATTAGGGTTTCATTAATCAATGTAGATTTTAATATATATATATATATATATATATATATATATATATATATATATATATATATAATGCTATGGAATAACAAATCCTAACATAGCTCCAATTAAATTTAAATTATATTAACTATTAATTACTCTATCATATTAATAGTTCAACACGTCCTCATAAGATCGTGGTTGCAAAAACAATATCAATCTCGTTCTTTATTAGTTTGTGGTGCGAAAATGCAATGATTTTAGTGAGGAGATTCACGCATTGATGACTAGATGAAATATGAGAAACTTGAAGTTGCTTGTTGGCTACTAGATCTCTCACAAATTGAAACTCAATGCAAGGTGCTTCATACATAGTGAAAAATAGGATTAGTACAAATATACAATAAAGCATGACAAAATATTAGGGGTAATTGAGTATTTTTAGTTTAATATTTTTCTATTCTTCTTAACTTATTTGACTTCTCTTGGATTTTTATTTTCTCATTCTAATTCGATTTTTGCCTTAGGCAAACAAGTGAGCTTAATTGATAATTGTTGATTATTTTCAGATTTTTTGCTTACTTGACCTATCTTACTTGTGCAAGACCTAGAGAGCTCTATAGAACTCCAAATGGCGCATATGAGTAGTCCCTAGAAAGATAAAGAAAATATCTACAATTTTGTCAGAAATAAGTCGATGCCAATTCCATCATTTTGAGGGTCATTTTAGGCTTGGAAGTCAGAATCACTGCATTTGAATTTTGGGCTGCGAATTAGTATAATTAGTAATTAATTAGATTAGATGGGTCTAATCATGGTCCATCCTTTCCTACTGAATCAGTCACTATATTTTAGTGATTTTAGTTATTTGGATTTTTACACTTCTTTTTAGCAAAAACATGTTTTGTAGTGACTTTTAGAAGTTTTTAGAATTAAAACTCTTTATCTTGTTTTCTTTCAACTGTTCTTCATTGTTATTCACTGTTCTTCATTTTCATTTCTGTTCTTCCACTTTCTTGCATTAATTTTGTGGGGCTTCCATTGATGATGATATTGGAAGGCTAAACAATCAATCAATCCAAGGATCCAGCCCCAAGCAAAGAGAATTTGAGTTCTTGTTTGGTATTTCAATTTCTGTATGAATCTTCAATTTCTTCTTCAATCCTCTATTCAATTTTCATGATTATGAATGTGTTTAGGATGTAAAACGGATTCGGTTATGGATTCATTTCCTAATTTCAAATTTTAATCACAGATTATTTGAATGATATTTCAATTAGGTTTGTGGTTTCAATTAATTTAGGGGTTAATTCGATTGAACTGCTTTTAATGAAATTGAATGAACTTTCATAACAAGATCATTATCTGAGAATTATGATAATTTGCATTGCTTGGTTTGATGAATCGGATTGATGTTCTTTAATCTGTTTTACATTACCTTTAATCAATTATGTTAGCTTCTTCAATTCTAGTTTGCATTTTTGCAATTTTTGTTTATCGCATGCAAACTGTTTGATAAAAATTCCCCTATTATTTACTAGTGAATTGAAGTTGGAACCATATTGATTGTGTCTCTGAGTCGACCTAGGTTAATCCTGTGCTACAGAATTAACATAGTTTAATTATTTTTGAGCGATACGACATCGTTTATCAAGGGATGGGTATATAGAACCAGATTTGCAAACTGATCCGTTAAGCTCGTAAACATGACGAATAATAAACCTATTTTTTTTTAAAAAAAAATCACATACCCATAGGAAATTTTAGACTTGTCCCATGAATCTTATAAACTTCACATGGGCTTAATCCACGGGTTAACAGGCTAGTCTGTGAAATTTCAAAATATGGTGTATTTAAATTTAAGAATGTTTTATGTTTGTTTTTAAGACAATAACACTTCATCCTTTAGACATTATGACTATGTATAATTGGTGTATATTTGTCATTTGGACTATTGTTAAAACATTTTGATGCTTTTAGTATTGAGACTATTATAAATGTTGATACTTAATATTTAGGATATGTTTGACAAAATTAGCTGAAAAATTAGTTTATCAAAATTATAAGTGTTCAATAAAAGTAGTTGTTAAAGTAGCTGAAAAGTGTAAAATAACAAAAAAAAATGATTTATTTTAAAAGGGTAATTAGAAAATTAGATAAATATATTAAGGATAAAAATAAAAGAAAATATAAAAAGCTATATGCTAGAAGCTAACATTTAAAAACAACTACATCAAGTAGTATTTCAAAAAACACTAGAAGCTACTAAAATAACTTGTTTACCAAATAGTCAAACAAGTTTTACAACTAGTAAAAAAAAGTTAAAAATTAGCTGAAATGTTTTGCCGAAGATAATTTTAGTGTGGTAAAATGTGGGTTTCATGGGCTAGACCGATCCGTCATACTCATTAAGGGACTCATTTCTTTTAACATACATATTTCTATGCACACAAAGACTTTGAAATCGAACCTTGATCACATGCTTGAGATGGTATGATTATATGCCAACTATATCACACTATGTTGGTGAGATGCATCACTATTAAAACAAGTTTTATAGAGCAAAGCACAAATAAATAGTAGCTTGTTATTGTAAACTAGTAATACATTCAAGTTTTCTTTAGTTACAAATCATATCCGAATATGTAATTTATGAACCATTTGCTTCTCATTACCCTTCTGGGGAATTTGGCTTTTCTTTAGTTACAAATCATATCCGAATATGTAATTTATGAACCATTTGCTTCTCATTACCCTTCTGGGGAATCTGGCTTAACTTCTCTCATTTTGTGTAGGCTAGGCATGAAGTTAAAATGATAATTATCCAAACTTTCAAAAACTTTGGTAGCCAGTTCCATGGCATAAGCATAAGCCTGACCAAGTTATTTGGCAATCACAAGTGAAACCAATCTGTAACCCTTGTGTATAGTGTGTTTTTTCTCTACATTCTCTTAGTTACCTTGGATAAAATGAGCTATGAGACATAGTAGCCAATGAATCTGCTGGATTGAGAGGGTAAAATGGCTCATCATTTTGGTCATGTAGTTCCATGATACTTTCGTTTATAAAGGTTGGATTGGAAGGAGCTTCCAATTCCAAGTTCTCCTCCTTCTTTGTTAGCATCTTTAATGCCTTTAACATAGATGGTCTTAAGGAAGGGATTTTTTGGTGCATAAAAGTTCTATGTGCAACACTCTTACAACGTCATTCTGGACATTGCTTCTATGGTTGTCATCCAACACTAGACATGGATCAATTAATTGTTCTGCAGTCCCAGACTGAAAATGCTTCCATGTCTGATTAATGAAAGAAAGGTACAAGTCAATTCACCACGCAATCATGTCTTAACTAGTTGAAAAACAATTAGGACAAATTAACTTATATTATGCAACATACTTTGTAACTAGACTGTTCAAATATTTTGATGCTTTGCTCCTATTGTTTAGTCTTCCAGTAATTACTTCTACCAGTAACACTCCAAAGCTATATACGTCTCCTTTTTCTGTTAATTGACCATGTGCTAGGTAACCTGAAGCCATATAACCCCTGCAGGTCCAAAAGCAAAAGATGAGTAGACCACTATTCCAAGATATAAAACTATGCACCCCATTGTCCAGAGGCTCCTCACTATGCGAAGGTAAGGGAAAAAAATATTGTATGTAGCCTTACTCTTGCATATGCAAATAGACTGTTTCTGGATTCGAACCCATGATCAACAAGTCACTAAGTCATAACTTTAGCACTGTGTCAGGACTCGCCCTAAAAAAATACCAAAATTACGTACCCCATTGTCTAGAGGTCATGTAACACCCTGAAATTTTACAAGTAGAAAGATATTTGTGTTGATTAATTGTTTAATATAAATCTTGAAATCTGTAAAAGTGTTTTGCATGGGTGTTTGTGCGTAAAACGTGAAAGTCAAATCTTGTGGCTGAGATAAGCTTCCGTACACGCATAGTAAAAATTGTGGTGGCTATGGTGGCTGTTTGGTCACACAAGTGGGTAATTATGGTGGCTGAGATAGCTGACTGATTCAAATTGTTGGCAACTTGCCTCAATTCTTCATCTATAAATAAGCCTGCATTGGAAGAATGGTTCACTCTCACTTCTAGGTGTGTTTTTCTTCTTTTTCTCTCTCTAAAAATCTTTGCACCAGAAATCTCTCTCTTCCACCTTATGTACCACTTTAACTCTCAAGAATCACCGTAGCAGCGGTGAAAAATCCTCTCCTTTAAGAGGAATTGGTGAACGAAGTGAAAGATTGGGCCTTGAAGCCCGAAGGCATGTGAGAAGAAAAAACAAATTTTTTCCAAGCGGAAACACACATACCACACAAGAATCATTCTTTAAGACATAGATGTTACCTTGTTTATATTCAAAACTTGATGATCAAGGATAGGCTTGAAGATACAAGCCCTCTAATGTTGATCCACACCACTTCTTGTCAAGACTCAAGAATACTTCTTGAAGGCCACCAACAAACACCAAAGGAGGCAAGCTAGGCGCACCAATGGAGAGGAAGAAGGTTAGGTTTTAGAGTGTTTTTACTTATCTAAGAGACTCACCAATAGATGATATTGGTGGCTGAATTTTCAGCCAAAACTCACACAAAAGGGCACGTGAAAATAGAGGAAAGTAGATTAGGGTTTTCCCTCTAAAAAACTATTATAGAACTATGATCACAATAGCACATTTTATAGAAGAGTTTGAGTCAAATTTTTAACCAAAAAATCTGATCATGAAGCATCCCACACGTGAAGATAAGATAGAGTTGTTGCATTTCAAAAATTGCCAACAACCTCCTATCTTATCCTCCTAAGACCAAGTCAATTACTTGGGATTTATTTTTGCCAAAAGATAATCATATATCAACCGTGTATATGCCTATAATTAGCCATCAAACTTCTTCCTAAAATCTAGGACATGACCATGATAAGATTCTAGTTGAATTCAAATTCAAATCTAGCTCTTATCTTCTCCTTTTGATATGAAACTAACTACTATAGTTAATTCATATTTAAATTCAAATATTTAAATTCAAAATTTAAATTATCAAATTTAAATATTAGATAATTAATTTAACTATTTAAATTAATTACTAATGTCTTGGACTATCCAAGCCCATTAACTCCATTCATGCGCCCCTCTCTCTTTAAGATAAGTATCCAAACTCTTTCTTGGGCCAACAATCATTATTAGGCCCAAAACCTTTAATGCTATAATGTCATGACAATAAAGTGTTAATATGTGACCCATTAGGCCCAACATAGCTACTGACATAAATGATTTTGGGCCCAACAAGGCCACTAACCATTTAATGACAACACAGAGCACTAGCAATGCTTTGTTGCCCCAGAACTAGTTAGGTAAATGACAAGATCATCCTATTAAATCTATTTGGTTTTCGTATGTATTTCCTTTTGTCTCGGTTACCTTCCCATAAAACCTAGGGTAAGGAAACGTATCAGCCCTTGCGGTCTAGGGTAAGCTTTATTGCAAAATAGGGAGTCTCCAATTTTATTGACTCTAAAGGCAAATCATCTCATGATTTCTTTTACTATGCATAGATTCCCGAGTCCCGTAAATGTCATCCTGATTTCTCTGGTTTACAGATAACCTAATCTCTCACAGAGATTTGATGAATTCCTTCAGCTAGTCACCCTAGACTTGTGTTCTTTCAGGACATGCCCAAAGGTATACCTATGTGTCTCCATGTTTCAGGCAGATGAGGTATACAATCAAAGCATGTCTTCTAGAACACAGTCTAGGTGAAAACTTCTGGTCTAAGGAAAGACACATCCAAATAATAAGAGACTACTCTAATGATACTATCTGTGAGATTTCCTCATAGAGTTTCTTTGTGGGTCCGTTTAGTGCGAGCTATACCCTTATAGGTCCACCCACGACTTTAGCTAAGACATCTCCATGTCTGTAGCTCATGAGGTCTTTACCTTGTATCTGCATACAAGTAGATAAGCCGTGCTAGTCTTATCCGAGATCACTGATCCCCATTCTTAGTGTCTCTAGACTAGGAGCTTAAAATTTAGGAGTAGACATCTGGTATCCTTGAATCCTCATGATCTGATCCCATCACTGATACTCAAGAGATACCTATTCTATTCCAAGGGTTTTATCCAGTTACTCATATACTAATAATGATATCGAGATAGAATATGAAACAAGATAAAGAGCGCTTATAATTTATTCATGACAATATGAAAAGTACATGTACGTCCTAATCTAATGAAAAGATTGTCTCTAGGACATCCATATACTAACACGAAGCATAATCCTTTCATTCCTCGTTGCTGAGAGAACTTGTGTTCGAACAAAAATTCACGTTAAGTGTGAAAGAAAAGAATCCCTATTGAGGTAAGGGGAGTTTATTGTGTTAATAATGATTTTTGATATCATGGTTGGGTTAAAGTGTGTATCTGTTATTTAATATACTGCGTAAAATATATTGACGATGTCAGTAAATGGTGTGAGGAAGACGACTACCGGGTTGTGTTGTGACGTCGATTGTCGGGAAGGGTTGGCTGATTGGGTAATTTTAATTTAATATTTTCTATTCTTCTTAGCTTATTTAACTTCTCTTAGACTTTTATTTTCTCATTCTAATTCAGTTTTTGCCTTAGGCAAACAAGTGGACTTAATTGATAATTGTTGCTTATTTTCGGAGTTTTTGCTTACTTGACCTATCTTCCTTACGCATGACCTAGAAAGCTCTATAGAATTGTCAGAGATAAGTCAAGGCCAAGTCTATCATTTTGAGGGTCATTTTAGGCTTGGAAGTCAGAACCACTACACTTGAATTTTGGGCTACGAAATTGGTGTAATTAGTAATTAATTAGATTAGTTGGGCTTCATTATGGCCCATCCTTTCCTACTGACTCAGTCACTATATTTTAGTGATTTTAGTTATTTGGATGGACACACTTCATTTTAGCACAAACACATTTTGTAGTGACTTTTAGAAGTTTTTAGAATTAAAACATTTTCTCTTATTTTCTCTCAACTGTTCTTCATTGTTCTTCATTTTCATTTCTGTTCTTCCATTTTCTTGCACTATTTTCGTGGGGCTTTCATTGATGATGATCATGGAAGGCTAAACAATCAATCAATCCAAGGATCCAAGCCCAAATAAGGAGAATTTGAGTTCTGGTTTGGTATTTCAAATTCTGTGTGAATGTTCGCTTTCTTCTTCAATCCTCTATTCAATTTTCATGATTATGAATGTGTTTAGGATTGAAAGCGGATAATTTTGAATTTTAATCATAGATTATTTGGATGATATTTCAATTAGGTTTGTGGTTTCAATTAATTTAGGGGTTAATTCGATTGAACTGATTCTAATGAAATGGAATGAACTTTCACAGCAAAATAATTATCTGAGAACTATGATAATTCGTATTTCTTGGTTTGGTGAATTGGATTGATGCTTTTTAATCTATTTTAGAATACCTTTTATCAATTCTGTTAGTTTTTATTTTGCTACTTTTTTCTGTAATTTTTATTCACGCATGCAAACTGTTTGATACAAATCCCCCTATTATTTACTAGTGAATTGAAGTTGGAACCATATTGATTGTGTCTCTGAGTCGACCTAGGTTAATCATGTGCTACAAAATTAGCGTAGTTTAATTGTTTTGAAGCGATACGATATTGGTTATCATTGGCCGAGTTGTATGTGTCAAACCTTTGTGTTGTGACGTCGGCTGCCGGGAAGGGTTGGTCGAGTTGTATGTGTCAAACCTTTGTGGTTTGATGTCGACTACCAGGAAGGATTGACCGAGTTGTATGTGTCAAACCTTTGTTTGTGACGTCGGCTGTCGGGAAGGGTTGGCCGAGTTGCATGTGTCAAACCTTTGTTTGTGACATCGGCTGCCAAGAAGGGTTGGCCGACTTACATGTGTCAAAACCTTTGTTTGTGACATTGGCAGCCGGGAAGGGTTAGTCGAGTTGAGCGGGTTCGTTACTTGGCAGAGCTCGTATGTTATTGGGAAAAGAGCCACCGGGTTACTTACTAGGCACAACTTGTATATCTTGAGAAAAGAGCTGCCGGGTTCGTTACTTGACGAAGCTCGTACCTTCTTGGGAAAAGAGCTATCGGGTTCCTACTCAGCAGAGCTCGTACCCGTTTCCTTGTGAATTACCGAGCTTCCTTACCCAAATAACCTTGTGTCATTATCCAACCTTGTTCGGATTATTACATCAGTTGTTATGGCTAGGTGTTAATCCGGTCATCTAATACTGTACCCATGTTCACTTGTTTGTAGTGTTTATGAATGACGTATGTGATTACATTGAGATTGACCATTGTATTGGCTTGAGTTGTTAAATGCATTGATACCATGCGGAGTATATGGCATTATCCTAACCGGGATGAGTTAACCCGGGCAGGGCCATACATTGATGGTACCCATGGTAATCTAAATGCGTTTGGATATACATAAAATACCCACCAGGGTGTATGGCATTACCTTAATCGGGACGAGTTGATCCTGGGGACGGGTCATACATTGATGGTGCTATGGTGATATTTTATGTGTTGACGTGAGATGCCAAGACTGGATGGTTAACCTTGCAAGGACCACGGTCAGTGCATCAGTGTACCCGAGAATGGTTCAGTATATATGTATATGGGGAGTGTATGACATTATCCTACCCGGGTCGAGTTGAGCACGGGCCTGAGTCATACATTGATAGAGCCCATGTACATACTTCATGCATAATGGAAATAGGATGGTGGCAGTAGGGTACAGAGGTACTAGAGGGGCATCTCTGTTTGGAACTCCCTTGTGACTCAAGGCTGATCACCATGAGGGGGAAGCGACCTGTGCATGACAGAGTGACCTTGATGAGCTTTTGCATCATTTTTCTGAGAGAGGCTATTTCCATGAGGATGGTACCAAATTGCATTGACAAAGAGATAAGTCTGGAACATGCATCATGACTAGTCATTTTAAAGTGAATTGTGAAATGTATTTGCACGGGTTGCCCATGATTGAATGCGTGATAAAATATTTGAATATTGTTGTGATTTTGCAACGACCAAGTTGTCTTTTTATAACTGATGATATTTATTTAATTATTATTTTACATGATGGACTCACATTTGCTTTGTTGTTCCTTGTGAATTGGTACCTGTGATGATCATGAACCATGTTCGCATGAGCAGATGGACAACAGTAGGTGACCGGGAAGATGACTTACATTGGTTGGAGCCGCCAAGTAGCCGGGATGTAGATGGGCTAGATCCCGAGCAATGGTTGTATTTTTGCTAGTTACACCCCTTGTTCTAATGACTACACCCCAACGTTGTGCTAGTTACACCCTGTCATTTAAATCCTTATTTCTTTTGAGAATTTTGTACAATTTAGACTTGGTTATTTATAATTACCACCAACTTATGATTATTAATATACAAGTATTATGATGTATTGTCTCTTTGTATATTCAAGTTTTGATATTCATTACACTTACGAAAAATTTACTACTATTTTTTTTATAAACAAACTTAAAGGGATTTTTAGACATAAATTACCATTAAAAGCATAATTAAGAGTATGATACAGTAGCGATAAGGCGGGTCGTTGCACTCCTTGCTATGCATAGTAATACATAGTAATTACGATTTTTCTACAATAGTTTGGTTTCTGCTAAAATTTGTTCAATGATGAACGATGGTATGTTGTTAGTTGTAAAAAAGTGCAATATTGGTAATAAACCCTTACAAAGTTCCAGCAATAGCAACAATAGTTGTACTAATGTGGCTCTTATCTTCTTGAAAGGATCTAGCCAAACCAAAATCAGCGATCTTAGCGCGAAGCTTTGCATCCAATAAGATGTTGTTGGCTTTTATACTTCTGTGGATTATCCTAATGTTGGAGTTCTCATGTAGGTAAACCAATCCTTCAGCTGTCCCAATGATAATGTCATATCTCTTGTCCTAGATTAGTTCTTTACCTTGTTTTTATCTAGAATATATAAGGATTTTTTTTTTGAGAAAAAATGTATTAAGTTGACATTTCATGCTAACCATGAAATGAAGGGATTTTCAAATTTGAAATGAGACAATTTGTTCATGAGTTGAGTTATTACCAAATATGAAGCGATCAATACTTCAGTTAGGTAGATATTCATATATAGAAGGCTTTCAGGTCCTGAACAACTGCATCCTAAGAGTCTGACTAGATTCTTATGTTCCACACTGCTAATTATGTTGAATTCATTGTAGAAATCTGCTGCTCTATAATTGTTGTTGAAGTATAATCTCTTGATAGCAATCTCTCTTCCATCAGCAAGAACTCCTTGCAATAATTTTTTTGTTAAGAGTGGCTTTGAAATGTAAAATATGGTGGGGAATGAGGATGTAGGTTTGCAGAGGCCAAAATCACTATATAAACTGTTTCAAATCCTCCTTGTCCAATCATGTTAGCTTCATAAAAAGAATTAGTAGCCTTTTCAAGTGTAGAATACTTGAAGTTCAAGCTATTGTGGTGAAGGCTCTTAGATAACTTCTATGCATCATTTGAACCTAGAAAGAAGAATGACAATTGAGATAAGGAACTTGTTGAAAAAAATTGTGCTATAATACAATAATGATTTCATATTTTATTAAATAGGATTAAGAGGAATGAGATGGAGACTATGATATAAATACATAATACAAACAATTACAAAGATATTCTATCTTGTAACTAGGAAAGATGTGACTTCTGTGTTTTTGTTTAGAGGTGTTCATGGGTACGGGTCACCCGCGAATCCTAATTGACCAAAATCAATCCGAACAGTTTAGATTGAATCATTTATGTATTTTGGTAAAACCGAACCAAATCCATCAAAATCGTTCATGTACAAGTTGGGTCATGGGTTTAGATCTATAGATCCGATCAAAATCGAACTGAACCGATCAAAATCGATAAAAAATTATAGAGTTGTTTGGTTTGACTTTATAAATACTGTTAATATTGAGACTCCAAGTGTTGAAACTACATATGCTTATAATATTAATGAATCATATTTTGTTCATTTGTTTTAGTAAATTTGGTTGTAACAAATCTGGTTGTACCAAAGTTTATTACAAGAAATAGTTTGTAGGAAATAATTGTGATTCAAACTATTATAGTAAATCTCATTGAAGAATACTTTGTTTTCATTTGTATTAGTCTATTTTAGAATATTATGTTGATGATATTAAATGAATCAATTTTACTACTTTTAGACATTTGATAATATTGTGTTAGGGTAAATAGTCATTTTCATCTTTGAATGTGTAAAGTATTGACAAATTTGTCCCCAAAATATGAAGATTCAAATTTTAGTCCCCGAAAGTAAAAAAGGGACAACAAATTCATTCATCTGTTATTGTTAATGAAAGAGCATACATGACACAAAGGGATAAAAATATCACAAAAATGATTGTCAACATGACTATTGAATAGATTGGACCAAAATGTCTGTAAGTTTCCATTTGACTAATTTGTCAGACCCCAAATTTCATTTCATTGAAGGATAAAATATAATTTAATCTTTATATTTTTCCTTTTTTTTGTTCTAACCTGTAAAATATAATTTAATTCTTCCATGACCAACACACTTGATTTTGTTCTAACTTGTAATTAAGAAAATTTCTTTTAAAAAATTGTATTACCAACTCAAAGGACAACAACCAATTAAACACATATCTAACGTTTCCAAGTGTCAACTTCTCTCTTAAACAGGACTGGGTCTAACACATAAGGATTTTCAAAACCCACTAAACAATAGGGACACAAAACCATATCAACGTTGATAATAATAATTGCAACACAGAGAGAAAGAATAAAATAGAACAGATTACATCCTCATTCGAAATCACACTTCAAAAATCAATGTCGACTTGACAACCTTAAATGTTGCTTCAACTTCTAAGGATGTATTCTTGATAAAAACACCAAATTTATGACAACTTTTACGGTGTGAAAAAGAACCCAAGAAAACGATATGTAGAGAGAGAAAAAACTCATGAATATCCTATGATATTATTATGTTTTAACAATGTGCCAATGATGTCGGTAGTTGAAAAAACAAGCAAATAATTGTAACAAATTTGAAATATATGTAAATGAATATACTAAAATTTGAATTTTCGTCTCTCAGAACGAATTTATCAGCACTCTACACGTAAATTGTCCAATGAAAATTTACTGACATTTTGGTTAAATGAAAATTTACTGACATTTTGATCTAATCTATTCTGCAGCCATGTTAATAATCATTTTTGTGACATTTTCGTCCCTTTGTGCCAGTAGGATATTTCATTAACGGTAATGGACAAAAGTTAATAGATGAATGAATTTGTCGTACTTTTTTCACTTTCGATGACTAAAATTTAAATTTCTATCTTTTGAGGACGAATTTGTTAGGTCTCTACACATTTAGGGATGAAAATGACTATTTACCCTATTTTGTTAATTGTATTGAATATTTGGATGAATCATGATATAAAATAGTAGTTCTAAGAAAAAAAAAATCAAATTTAAATGAGTAACCCATTGACCTGAACCGAACAAAACCGTTCATGAATGAGTTGGGTTGGATTTAAATTTTTTTTTCTTTCGAAAATCAAACCAAACCGAACTAATCAAATTTGATTAGGTTGAATCTTAAATTTGATCAAAATCGATCCAAACCGACCCACAAACACCCCTACTTCGTTTCATTGAATATATCTCTGTTTGCGGATATAAGCCACAATAGGTATTGCAACTACCAAAACAATCACTGAACTGACCACTGCAACCACTATCACTAATACATTATCTGCACGAGTCAGCAAAATGAACTCACACCATTAGGTCTAAATTTTTCACACTGCTAAAAGCTGGATCCTAACAAAATAACCAGAACACTCAATTACACTGAAGAATAAAAATGCAATTTATTTACCTCCTGAACTTCGATTTTCCTGTTCCTTGTTAAGAAAATCTCTGTCCGAGTACCTCATGAAGCATCATGTGTTCAATGCTCTCTCTTCATTCTCAAGACTAGCTCTACAGGACCTTGTGTCCAAACTCCTCCAATAATTATCCAGAACATAGGCTGAATCATTTGCTGTTCCTGCCACAGAAACCTCCTCCCTAGCATACCCTTCATTGTTTGGTCAGCTTGAACAGCACTCAAAACAGCCTTCTTTGCTGCAGCTTGAAAATTTGTGCTCTTCCTTGTTGCGTTTCCACAAACAGCCTTGTCTCCTGGCCCTGTGTACTCATCATAGTAGCTATAGTTTTCAGCCCTCATGAAGCAACCATCGAGGAATATGCGATCGCCATTATAAGAAAGCATTGGGAAAGAACCGTGCGACCCTCAGCATAACATAACACAGTCAAGTAATGAGAGATCACTATAGCCCTGAGCATATCCATAGTAAAAAGAAAATATAAGATTATATATAAAATTATAAAAACTTGAATAACGATCAAAATATAAAATATTAATAACACAGCAATCAAATGAGAAATGAATAAAAAAATACACAAAAATAGTACCTGCTGCAAAGCGATCGCAGAAGAAATCATGAAAGACAGACAAAGTAAGATGACGTTGAAGTAGTGCTTGGTTCCCAATGTTTATTTCCTAGTCCTTGCTTAATGCATTAAATGGTGTATTGCTATAAGATTTTTCTTCTCTTTTATGTAGGTAATTAATATCAAATGAAGTAATAGAATTAGAGTAAAAGGGACCAAAATGCTTACCAAAAGAGAAATAGAAATATACAGTGATAAGTAATCTATTGATCGAGAGACAAAGAAAGAAATAAGAAACTACTTAAATCTAATCTAAATAAAAGAGTCTAAAAGGAAATGCTTACTCTGATAACATTTTGCTCAAGTAGAGAATATAATTTACCAATTTATTTGACAACTATAAAACGACAATGTATAATTAATATCAATTAATAGCTATAAATATTATCAAATTTAAAATAGTAATAATTAAAGAAAAACTAAAAGTCTTATTACTGTTGTTTAAAATTAATATTAGACATCAATTTTACTATCGAGGAAAAGTGAATAAATAATAAATAGAGAAAAACTAAAAGTCATATTATCTTATCATAATTTAATCACCAGAATAAATGTTATATTTTTAAGCTTAAAGTTATGAGAAAAATTAAAAGTGTATACATTAATATTAGTCACAAATGACTCGATAAAATTCACATCTCATATAATTTAAAATTATGTAAAATCTGCTTTTACTTATTGTTAACAAATTTATAGTTTGCGGCTTTGCGCATAAAAAAAAAGTTATAGTCTTTTATATTTTTAATAATTTTCATTATAAATCCTAAATATTAAAACTTTGCTATTAGTAAGTGCATCCGTGCATGTCACTAATCTGATTCAATTCATTTTGTCATCACTAATTATTTTATTTTCAGAAACGTTTTTAAACTTGATTTCTATCAGATTGGTTTGAATTAATTAATATTATGTAATTTTCGTTATTAAAGTAATTAAAATAAAAGATAAAAACGGAATTTATGTTGACTTTAATTGTCATTAATATTCTGTTATCAATTGGGTGAATAATTCAATTTTTTTTAGGAATTCAAATTATTATTTAAATGATAATAATTTATTTAATTTTTTGGTATATACCATTTTAACACGGAAGTTAAGCTGACTCTAATTGTCATTAATTTTCCGTTATCAAATTGGCTGAATTGTTATTTTTTAGGAATTAATAATATTATTTAAATTATCAAAACTTAGCTCATTTTTTCGTACATACAAATTAACTTATTTTAATAACATTGCACGTTTTCAGCATAAATATTTTAAAAGTAAATTTCAGCATAATTTATTAACTAATAGTGATAAATTGAATAAATGTATATTTTCATAATAAATGAGATTTTACTCTAATTTTAAAAAATAATCATTATTTTAAAAACTAATTGTAAGAAATTTTAAAAATAATTGCGTCATTTCAATGACTACTATGAAATTAAAGTTTTGATACGAGAGTTCTAAAATGTTTAAGTGAATGTTATATAATTGAATAATTGAATATGATCAACGATTGTTGTTGTTGTGAAATTAAAATTTTGATTTGATAGTTCTAAAATATTTAAAATTATTATTATTTGAAAAATATAACACGAAATCAATGAGAGTTATAAGATTATAAAAAAAATCTAATTGTTTTAAAATGTTTAAGAATTTTTTTACCAAAAATTTTGTGGAATTGAATGAATGATTGTTGTCAAATTAATAATAAAAAAAGCTAATGGTTCTAAATTGTTCAAGCCTTTTTATTCAGTATTTGTTGGCAAAGTAATAAAACAAATATATTTTTTTTACAAATCTAATGGTTCTAAAATGTTAAGCATTTTTAAAAAAAATTGCATTTAATCAAATCAATGATTTTTGTCAAATGAATAAAACAAAAACTAATGGTTCTAAAATGTTCAAGAGTTTTAATCAATGATCGTTGACAAATTAACAAAACAAATCTAATGGTTCTAAAATGTTCAAGCGTTTTTATGATAATAAAAAAATTGCACTCAATCAAATCAATGGATGTTGTGATTTAAAATCTAGATCTAATAGTCCACAAATGTTCAAATATGCTATATATTTATTAAATCAAATCAACGACAATTGTTAAATTATAATTTCGATTCAATGACGAAAAAATATTCAAGTATGCTATACATTTATTGAATAAAATAAATGGTTATTGTCCAATTAGAACTTTGATGCAGCGGCTGGTAAAGCTCCAAACTTTTTTTACATATTGTATATAAAAGGTAGATATAGATAGATATAGATAGTCTCATTGGTGGGTACATTTTGCACACCAACTCTCATTCTTAATCTCTAATTTTCAATCTCAATTTCAATCTCTTACTTTAGTTTCATTTTTACAATATTTCTATATCTCATTTTTTTTCCTAAATAGATCTTCATCAATTTAATTCACAACCTCATCAATCAAAGAGCAATGGAAAAGAAGTTACAACATGTTCTAACAATAACCATTTGTCTAACATAGAAAATGTTACAATGAAAAAAAAAAAATGTTGCTACAACAAAAAGAATAGAGATAAAAAAGACACAGATCATAGTGATGTTGAATGACAGTCTAATCAAGGGCATATCTACCATGTCTGAGAATCAAGTTCTAGACAATAAATTGTATTGTAATTATATTAGGCATAAGTTAGGTAATTAGCCTAATGTTATAACTTTATTTTAACTAGTTGGTGACCTATGCAATGCATGGGTCATTCTTTTAAATTATTGGTCATTTTAATCAAATTTGTTAATCACTCTTAACTTACTCTAAACTATAATATTCATTATGAGAAAAAAATTTTCCTTAAAAAAATAATTAATGAGAAATTTCAGTAATCAAAATTAACAAAAACATATAGATAAAGGCTTTCAATTTATTAATAGTTATTTTAACTAATAAAAAAATATGTATTTAGACATGAAAAAGATATACTTTCTTGAGGATGTCCAGATTTTCTACATATACATCAAATTATAATTTTGTAGCATATTGTGACTAAACTCCCTCTCAAAATTCAAATCCATAACGTTCATCTTAAAAAAAAATTTCCTTCGTAAGACAAACAAAGTCAAGCGCTTTGTTTTAAATTATGATGTTTGATGATATTTTTAATTCCCTGAATGGATTTTTCATTGCGGTAAATTTTGTGGCAAGACTACAAATTTAGTAACCTAAGCATCTACAAACCAAAGTGTAAAAATTGAAGTTTATGGATTTGTAAAATTTTTATTCCCCATTATATTTGTACATTTCTTTTATGCATTATATTTGTATATTTCTTTTATGGTAAAACATTAATGAGAGGTGTTGTATTAAATATTTCTTGGAATAAAAAAAAAATTCTAATAAGCAAAATTATAATTGAATTGAAATAATTCAAATATTATAAAATCATTAATAGAATGGTATTTAATATGTATATCAATCCAACTTATTTATAATGAATTTAAAATTAAGAATAATAAATAAATATAATTGAATGTTTGTAATCATTAATATACTTTAGTTTATTATACTTAAAAAGAAAAAGGTTGTTATTTCATTATTGTTCGCTAATCAATTCCGTCAATCATGAACAATTATTAATGCATAAATTACGTGAATATTTGGACAGGATTGTATGCAAAAAGAAGTGGGAAATTTTGTTGCAGCACTTCTTTACTTTAATAATAAG
Source organism: Glycine latifolia (assembly GCA_013407115.1). Taxonomy (NCBI): domain Eukaryota; kingdom Viridiplantae; phylum Streptophyta; class Magnoliopsida; order Fabales; family Fabaceae; genus Glycine; species Glycine latifolia. Next base: position 19,232,934 of record CM023948.1, on the reverse strand, counting down.
AGATTAGCTCAAAGTTATAACTTTATTTTAATTAGTCCAATGTTGTAACTTTATTTTAATTTTTCTATCTCAGTATCAATGTTGTGTATTTCTAACCAACTTAATTTTTAGTGATAAATTAAAAAAAAGTATATTATTTATATTTTTATGTATATTTTTTTCGTATATGTTGTTTCATAATTAATTATTTAATTTTTATATAACTAAATTTTAAATAAAACTATAAAAGTGAAATCCAAAGTGAAACCTAAAAAGATAATTTAAGAACTTAAAATGAATTATATCATTAGAACAATAATAAACATGAATTCTTATATCTAACAATAATAAACATAAATTCTTATATCCCATTTAATCCTGTAGGACTCACAAAAAGTAGCTTTTAAGTCCCACTGTACCACTCATGTTCTCTCTTGTCTCTTGATCCTAGAAAAACTCTAGAAATAAAAACTATTTTGCCAAATCCTCATCTGGTGAGTGCTTCCTCTTGATATTGTTAATTTATCTTCACAATCCAACCCCACCAACATTTGAATTTTCAACGTTCATTGGCCGTAACTTTCTCTTCACGTTACTATTTAAATCTTCAGCTGCCCCTCTCCCAATAAAAATATATACAAGCTAAGCATCTAACAGGGGAAGGTTTGTCTTCAATTTCAAAGGCATGGGTAATGAAATAAAAGGCATTTCTATTACTGAAACCAAAGGCTGTATGTATTTTATAGCAAATTTTAATAAAGTCTACAGTGTTTAGCATATCATAATAAATGATATAGTACAGCGACAATGTTGTAGGAGTTAGAAAGTTTTCTTTAGACTAAACAGTAGTTAACAATAAAATAAGGAACTTAATATAAATTAATGTTACATAAAAGAAAAAAATGCAAATGAAAAATCACTGGTGGTTACAAGTAAAATTCTTTGTATCCTTGCACCTTTCGTTCTAGGTGCATGGTAGAAAACTCAATCAGGTGTTAGTAGAGAACTCAAACTGTTAAAAAGCATATAGTATAATCAGCTTATTGATTCTTTTCTAGGTGACCTGTGTGATAATGTAATGTACAAGTTTTCAGCAAAATTTAACTTTTTTACCTTTCAGCTTTTTGTGAAACTGTAATCTATAATGGGTGGTAACTGTTGGCAGATGGTTCATATGGGGTTATGTCACTCCCCTTTCAATTCAGAGATGTACAAGGGCAATGCAATGCTGATAACTGAAACCACACTTTTTCAAGAAAGCAAGAATGCCAACAGCTTTTACAAGGGTAATTGGGGATTGTGAGCACAAAAAATGTTCCAGGAGAAAGGTTGTGTAGTGTAAGTTATCTAGGCTCAATCTGACTTTCACTTATGGTGTTCCCTGAAGACTGAGTGTTGGATCCAGGCTGAAAATTATATTCAGGTAAACCAGATTTGCTGAATTCTGAACTACTGGAATTGATGAACGGCGGTTGTGCTGGCTGAGGAATTTCGTGATTGTTATTAACCATTTTAACTACTACTGACATAGATGGTCTCAACTCTGCAGATGCTTGTGCACAAAGCAACCCTATCTGAAGCAGTTGGCATGCTTCCTCTGCAGGAAAAGCACCCTCTAGGGTCGGATCAACAACTTCATATAGCCTATTTGATCCATAGAGGCTCCAAACCTTGTATAAAAGAACACAAAAATGATCATCAAATAAGGACAGTTCTTAGAATTATGAGAATGCTTGTCTTGTTAAAAACATCAAATGAATTATTATGTTATAGCAACATTCCAAATGAAAACAGTTACCGTATGTAGGAGAGAGGATGAATTCATAATATAGGAACTGGTTTTTTTGCCAGATACAATTTCAATAACAAGAACTCCAAAACTGTAAACATCTGCTTTCTCAGTCAACTTCCCACGAACAATATACTCTGGAGCCATATACCCCCTAATATGAACACATAATAAACTGTCAGAGAATCATGCAGCATTAATATATGAATCATGTTTCAAATCTATAGAAGCAAGAAATCAACTAAAGGATTCATTTTTGTTTTAATTTTGTAACATGAGATATAGAAGTGCTCATCAATCATGAATATTTGGATTGCACTAAAACATGATTGCTAAAAGCTAATACAAACCCCATAACATTAGAGCATGGATTATTAAGAGTGCTTAGGAAAGAAACAGCCATTTATGCAGACAAAGGAATCATCATAATACAATGCCGAATAGATAATAAAAAAATGCCATTAATGAATGCAACAACAAAGTAAGCATCTGGTCCTTCACAAAGCTAGCAAGTAATATAGATTATAAAACAGTAACTAACGGAAGCCAGCTAGTATTTTTATTTGAAAATTCACCTTCCAGTCATGTAAGGCTTATGCAAGGTATTTCCCTCATTGATGGCACATACAGAACAACAAAAGAGACAGTGCACTTACAGTGTGCCAGCAATGGCTGTGCTAATGTGAGACTTGTCTTCTGGAAATAATCTAGCAAGTCCAAAATCAGCAATCTTGGGTGTGAAGTCCTCCTCAAGCAGAATGTTGCTTAATTTTATGTCTCTATGAATGATTCTCACATGAGATTCCTCATGAAGGTAGGCCATGCCCTCTGCAATTCCTAATATAATTTTATGCCTCATTTCCCAAGTCAGCGGTTGAGAAGTCCTTCTAACTAAAGTTGTTCAAATGGAACATAATAAGCAAAAGTTAATTTAAAGGAAATTTCTTTAAGACTGGAAATTAAATATAAAGTCACAACCAGAAAAGTGATCATGGAGGCTCTGGTTAGGCACATATTCATAAACAAGAAGGCTTTCAGGTCCTGTAATGCTGCACCCTAAAAGTTTCACTAGATTTTTGTGATGAATGCCACTGATCAAATTGACCTCAGTGAAGAAATGATCTGCCCATTGTGTTGTGTTATAGCTAAGCCTTTTTATGGCAACAGTATTTCCATCTGGCATAACTCCCTATATTGGAACAAAAAACATATAGTCAGGCAATATGTAAGCAACAAATAACACACAATATCAGAAATACTTACTTTATAAACAGAACCTGATCCCCCTTGTCCAAGCTTGTTGTCCTCATTGAAGTAATTTGTTGCTTTTTCAAGAACCTCGTAAGGCATATTTAGCTTGGACTTATTCACTGTGGCCAGAAGAGCGCCAAACTGTCTTCTTTCTGAGTAAGAACAAAATTACAACAACCTTCAGTATTTACAGCTTTAAGTCTCTCAGTCCTAAATATCAAATATTCATACCTCTTCTCCTTGTCACCACATTCTTCCTTATAAAGAAAACAACTGTCGCAACAACTAGCAGAAGAGCCAGGGCAGCAGAAGACGCAGCCAGAATTTTAGCTAGAGTACGTTTTCCTATCATAACATATTCAGCAACACCACTTTAGTGACATTCTATCAGGAAGGTGATCTTTCCAAGTATTTTATTTGTTAACAAGGGAAGATAAATTCCATGACAGATACAAACATCAAGGGTAAAAGATCCACCTGAAATTGCTCTAAAGAATAAAATCCTTTCTTTGAAAACCACTTAATAGAACAAAATAAATCATACATATCTACTTAAAATGCTACATATATTGTATATTTGAGTCATATAGCTTTTAAAAAATGGTCAGCCAGGGGTTTTGGTGTCTCCACGACCAGAATTGCAACCAATCAACAACATTTGTCCGTAATTTTTCACAGTATCCAGAATTGCGATGAAACTGCAACTGCCCGCAATTTATAACCTTGGTCGTATTCTCTACATATGGCACCAAATTTGCATTTTAATCCACATCATAATCAGAGAAACACTTGCTAGGATGGGAGAATCCATAGGCTAATTAAAATCCAAGAACACAAAGAGAATTAAGCAAGAAACAGGTGGCAAAACCATGGTTTTGAAACAACAGTCCGCAGTTGCAATTTCACAATGCCAAGAATGTTGGACTCATCCTTTGGCATCTTGACTGCAATTGTGGTAATTGCAGTCATATTTGTTTGTAATATCCTGCAAGAGGAATGCTAGAAACATACTTTGGATTTTAATTATCCAGCGTCGAGCAGGGTTGTTTTTCAGCCAAAAAACATCATCAGTCAACGCCGGCCAAAAAGTATTCCCAGCTGATGTTAGCCGAAAACAACTCTGGTCTATGTTCTTTGGGGCTGTTATTGTTTTAGAAAGTATTATTTTTAACACACTCTTCTATTGATTGAAATTTGTTGAGAATCACAAAATTCTGTGCCTCTACGACCTAACCAATCTCTTTCATAATTTTATAGTTTCCAAAAAATTTAAACAATCAGAGAATTAATGTAACAACAAGCATGTTAGAGATTGTGTTACTAAAACTCCTTTTTTTTCCCCATAATATCAAGGATTGTGATGAAACTGAAACCATAATTTAAAAAACCTTGCCCAAAACAGAGAGCATAACTTACCATGTTTTCCAGCGACTGCAACATCGCTAGAATTGTTATAAAACTTCTGCGAAGAGTACCTCAAGTAACAGCCAGCACTCAACGCCCTCGCTTCTTGCGTCGCACACGAACCAATCCTCGTGACAGCATCCGCCAAACATCTCTCACAAGCACTGCCATTCACAAACTCCCAGCACTGTGCCAATCCATAAACACTCACGTTCTTTCTCTCCACCGACCCAACGAAAAAACCATCGTTCTTCGGCGCCAACTCACTCAGGTTCCGAACCAAGGCCATAGCATTTGCCTTATAAACACCGCTACTACTGTTAGTAGCACTATTTGCAACACTGTTAGAATTGTTGTTACTACTATTATTTCCACACACGTTGGTGTCTTGGTCGCTTCGAGTTTCGCCGAAGAAGTTGTAGTCATCGTACCTGAAGTAGCAGACGGAGTTATAAGCTTGACTTGGTGACCAAGGAATAGATCATGGTACGAATTTCTCCATTAACAAAAAAAAAAAAAAACTAGAAACTAATATCAAGGCCTGCCAACCATAAGCGACTTGTAAAATAAATTTTAAAAGAATTTTTTACTTTCAATTTGTTGGAACTTTTAACTAAAATATGTAATTGTTTAATTAATGTATGAGGCGCTTTAATTTATAAATACTAATGATAAATACTATTTGTTTGCTAGTAGACCTAAAGGGTAACTGTGTAAGCTTGTTTAGCCTTAGGTCAACTTGAGTAACATTTGGCGATAAAAAAAACCTGAGGTAGCAGCCATCGAAGAACAAGCGGCCGCCACGTGTGCCTTTCTGGAAGGGGAGGCAGGTGAGGAGCTGCGTCTTGCACTGCGCCAGGCACACGTTGCAGTCGTTCTGCGAGAGGTCCCTCATGCACTCGCCGAAGGCGAAAACGGTGGCGTTTTGGGAGCCGTTAAAGACGGCACCGTGGCCGTGTGAGGTGGTGAGAGGGGTCAGCGCGTCCATCGCAGAGAGGAAGTTCGCGATGAAGACTTGGCGCCGGGAGAGGGATGAAACGGTGCGGTTCGTGCATAGCAGCGCGGCTCGCTGGGCTCTCGGGTCGGAAAGTGAGGAAGGTAAGAAGAAAAAACAGATGAAGAGAAACAGAAAGGAGGAAGACGAAGAAGAAGGCATTGGAGTTTGGATTCTTGTTTTTTGGATTTTGTTGATGGATATAGCTTGGAAACTTGGTGTTGTTTGGAGTACGACAAAATATAGTAGGTGGGGGAGTTGGAGAGAACAGGGTGGGCCAGAAATGAAGTGAAGATGGAAGATATAGTATAATAATAATAATGGTGACAGTACAAATTGCCTGTTTCAATTTACATACTTTCGATAGATTACCAACCTGTCAAAACTTTAATTGTAAACTTTGAATTAATATTTATTAAGGACGCTTAGTTTATATTTGATATCTTTCATATAAATATTATACGAGTGGAGTCAATGAAATCATTTAAGAGTAAAGTCTACAAATAAAAAACAATTATGTCTCTGTCTTGATTTGACCAGAGTCCGAGATTTGAAGGTGATGAAACCGAGTGAGGGACACTGTGGTCAACGGGAGGTGCAGAGACGGTCGGTCAGGTGATGTGTATGTCATGCGTATGCCACACTTACAAGGCAGCGTCCAGAATGTGTTGCGGTGGGGTCGTTGAACGGTTGAACAAGCATCTTTAATGGTTTTTTAAACAATTTTTGATGGTATCTGTAGTATTTTTTTAAAGTGTCCCGTAATTCACCCAATATTTTATTCTAAGGTAAGAAATCATAAAAAATTTAAGAAAATATACATATTTATATTTTTTTAATAAAATTTAACATTTTTTTAATATTTATAAATATAAATTAAAATAAATATTGGGTAAACTCCATTGAACGACTGTTTCTTTCCTTTCTTACAATTTTTTTTAAATTCAGTCAGCCAATTTTAATTTTTCCCCTCTTACGTGTTCGTCATTTAGTCAATTTATTTTTTTAATCTTTCCCTTCTCGCTCCCTTTCTCCGGAAGGTGCGTCCCTCACTCAGCCAATTTTTTTAATCTTTCCCTTCTCACTCCCTTTCTTCAGAAGGTTTAAACCACCCAAAATCATGCGCCCCTTTGCTCCCAATCCACAACCCGTTTACTCTCTGAAACCACCCCCACACTCGCGAGCGCCAATATCGTGGCCGTCTTCCACCTTCCTTGCGCGAAAGCCGTGCGTCGTCACCGTTAGTGTTCACGGTCAGTACCTTTGTTCTTTCATCTTCCTCCTTTGGTTCATTACTTCGGTATTCCTGTGGTTAGGAATAACAAATTCATTCTCAAATAATGATTTTTAATTGGTAAGAAACGAAATCGATTCCTTATATAAAGAATCGATCGTCCATTGAAGAAATTCGTTCTGCCATGTTTGTTCCAATGTATAAGAACTTGAAAGAAACGGTAGCTTACACTTAGAAATCCAGTAAGCAACTCCCATTAGAAAATGCTCTAAATGACTTTAAATTTATAAACATATGAACTGTGATAATTTAGTTCACAAAAATTCAGATTTAGTGTTTAAAAATTTATAAGAGTTCCGTAATTATGTTATCCTGTTAGATTTTGTAAGAAAATATTTTGTTATTAAATTTGAATAATTAAAAATATATTTATCATATTTTTTATATATTTAAAAATTAAATAACATTTATTGTTTTTTAAAATTAAATTGTCCTGATTTACGCATTTTTAAAAACTAAAATATTCATTTATCATCTCGTTGAATGATTGTGAAGGGGTAGTTCTGCAAGCAGCCTCAAAGTTTGTCACTGTTGAGATAATAAAATGGTAAGTCAGTTTACAAATGGAAGAACATTGGTCACGGAGGTCATAGGCAATGTGGTGGGCTGTGATTGTCAAGGCGAAATGATAGTTTGGAATCGTTTTTTAAATTATTATTTAAAAGGGATTATCATAATATTTATTATAACTTTAAATTAAAAGTTGTAATTTTTATTACGATTTTTATTTTTATTATAATTTCAGTTAATTTTTATTTTATAATTTATAATTTTAAAGTCATAAGATTAAATTTTTTAATATTTTTAAGTCATTAAAGTCTTTTTTAAATTACTTCTATTTTTTCATATCATTTTTTAAAAAAATATAAAGAATTTTTAATTTAATTATTTAATAAATAAATGTATTTTTAATTTTTAATTTTATTTAATATTTAGTATATATTTTTTATATGATTTTATTAAATATTTTCTTAATTTTTGATATATTATTTTATTTAATATATTTTTTATATTTAATTTTATTTCAATATTATCAATATTTTTGTATATTATTTTATTTAATATAGTTTCTATATTTAATATTTTTATATTTTTTATTAATGTTAAGGATTATTATTTATTTTGTAAATTAAAAAAATTTAAAAGACTTAAATTTAAATAAACATATTAAAATATTTTGTTAATAATATTAACTTATAATTTATTAAATAATATTAAATTTGTAAAAAAAAATTAATTTTTATAATTATCTTTAAGTAAATAAATAATTTGATACAATAATATTAAATAATTTATTTTATAATTTATTTTGATATTAACAACATAAAATAATTTAGTAATAAAAATAGTTGTTAAAATAAAAATAACATAATACATTAATATAAAATGAATTATACAAATTGAACAAAAGTCTAAAAAGTAAAAATAATATTAGTTGTCAACTTGTTTTATAAATAGTTATTATAATTATGTCATTCAGTTCTACACACTAACATTTCTTAGGCTTATTTGAAATTGGCTCGTCTATATCATTTTATATATGAGTAGTGACTGGTCTTTCTCATATCTCTCGTCGTTTCAAGGTTCAGGTATAAAATATGAACCTAAATATTGAAGTCATTTATCTTCGCTTCCAAGGGAATAAAATGATGTTGATAAACTTTGTAAATATTTTTCAACTTATATATAGGATCAACAAAGTCATTGTAATTTAAATTGCAAGCGAATAAGGAATTCGAAATGCCTGAAATTCTCCACAATCACATGACCATTTGTTCAATTTGACAGTTCATGTCATTGCTCGTTGCCTAAGTCGTGTATTTGCAATTTTCTAAACCTCAAACTCTCATGTTTCTCGAACGTATATGCGAACATAATGCAAGAGAATAATGTGTCGATTTTCTTGCACCATGACATATACCTCTTCAGAGTATCTATGTCCTGCCTTTATCATATTCATGATTTTCATGCCATTAGTAACAAATGCGTCATTTATTTTATTAAATGTTTCATTGACTAAGATAGTAATAGGTAATGCTTGAGTTTCTTTCAAAACATAATTCATACATTTGGTAAAGTTGGTAATCATATGCTCATATTGTTTTCCTTCATCGTAGGCCTGAGTCCATTTACTCTTAGGAATTTGGTCCAACCAATTTGCTACTCATGAAAACTCTGATCATATTGCAAGCAACTTTGTCTCAAACATGGTTTCCTCATCTCTTATCCTATGAAAAAAGGCAAAACAATGAGTAATAAATATGGTGAATGCGTAATAATGCAAGAATTTGGTGCATGAAATGGTTAGAAGCTTACCCATATTTATGACTTGTTATTGTCCATCGAGCTTTTATTACCGTTCATCATTACCTACTCAAATGCATGACATGAGTCATAGGGAGAAAGATGATGATAACAACAATACCAACAATAATGATGATGATGATGATGATGACCACGATGATGATGATGTTCCTTAACAATAACAAACAATTATACGTGATCATCCTAGAACAAGAGGAGGAAAAGGTCATAGAACAAGGAATAACAACCACCAACAAATATACAACAAGATGAGAGACCTCTACTCATATTTGGAAGAACTCATTGTGGGATATCATCCCACTATTAATAATTTTATTAAATCGAAGATGTAACACACTTTAATGTTTTTATTTAAATTTAAACCTTTTGCATTATTTTTTAAATTTATAAAAACAAATAATAATCCTTATTATTAGTAAAAAATACAGAAAATATATTAAATAAAACAATATAAAAATATAGATAATATTGATATAAAATTAATTATATTAAATAAAATAATATACAAAAATTAAGAAAATATTAAATAAAATCATATAAAAATTCAAAAAATTAGGAAATATTAAATAAAATCATATAAAAATATATACAAAATATTTAATAAAATTAAAAAAGTAAAAATACATTTATTTATTAAATAATTAAATTAAAAATTATTTACAATTTTATTTTAAAAATATACAGAAAAAATAGAAGTTGTAAATGAATTTATGACTTCTATAAAAAAATTATTATTTTTAATTTCTTTAAAATCGTAAAAATAAAAAAGAAATTAATCCTATTACTTTAAAGTCGTAAATTTGGGGAAAAAATAATTGAAGTTGTAAAATATTTTATGATTTTAGTTAAAAAAATAGAATTTGTAACATTAGTTATGACTTTCAGTTCATAAATTGTAACAGATGTTACTATTTATCCCTTTTTAATTAATAATTCAAAACAATATAATTAAATAAAAGACTCCCAAATAATTGTTTTGCCATTGTGAATGGTGATGATAGCCTTTTCTGAAAATGCTAAGAGACATGTTTGTTTCAAAGTCTAAAATAAGAAAAAGATAGATCCACACCGACAGGGCAACAGGAAATAATAGTAGATTGTTTTTAAAAGGAATAGTAGATTGTTTTAAAAACCAATAGATTTTATTTTATTTTATTGATTATTGTTTCATTATAACAATCTAATGTGAAAAAAAGCAATTATTTGAGTGAAAGACACTGATAGATTATTGAAAATCCAGCTTGTTGAACAAAGCAATAAAAATAATAGTTGAATAGAGACATATTTTATGATTTTTTTTCATTTAAAATAATAAAATTGGTAAGTTTTTCAATTTCATATGCCGTAAAATAAAGTTTTAAAATTCTAAACTAAACAAACTATCGTAAGAATTTTTTTCACCTTCCCTCGGACAATTCATATCAAACGGATAATGTTCAATACTTAGGTTGTTTTCTCATGGGAGGGATAACTTGATTGGTTGGTATTACAACCTCTAAAAATGGATCCATTGGGATTAAAACACTTTGACATGGTCGGACCTTGTATGTCCTTCTCAGTCAAACAGTTCATAAACCCTCAAGATATTTTTCTATAAGGGCAAAGTACTTAAATTTGTCTGTATGTTTTAGATTTATGCATTCTTTCTCAATCGGAGGTCTACAACCCTCCAAATATTAAGCCAATATATGAGGTAAAATGGCTAAGTCTATATATAAGGTCAAGCTTTATGCATCCGTTTTCAATTGGATAATTCTATTACAGTAGATCGAGAGATAGAAGAAAGGAAAACATGCCTTTATTGAAGGAGAATATGAGTTTAAATATACAAAGGTAAAATAGAAAAGTAACCGCAACAGAGCAACAGAAACCTAAACGTTCACACACTAAAAACTAATTAAATATAAAGCCTAATACTCCCCCTCAAGATGGAGAGTGAATGTCTTTTACTCCCATCTTGAAAAGTAATGTTCCAAGTAAAGTGGATGGCAGAGGTTTTGTAAAGGCATCTGCAAGTTGAAGATTGGAGGTAATTGGCATAAGACGAACTCTTCCAGTCGAGACTTGATCCCGAATGAAATGACAATCAATCTCAATATGTTTAGTATGCTCATGAAACGTAGGATTACTAGCAATGCGAACGGCTGCTTCATTGTCACAAAACAACAAAGCTGGTTCAACAGATTTTATTCCAAAGTCAGATATTAATTGAGATAACCATGATAATTCTGCTGCAGTAGAGGCCATTGCCCTGTATTCAGCCTCAGCAGAAGACCTAAAGATGGTTTTCTGTTTCTTAGATTTCCATGAGACTAAAGAATCTCCAATGAAAACACAAAAACCAGTTACAGATTTCCTAGTATCTGGACATGCTCCCCAGTCAGAATCTGAGAATGCCTGCAATTGAAGAGAGGAATTAGAACTAAAACATAAACCTTGGCCTGGCTTACCTTTTAAATATCTAAGCAAGTGATGTATAGCAGCCAAATGGGAACTGTGAGGATTAGCAACAAACTGACTAAGTTTCTGAACAACATAAGTGATATCAGGCCTAGACAAAGTTAAGTAAAGAAGTCTACCAATAAGTCTTCTATAAGCAGTTTGATCATTTAGGACTTCACCACTATTTGCAGTAAGATGAAGTCTTGGATCCATTGGAGCAGGAGCAAATTTGCAAGCTAGGAAGCATGTGTCTTCAAGAAGCTGCAATGTGTAATGTCTTTGAGATAAAACAATGCCTTGTTTGGCATGAGCAACCTCCAAACCTAGAAAGTACTTGAGAATGTCTAAGTCATGAAGCTTAAACTGAGAGTGTAAGAACTTTTTAACATAGTTAATATGAGATAAAGATGGACCAACAACAATAATATCATCAACATAAATCAAAACAGCAATAAAAGAAGGCCCAACTCCTTTGGTAAATAAAGAGTAGTCATTTTTTGATTGAATAAAACCATTACTAGTTAAAGTTTGAGAGATTTTATGATTCCACTATCTAGAAGCCTGTTTAAGTCCATAAATAGCTTTGTTCAATTTACAAACCATTTTTGGAGCTGTGGCATTTGACTCCCCCTTAATAGTATATCCAAGAGGAAGGTCCATATAGACTTCCTCCATCAAATCACCATTCAAAAAAGCATTATGAATATCAAGTTGATGCATTTGCCATTTTTGAGAAGCAGCAATAGCAATTAAGGTTTTAACAGTAACCATTTTTGCAACAGGGGAAAAAGTGTTAATGAAGTCAATACCTTCTTTTTGGGTATAACCTTTAGCCATAAGTCTTGCTTTATGTCTGTCTAGAGTGTCATCATGATTAAATTTGTTCTTATACAGCCACCTACAACCAATAGAGTGAGCATGAGGGGGAAGAGGAACAACAGACCATGTGTTGTTTCCTTCAAGAGCATGAATTTCATCTTGCATTGCATTACACCAATGAGGGTATTTGACAGCTTGATGGCAATAATGTGACTCATAATGAGATGAGACATTAAGAATAAAATTTTTATGATTAGAAGATAGTTTTTCATAACTAATAACAGAAGATATCGGATAATTTGCAGAAGTAACTAAATCACAACCAATCAACATATTACAATGATAATTTTGAAGATATGATGGAGGTTTAGTATTTCTGACAGATCTCCTAGCAGCATGGTTTATAGGTTGATCATGATCAATATTATCAATGTTTCTTATAGGAACAAGTTCAGTATTAACAAGCAAATCAGTTGTACTTCTCTCAGGAGTTTGATTAACAGAAACATGATTATGGTCATCCATAAAAGGTTTTGGTAACACTAAATTTTGAAAAGGGTCAGGTCTGTCATGCACATTATTCTTATTCTGAAAAGGGAAAATAGATTCATGAAAAATAGTATCACGTGAATAAAAAATGTGACCAGTCATAATGTCAAGCAATTTATATGCTTTTCTGCCAGGAGGATAACCCAAGAAAACACAAGCTCTAACTCTTGGATCAAATTTATTCCTATTAACAGTTAAAGTAGAAGCACAAACAAGACAACCAAACACTTTCATGTAAGAGAAATCAAAGGACTGATTATACAATAATTCAAAAGGAGATTTATTAGCTAAGAGAGAAGTAATTCTGTTGATAAGAAAAGTGGCAGTAGCAATACATTCAGTCCAATAACAGAGGGGAATATGAGACTGAAAATATAGAGCTCTAGCAACATTTAATAGATGTTGATGTTTCCTTTCAGCAACAGAATTTTGTTGAGGTCTCTCAACACATGAATATTGGTGAATGACCCCATTCTCTTGAAAAATTTGACTAAAGGCTAACTCTTTAGCATTGTTAGACATGAACTGTTTAATTTTCTTTCCAAAGTAAGTTTGAACCATGGTGAAAAAACGTGGAATAACATGCAATACATCAGACTTGCTTTTTAGCAAATAAATCCAAGTAAACCTGGAACAATCATCAACAATAGTTACAAAATATTTATGTCCAGAATGTGAAGGTGTATTGAAAGGACCCCAAATGTCACAGTGTATTAAATCAAAGGTAGATTGAGAGAAATTATTGTTAGAAATGAAAGGCAATCTTCTTTGTTTAGCTAAAGGACATACAAAACAAGTATTCATATTATTCACATTTAAGTCACTAGAATAGAGTTTGTCTTTCATAGCTATAAGGCATTTATTTGAAGGGTGTCCTAATCTGCTATGCCATATATCAGCAGTAACAAAATTTACAAAAGAAGTTTTGATAGAAGGAACAGGAGCAACAGCTTCCAGAACATATAGTCCATCCACAACATCACCCATGCCAATCATCTTCTTGTTTAGGGTTTCCTGAATTAAGAATTTATTGTAAAAGAATTGAAAAAGAACATGTATATTAGAAGTGACCGTTGCAACACGGCAAGTGCACCGCTCGTTCAAGTAATAAAATGATAAGTAGAATATCGTTCCCACGAGGATTGAAGCACTAAAATTAATTGTAATTTATGATTCTTAATATTGGAAAAAGAATGAAATTTTTGAGAGATTTGAGTTGTGGTTTGGGTTTAATTGTGTAATTAAAAGAACTCTAAAAACAATGTAAATTGAATGTTATGCAAGAATTAAGAATAATTATGGCTAAGCATAATCACCACAGTTCCCTCTATGTAATTGAATTGATAATTTAACTCTATTTAATATAATTATTCAGATCTATGCTTTTCTAATGTAGTTAAACCCTGATTCATCGGTCATTTAACCCTTTAACCTAATTTAAGAACCCTAATCCCTTAGTAATTCCCTTTAGATTAAGCATGCAACTAGCATAGTAATAATCTGCAATCCTTTATCCCTATCCCTAGGTAATATCGCAACCGTTACTCTACTACGTTCAGAAACTAAAACCCCAATATTCCTATTGTGAATTATAGCCCTAAGTAACCTAATAGATTGATCAAGTCTAGTTAGATCTAATAATGGAAGAATAAAGCAGAGTAAAATAATGATAAGAAACTTTATTAACTTCAATTCAATAAACACAGAGTTTACTTTGGCTTTTGGCTAAACCATAATTACAAAGGAACTAGCCAGACATGATGATGTCTGGCCTAATACAATGTAAAGAAGAAGAAGAGAAAGGAGCTAAGGTATGCAGAGTCACAAACCCTCCATTCTTGCCTCCTTCTTGATCTTCTTGCTCCTTGGCCTTGATGCTTTCTTCCTTTGTTCTTGCCTCTTTTTCTCTGTTCTAAACTGTCTATTGATCCCCCTAATGCGTCCTACTTAAATTCTATTTATACCTAGGTCATAAAACCCTAAAAACCCATTATTATTATGTTGTCTTTAAGCTAATTCAGAAATCCCGTGATGTCCACGCGACTGGCGCGAGGTTTGGCGCGATTGGCGCGACTGGCGCGAGATTGGCGCGACTAGCGTGAGTCTCCAGTGTATCTGGCGCGACTGGCGCGGTTAGCGCGAGATCTCAGATTCAATTGGCTCTTATTTTGCTTCTTTTCTTGCTTTTCTTGACCCTAAACATCAAAATGGCATAGAATCAATGATAAACATAAAACTAATGAATTTTATACTTATTCTAGCATTTATTTATTATATTCTTCCTATTTTCCTAATAAAATTAAACTAAAAACTATATATGCTAACAACATATCAGTGACAGCACTGACAAATAAAAGATTGAAACGAAATTGAGGTACATATAATACATCTCTTAAAACTAATTGAGGATTGAGGATAACATCACCAATATGAGAAACAGTGAAAGAAACATTATTAGGTAGAATAACAGAGTGACCATGAATCTTTCTTAATGAGATAAACAATTTCATATGAATGCAAGTATGTTTAGATGCACCAGTGTCTATTATCCAAGAATAAGGATTAGACAAGATAGAAGAAACAGAGACAGAGGAGCAAATACCTATCATGTGATTGTTACCAGGAGTATTATTTGGTTCATCAACAAAAACATTATTTGCCAAATGATTTGAGAACATTGAAATAAGTTGGTTGCATTGCTCTCGAGTAAAATAATTCAAAAAAGAAGAATTAGAGATAACAGGTGCTTCAGATACTTGGTTGGTCAGAGAAGGTCTAGATCGTGTTTTAAAGCCTGGAGGATAGCCATGCAGTTTGAAACATTTCTCTATTGTGTGACCATGAAACTTGCAGTGAGTGCAGTAAGTTCTATTTTTACCATTGAATGTGTCATGGGAACCAGACACTTGCTTGGCAGCACAAATCACCGCGGGAGAAATATCAGACCCCGATCCAATGTTCCTTTGACTTTCTTCTTGATCAATTAAAGAAAATACTTGTGTGACTGGAGGAAGAGGAACTGTTAATAAAAGCTGACCGCGTACCTGAGAAAAAGTTTCCTCAAGACCCATCAAGAATGTCATGGAGTACTCATCTTCGAAATAGGCTTTCATCTTGCTAACTCCTCCACGTGTGCACCCATTGCACGAGCAAGAAGGCCAAAAATTTGCAAGTTCTTCCTACAGAGATTTGATTTTTGTATAATAGACACTAACAGAATTAGTACCTTGTTTCAGATTGACAAGATCCCTTCGAAGTTTGTAAACCCTTGGACCATTGTGCTTTAGGAACCTTGTCTGCAGACCATTCCACATCTCAGCCGCAGAGTGGTCATTGATGATGCTAGCAGCAATCTCCTTTGAGACAGAGTTTAAAATCCAAGAAATGACAAAATTATTACAACGAACCCAAGAAGCCAACAGTCGAGAGTCAGATCCATCGGGCTTGGGCAAAGAACCATCAACGAACCCAACTTTGTTCTTGCATGAGAGTGCAATTAACATTGCATGCGACCACGAAATGTAGTTGTCACCTGTTAGGATTTGAGTGACAAGAATAGTGTTGGGGCCGTCGGAATGATGGAGAAAGTAAGGGTTGAGGGAATCATCACTGGAAGAACCCGTACGGGAATTATTGACAGGATTAGCCATGAAGAATCAGAGGATAGAGCGCAAAAGACTTATAATTTCTCTTCTGATACCATATTACAGTAGATCGAGAGATAGAAGAAAGGAAAACATGCCTTTATTGAAGGAGAATATGAGTTTAAATATACAAAGGTAAAACAGAAAAGTAACCACAACAGAGCAACAGAAACCTAAACGTTCACACACTAAAAACTAATTAAATATAAAGCCTAATA
>CM023948.1:19188082-19216216 GCA_013407115.1 Glycine latifolia | reverse complement strand
GATTCACGGCCCTATAAGCATCGAGTCTATGAGGCAAAGCATTTAAGTATGTTTATAAGGTCTGGTTTTACGCATCTCTTCTTGGTTAGACAATCCACATCAAGCGTTGAGTCTATAAGGCAAAAGTGCTTAAGTATCTAGATAAACATGTTGACAATAACTCTATCATTTCATATTTGTTGTTATGTTTGTTTTATTTTTTATCTTCTTTTGTTTCGGTTTCATAGTTTTTTTGCTATTAGAGATTTTTTGTTATTGTGATTCTAGTTAGGCCTTGTGGCTAACCAACTTGGGGCAAACCATTTTTTCTTACTTCACATTTTTCTCTTGTTTGGAATGCACTGGTGTGATGTTGCCTAACTAGAATATCTTTCAAGGAGAGTGTGAGGGTAACATCCAATGTATTCTAGTTAGGCCTTGTGGCTAACAAAATTGGGGCAAACCTTTTTTTTTTTACTTCACATTTTTCTCTTGTTTGGAATGAACCGATGTGATGTTGCCTAACTAGAATATCTTTTCAGGAGAGTGTGAGGGTGACATCCAATGTATTGATGTGATGTTGCCTAACTAAAATATCTTTCAGGAGAGTGTGAGAGTGACATCTAATGTATTTTATTTGAAGCATATGATACTAAAGCTTCATCTTTGTTATAAGTCAGCTTATCATCAATTAATTAAAATTTTGACCATGACGAAAGTGTTGAACAGGCAAAATCGAATGATTCGCAAAGTGATGTTTAGATGAACTTATCATAATAAGAATTTGTAATTGAATGAAAATATTTTTTTAATAAGCAAAGAAGATCTATTTATGAAGAAGCACAAACAGTGCCATAGTCAAGTTTGTAGCTCAGATTATAGTTTCAGTAGCACATAATCCAGCAAATAATCAACAGGATGTCCTCTAGAATCTTAATCTATAGATAGGAAGTGCATAGAGAAAGATACCAAGGTTGATACAAGCCGCTACCAGTTACAAACATAAAGAGCTAAAACAAAAGCAAGAGATGTTTCAATGTATTAAGGACCAACGCAGCAACATAATGCTCACGTTTTCACCATAACTGGGTACCTACCAACCAACCTCTGCACAACATATTCGACCCCACCAATGGTCACAACAATTATGACTGATAAATACATGCCTTTGTACCGCACTCCCATTGTATGAACGTATAACTAAAGCTTTGATCATATGTTTTCAACCATGACCAACAATGGAATAGAATTTCATTCACCAGCTTATCCATATCCAGCACCACAGCTCTGAAGATCATAATTCAGTTCCAAATCACCCACAACACCGTGCACAAAAGAACCCGCCACCTTCTATTTTCCTTCGTCGACCCTTTGATAATCACATGTTGGTCGAAGTGATCTTGTACCGTCTCTGGCCATACACCCTCCAAGTGTATCCAAGAATAGCACAGGTTCCAGACAAGCATAACCACACCCCACCGAACCAATATATGGTTCAAAAGACTCTTCATCTACACCACATAATGGGCAACCGTAGTTATAGTTCTGAATGATGATGTTTCTTTTTCAGATGTTATCACCACTGGGTAAAGCATTCTGGAATATTCTCCAAATAAAAGTGAGAACTTTTGGAGGCATTTTCAAATTCCAAAATCTGGGCCTAGGTTGCATGATGATGATTGCCAAAAGCATTATCACATATTACCACATAACCCGATTTGACAGTATACAAGCTCGAGACTTCCTCCCTCCACACCCACCTATCACTCTCATTTTATAACACCTCATACCCGATACTCGATTCAAGAACTCCTCAAACATCTAGCTAAACCACTATTTACACCAAGATAACCTCCAACACCACAAATTCCCCTCCCACAAACCCACCTTGTTGATGCTTTCATCCTTTTGATTAGAATTCAAAAAGATCCTAGGATAAGCACAAGCTAGAGTCTCATTCTCTTCCCAAAAATCATGCCAAAAATTCACTCTAGATCCCCCACCTCCCCCATTCCACTCAAAGCAATTGTTAAACCAATTAGATTCGTTTTGCCAAAAGGAAGAATTTTGGCGAGCTTCACTTCCACTAAACCCTCTCTAACCTCCATATTTGGACTTCAAGATTTCACTCCACAAACATCCATTATTCTCTTTAAAGAGATCCCACTTCCACTTGGCAAGTGGGGCCTTATTAAAGAATTCCACATTTTTTATACCCAACCTCTTTTCCCACTTTGGCTTGTAAAATATTTTCCTAACTCACCCATGCCACTTTCTTTCTCCCCTCCTCATAATCCCACAAAAACCATCTTTGGATGGACATAATTTTCTTCCTCACAATGTTACAAGATAAATAGAAAAGAAGAAGTGATGAAAGAACGAAATTTATAAGACACATCTTTCCTGTAAATTATAACACTTTATGTGATCCAACAAGATAATATTTTTGTGAATTTTTCAATGTTAGGGTTTCAAGTACTCTCTCCTACGATTAACCCCTAAAGGTAAACCAAGATAAGCAAAAGAAACTTTAAGAAGCTTAAAATTAAGGAAATTTGCATACCTCAACACCACATGTGTGTCCTCCAAAAGCATCTAATCTACTCTTGAAAAGATTTACTTTGAGGTTCAAAACCACCTAAGGATGCTTTTAATGGTCAAAACATTATCCCAAGAAGTCTCCTCAATAAATAAAGTGTTGTCTGTTAATTGAAGGAGACACCAAA
Source organism: Glycine latifolia (assembly GCA_013407115.1). Lineage (NCBI taxonomy): Eukaryota > Viridiplantae > Streptophyta > Magnoliopsida > Fabales > Fabaceae > Glycine > Glycine latifolia. The sequence continues at coordinate 19,213,511 of CM023948.1, read as the reverse complement.
AAGCTAGAAAAAAGGTTTTTATCAATTGTCTCCCTCATCAAATCACCTAACCCCTTCGCCACCACATTGAACAAAAATGGGGCTAAAGGATCCTCTTGCCTAAGGCCTTTGGATATTTTGAACTCACTTGTGGGACTCTCATTCACACAAAACTACTCTTTAAGCAAGCCCTAATCCAAGAAATCCGCTTCTCATTGAAGTCCAACCTTTGAATCATGTAAAACAAGAAACACTAACTCACTGAGTCATAAGCTTTTTTAAAGTCAACTTTAAAAATCAAACAACTTTTTTTCTTTCTTCTAGCCTCTTCTACCACCTCGCTGACTACCAAGTGCTTTGGAGCAAAGATCTACCATACAATAATGTGCTTTGCCTTCTATTTATCACATTAGGTAGTACCTTTTTCAATTGGATAGAACTTTAGCCAAAACCTTTGACAAACAACCTACAAGAGAAAATGGTCTTAAAGTCACGTAATTGATTGGAAACCTCCACTTTAGGGATGTGAGATATGAACCAAGAGTTACATCCCTAGGAACTATCGTATGGAACTCATCACAATACTTTAAGAAATCTTCCTTCAAGATATTTCAAAATTCTTTTTGATAAATTTAAAATTTAAGTCATCCGAATCCGGGCAATTTTCATAACATATTAACCATTTTTAAAAGATATTATAAAATTATTTTATATTAGATGTCAATCTATAACATATTGATCATTTTTAAAAATTAAGAGAAATTAACCATATATATATATATATATAATATTGATGTTAAGTATTTTAATTATAGTTTAAAACTTTCACTTGATTAAAAAGAAATATTTACAGTAATCCGGATTTACAAATAATTAGAATCCATCATGCTGATGTCAGGAGAGGATAAATATCGCAAATCGAAATTTCTCGAGACAACGCTCGTGCTAGTAAACATGCCTAATTTTAAGTACATTTGCATTTATCATTTATGTGAGTTTTCTGTTTCACGTGTCAGTTTAAATATAACCCAGAGATTATGCTAGAAAAAATCTCCATTAACACGTTTAAAACATCGAAATCATATTCTGTACCCTCCGAATTCAAAACAATACTTTAAAAATGTAATAATTGTTAATAAAGAATTCAAGAAAAAAATGTGATGTATTTTACAAAATTTTAAATAATTATTATTTTAATGATTATCATCATTACACATATTTTTAAAATGCACTCTTTGAATATGTTAGAAATTACGAAGGGGATGAAATAGTGGAGATATTTCTATCATTGAGACACAATCAATCAATCGCCCAAATAAACTTAGAAAGTTGAAACTATATCCAACCCAAGACAATAAAGAACTCCAACAAAATTATCTAAACCATAAATTATTCGTTTAGTCAGAAATATTATCTAATTATAAAATTCTATAGGTCTTTATCGAGGTCGATCGAAAAAGCCCGTTGATAAAAAAAATGGCAATGGCCATTTTTTATATATTTATTCAATATTGTTTCTCTAAATTTTTTTATTAGGTATTGTTTCTCTAATTTATAATAAACTTATACGATTGAGTAAAAAAAACTTATATGATAAACAGTTTATGTAAACATAATTTATTTTGTATTTCATTTATTTCGACAAATACTTAAAAAATATAAATAATTATGTATATATGATCCACAATTTACAACAAATTACTTATTTAATAAGTTCGTCTAAATTCATAAAACATATTTTTAAAAAACTTTAATTTTGACCCTACGACCGTGTGTATAAATTAATAGAAAAAAGTTAGGAAAGAAAAATGGCAAGTGTTGTTTGTTTTTTCAGTCTTTTGCTGCAAACTGAAAAAAAAAAGGCTTCTAAAAAAAATTAATGACCTTAAACAGATAAGCTGTAAATCTTAGGAAAAATAATTTTTAGCCTTGTTATAAAATTTTTTATAAGGATTTTCTTTTTTTATTGTTTTCACTGCTCTTCTAGTTCTTGTACCTTTCTTTCTTTTACTATTTTGTTTATTTTTTTCCTTTCATATGATTGATGCCAAATAAACATAAAGTAAAATTAGGTCAACCACATGGACAACGTCTGTAATTTGTTTTTATTTATTTATTGACTTGATAACATGATTGGTTCTATAGGGCAGAGATGTTTCCTTGAAAGAGAAATTACTCTCAAAATATATGGTGAAGAATGGACGTAGGAAGTTTATTCCTAGAATCATGCGTGTATGTTGGTTGAAGCCTGTCACACAAATGCATATGCAATGTTTCATTGACTATTTCAAAATGTCCTTATGCAAAGGATAGTCTCAGACTCCCGGGTCCCATCGTGCTTTAACTTCAACCCCGTGCTACAATGCAAATAAGTTTTGCCCTTTGTATTCAATGGACAGAATAAATTTTACAGAAATGTTCAGACATGGCCCAACACAGAACAGGCCTTATTGTACAAACGTGCAACAAGAAGAGGGGCCCGGTTTGAGGACATGGTGGACTTGACCCAAGAGGTGATTCTAAGTCATCTCACGTTATATTCTGAAAAATTATTTTAAAATGTAAATTTAGATTTTCGAATGGAGATTTCGAAATGCAATAGGAGCCGTGCAAGATTCAAATAAGAGAATATAGGATTCAAATGCCTTCTAAGTCTTCTTCCATTTTCAATTAGGCAAATGCTGTATTCACTTCCCTTCTTTTAAATACACTCCCCTTCATTATTTTAAATTGGTTATGTGATACGAACATTATTAAGCACGTATATGCTCGTAGGAAGGTTCTCGAAGCATCAAAGGTGTAGACTCAGCCTAGTAACGCTAAGCTGGAATGATAGTTCAATTAGTGCCTCGCTGTCATTCCGTTATTCTATTTTGTTATTCTATTTGCATTCTGTTTTGCACTCTATTAAATATTTGTTTTGAGCATTTAGGGGGGCATTCAGAAATATCAAAGCTAGAAGGTTTAGGAGGGATTTCAGGGGAAGTCTCGATTCCAAGGGGAGCCATTTCTGATATTGTAAAACTGATTGGAGAAGACAGGCGCCAAGGAGGCCAGGTTTTATCAACCTGGTATCAGAGCATTGATCCTATTGGTGTAAATGAGAACGAGAATGGATACAATAAACGCGCGAATTGACACTATGGAACAGGGAATGCGATCAATTGAGGATCGCATGGCTCGTATGGAGGAATCGATAGACGAGGCGAAATAATTTATGGTGGAAATTAAAAGGCATTTGTTGCCACAGGAAAAAATACAGGTGATGGACCTTCGCACGGGAGAGATCGTTCGGAGGATTCACATTCTGATGGGAAAATCTCAGGAGGGAACGGATTAATCCAGTTCGACGTATCGAGGCACCGATTTGTAGCAGCGAAGATCCTGAGGGGTGGTTGTCTTGAATCGAACGTTATTTCGAGATCAATCGAGTTGCAGATGGTGAAAAATTGGTTACGGTGTTAATCTGTTTGGAAGGGGCTGCACTCAAATGGTTACAGTACCGAGATCAAACCGGGCCATTTGAAGTATGGACTGATTCCGGCGTAAGTTTCTGTGGCGGTTTGGATCGCGTCGGCGAAAGACACCAGAGGAAGATTTGAAGCAATTGAGGCAAACGAGTACTGTGGCGGAATATCGAGGATGGTTTGAAGTTCTGGTGACCGAGGTTGAAGATACTTCACCTACATGGTTGATGGCCATGTTCCTTGCTGGGCTAGATGATCTGATTCGGGCCGAATTGCAGCTGCATAGTCCATCATCTCTGGAACAATTGATGGATTTGGCCCAAGACATAGAAGGGAAAATTTGGGCCTTGGCAGTGGCAAATGTGAGTCTGGCCCAGACTCAGAAGACTTATGGGGGAGTGAATAAAATAATTAATGTAGCCTCTGGTAACACGGGAGCAGCACGTGGGGGAACAAATTCGAATTTAGGAATTAATAAACCTAATTTGACAATCTATGCCATTGGATCAAACACAAGAACACTAGAATCAGTTGTTGTTTCATCTTCGAATAATAAGAGTTCGAGATTTAAGCAGTTGTCACCGGCAGAATTTTAGGCAAAGAAAGATCTGGGTGTCTATGCCTGCTGCGATGGAAAATGGGTGAAGAGTCACAGTGTCCATTGAAACAATTGCGAGTTCTGGTCATTCACGAAACCGATAAGGAACTGACAGCTGAGTTGGAAGGAGAGAAAGAAGGTGTGACTGTGGAACTGTTGATCGATGACCAGATAGAATTGTCTAATCATGCCGTGTGTGGTTTCGACTCTCCACGCACCATGAAAGTTCACGCCACTGTTCTTGTGCAACCGGTGGTGGTTCTGATTGATGGTGGGGCAACACACAGCTTCATTAGCTCATCCTTGATGGAGGAGTTAGCAATTTCGGTGAGTGTTAATTCATTCACAGTAACTTTGGGAGACGACACGGTAATGCCGGGTTCGAGCGTGTGTAAAGCCGTAAGTGTGGTGATGGAAGGAGAAGAGCTCGTTCAAGATTTATTATCTTTCACCCTCAGTAATGTGGACATTATTCTAGGAGTTAACTGGTTGTATAAGCTGGGTGAGGTCAGCTACAATTACAAGCTGCAAACTATGAAGTTTATGTACGAAGGACGTAAGGTGGAGTTGAGGGGTGACACATCGTTGTTGCAGATGGAAACTTCTTTTAAGGGTCTCTGTCACTCTGTGGGAAAAGGAGGTGCTGGTTTTCTGGTGGAGATCGCAGCCATGGATGGGGAAGTTTGTGATTCAACAGTGGTGATTCCAGTTGAGGCACAGGCCATTATGGATAAATTTCCAAGTCTGTTCAGTGACAAGCCGCCACTTCCCCCACATAGGAGGCATGATCATGCGATTCGTCTTAAACCAGGGGCTGAACCACCTCATCTTCACCCTTACAAGTACCTACATGCACAGAAAAATGAGATTGAAAAATTGGTGCAAGAAATGCTCACTGCGGGAATAGTTCGTTCGAGTATCAGCCTATACAACAGTTCAGTGTTGTTGGTCAAGAAGAAAGACGGGAGTTGGAGGTTTTGTATTGATTACAGGGCTCTAAACAAGGTCACTATTGCAGACAAGTTCCCAATGCCGACCATAGATGAGTTATTAGATGAACTGTGGGATTCGAAATATTTCAGCAAGCTTGATCTCAGGTCTGGTTACCATCAGATCCGAATGCGAGAGGAGGATGTGGAGAAGATAGCTTTTCGGACCCATAATGGACATTATGAACTTTTGGTAATGTCTTTTGGGTTAACCAACGCCCCCACCACCTTTCAATCTCTGATGAATGACATATTCAAAGAACACCTGAGGAGATTTATTTTAGTCTTCTTCGATGATGTTTTGGTTTATAGTAATACTTGGGAACTACACTTGGAGTATATTCGAGTAACTTTGGGTCTGTTGGCTAAGCACAACATGATTGTTCAAAAGAAAAAGTGTTTGTTTGCAGTCCAGGAACTAGAATATCTAGGACACATTATCTCTGACCAGGGCGTCTCGGCAGATCCAAAAAAGGTGGAATCTATGTTGGCTTGGCCGCTGCCCCAAACTGTTAGAGATTTGCGTGGTTTTTTGGGACTGACGGGATATTATAGGAAGTTTGTAAAGGGGTATGGTGCTATTGCTGCCCCGCTGACACAATTGATGAAGAAAAATGCGTTCCAATGGAGTCCAGAGGTGACAGAAGCCTTTGAGAAATTGAAGACATGGATGAGTTCTGTTTTGGTTCTGGCTAATCCTCGGTTCGACTGTGAATTCTGTGTAGAAACTGATGCTTCATCCACTGGTCTTAGGGCGGTCTTGATTCAGAATGGCAAGCCCGTTGCTTTTCTCAGTCACACTTTGTCTCCACGGGCTCGAACCAAATCAGTGTATGAACGAGAATTAATGGCTATAGTTTTTGCCTTACAGAAGTTGAGGCATTATCTTCTGGGCAGAAAATTTAAGGTGCGCACTAATCAGAGAAGTTTGTGTTTCTTGATGGATCAGAAGGTCTTAAGCCCGGAGCAACAAAAGTGGTTAGTGAAGTTAATGGGGTTCGATTTTGAGTTGGAATATAAGCCTGGACTGGAAAATAAAGCTACAGATGCTCTCTCAAGGATGTCAATCTTACCGGTAGAACTCTCTGCTTATGTGATAGGGACCTGGCCCGAAGGCGATGCAATGGCCCAGGAAACTGCAACTGATCCCAAATACCAACCTATTCTGCAAGCTTTACTGAAAGACCCTTCTAGCAACCCACCGTATTCGTTGTTGCAGGGTGCATTGTTATATAAGGGCAGGTTGGTGGTGACTAAGAATTATGTGTTTATTCCTAGATTTTTGCAGGAATTTCATTCTTCTCCGTTTGGTGGCCATTCTGGTGTGTTACGGACGTATAAACGGTTGGCAGCAGTACTGTTCTGGGTAGGGATGAAACTTGCAGTGCAGAGGTTTGTGGTTGCCTGCGACGTTTGTCAGAGAAATAAATCACAATCTATGAGTCCAGCAGGTATAATGCAGCCATTACCAATACCAGAACTTGTTTGGGAGGACATATCAATGGACTTTATTACTGGTTTACCAAAAGTTCGTGGGGCTGACTGCATCCTAATGGTGGTGGATAGGTTGTCTAAGTATTGCCATTTTATCCCCTTGTTGCACCCCTATACTGTGAGATCAGTAGCTGAGGCATTTTGTAAGGAGATTGTAAGACTTCATGGTTTTCCAAAGTCGATTGTGTCTGATCGTGACGTAGTGTTTTTGAGCTACTTCTGGTCCAAGTTACTCAGGCTAGCATGGACTAAGTTGAAATTTTCCAGCGCATAATACCCACAATCCGATGGCCAAATAGAGGTTGTCAATCGCTATCTAGAAACGTACTTAAGGTGTTTCGACTCTCAACAACCCCGAGACTGGTTGCAATGGCTTTCTTGGGCAAAATATTGGTTCAATACCTCCTTTCATGGTTCCGCAGGCATGACTCCTTTCAAGGTTGTATATGGACGGGATCCCCCCATTCTGTGGCGTTGGGTGACAAATGGAACTAAGAATGCAGCAGTAAATGAGTTGTTGTTGGCCCGTAATAATATCTTAGAGGAGCTCAAACAGAACCTCTTATTGGCGCAGCAGGACATGAAGCAAAGGGCAGATAAGAAGAGGCGAGAGGTGCATTTTGAGGTAAGGGACAGTGTCTTTTTAGGGCTGAGACTTTACAGGTTACAGTCATTAGCCCGACGGCCGAATGAGAAACTGGCACCGTGGTTTTATGGTCCCTTTTCTGTGCTGGAGAAGATAGGCTCAGTAGCTTATAAATTAGCCTTACCAGCAGAGGCGCGCATTCACAATGTCTTCCATGTGTCTTTGTTAAAAAGAGTGGTGGGTGACTAAGTCATGTCCCAGCCTTTACCAGTATGTCTAAGCGATGATTTGGAGCTTCAATTGCAGCCAGAATAACTGCTACAGACGCGATACAACAAACAAGGAACCTTGGAGGTGCTGCTTAAATGGCATCATATGTCGGAATACGAGAACTCCTGGAAAGCTTCGTGGATGTGCAGGCACAATTCCCTTCCTTCCACCTTGAGAACAAGGTAAAAGTTTTAGGGGGGAGGGGTATTGATACGAACATTATTAAGGTATATGCTCGTAGGAAGGTTCTCGAAGCATCAAAGGTGCGGACTCAGCCTAGTAACGCTAAGCTGGAATGATAGTTCAATTAGTGCTTTACTGTCATTCCATTATTCTATTTTGTTATTCTGTTTGCATTCCGTTTTGCACTCTTTTAAATACTTGTTTTGAGCATTTAGGGGGGCATTTAGAAATATCAAGGCTAGGAGGTTTAGGAGGGATTTCAGGGGAAGTCTCGGTTCCAAGGGGAGCCATTTCTGATATTGTAAAACCGATTGGAGAAGACAGGAGACAAGGGGCCAGGTTTTATCATTATGACTTAAATGACCTTTTTCAAACTTTTTTTTTTCTTTCACCTTCCCACACTTCCTCCCCTTCAACAATATACTTCTTCCAAGGTGACAAAACACTCCTCTTTTTCATTAGAATTGTTCCTCTCTTTCACTCTCTTTCTATCCTCTGATTCAATATTGTGCTTCAATTTTCTTTACGTGTTTGGTCTCTTTGTTTAACATTAGGGTATTTTTGCGCTCTTTTTTTGTGATTTATGTAGTTAAAATTAAAAGAAATAAAGTTGTGAAGGAAATAAAATTTAAAATTAAATTAGATACGATTTTTTTAAAGTTTTGTTTAATTTCAATTTTTTTTTATGAAATGCTATTTTTTTCTATTTATGAAAACTAATTTTTGAAATGCAAAATCTAAAACAACATTTCGGAAATTACTTTCTGAAACTTTATTATTGTGTTTCAGATAGCAAATTCTGAAATGCTGTTTTCAAATTTTGCATTTTTGAAATTACTTTCCAGAACTAAAAAAAAAAATTATGGAATCTACTTTATGGAATAGTGATTAAACACCGTATAAGGATATTTTGGATATAAAAAGTATTAATGATAGTAAAAAATTAAATTAAAATAAAAGGAGAATGTATTTAGGAAAAAATAAGCATGGATATAACATTTGCCTTTCAATTAATGATATTTTGATAAATAAAAAAATCGTGGCAAGGGTTCCATGGAGTGGCCTTTTTACCAAAATGAGTTTAAAATAAAAACTAATTATCATAATGGGTTGATCAAGAAAATATTTACCAAAATGAGAGATTTTTGCCACGTAGGAAGTAGGAGATGGTATCCTGAATGACATCTTGTGCTTTTTATTTGTCATCACTCTAATATGTTTCATCCTTTTGGGTATTGCTAAAGCTAAATATTAATGTTTAATGACAAAATTCATGTCTTATTTTCACTAAATTTAACATCGGTTGAGCCGATGCAAGAAATCCATTTAAGATTATCAATCAGAAAAATAAAAATTACTTATTTTATTTAAAAAAATATTTTTTAAATAAGTTTAAATAAACATACTGATATTTTGCTTTCATTCCTATATACTTTATTAATCTTTATTTCAATTTTAGTTAAGATTATAAAATATAAGGAAAAAAATGAAGAGGATATCATAATTACAAAGTTTACAATGAAATGTTAAACAATAATTTAAACATTGTTACAACTATAATTTTAATTTTCCTCCTCTTAAAAAATAATTTTTGAATAAAACAATGTATTTTATCATAAGAGTCAACTCAATTAGTTGAGTAAGATGTGAATTGTTGTAAATCTTCTCTTTTAGTTATTATGGATAAAAAATAATAATAATGGTATTTTAGATAAAGTAATATTATGACTAAATGAATATATAGCACAAATACATAATATCAATAAATTACAGCCTAAAAAACTTGTCATTGGTATACTTGAAAGAATTGTGTACCAATGGATTTAAAAAAAGATATCATATAAAAAATTGAGGTTTAAAAGATTTTTTTGTCTCCAAAAAATATTTTTATTTGTTTTTTTTAAGCCAAAACTTTCGTTGAATATTAAACGACAATAACGTATACAAACGGATATCAAAGAAAAAAATAATATAACAATTTTTTCTATCATGATTTATAGTATATTATAACAATACTAAAATACATACTCATATTACTTCGTTCTTCTTTACCAAACGAAATAAAAATATATACTCCTATTATTTCATTTTTTGTTACTAACAATATCTACCTTTTTTCCTAATTAGTTATACATTTATACTTATTATAAGAAGCCTAATCAATATAATACAAACATGATTAGTTGAATATCTCGTGTCGGCCTAAATTAAGAGAAAATTTTACTAGTATTTAGTCATTAAACATGAATGTTTAGCATCGGCTTACTTGACCGAATGGAGCTTATCAAGGTGACACCCAAACACAAGGTGTCATCCAGGGTATCCAGGGTGACGCCTCCTATTTTTTACGAGACAAAACTCATGCATTTTAATAAATGCTTTCTTGACCGACCTATTATAGTAATTAGTTTTCATTTTTAATCCATTTTGGTAAAAAAAAAAAAATACATCGATCAAGTCATGGGGGAGGCATACAATGGTAAGGTTATTTGTCGGGATTTGGATGCTTGAGTCAAGTTTCTTATTGGTTCTTTTAATCCCACTTGCAGTAATTGCCGTTGGCATGAAGAGTTTTCACACGTAACAAAAATTGAACCCAGAATTCTACACTAAATATGTCGTTCTCACATGAAGAACTTAACCACTATACTAACTCGTCCAGTTTTAAGTCAGGTTAAGTGAAGTTATGAAATGCTTGGGAAAGAAAATAAACCTATTGATTAAAATACTGACCATGACAAAATTACATGGATTGGTGAAAATTTATTTATTATATTAAATTAAAATAACAATAAAGTAAAAAGGGGGTTTAATTAGAGTAGGTAATTAAATTGAAAAGAAATCAACAATTAAAACAATAAGGAAAACAAATAGATGCTTGAAATTCAACAATTTAAAGGCTCTAGTGTAAACTCTGTTTTAGTTTTTTAAGGTGGTCAATGATTCAATGATGTAATTTTCATTTTAAGATACACTAGTTCTACTTATTGAGAAGCTCTAGCAAATGATCTCTCCATTTTTTTATAATTAAGATAAGCTCATTGATAATTTCCATTACTAACAGACAAACCAAAACAAGTTCTTAGTATTTAGCCTATCAATATTATTACATTCTACAGAAACCTAATTCTAACTAATAAAGGCACAAAGTTAGTTTATTAATGTTATATTTCTACACAACAAAGATCATTATTTATCCTTATTTACTAGAACTAATAGACAATTATGGATCTATAATCCTAATTGATATTACACAATTTCATAAATTGAGCAAAAGACTCTAGCTAGTGCTCAACTCACAAAATGGTCTTTGTTTTTAATAACAGTAGAAATATAAATACTTAAAAATTAGCAAAATAATTAAGAAAAAATAGACTTCACAATTGTCAGGAGCCCTCAATTAAGGGTCAGAGTAGAACTTAAATTGTTGAAGGTTTTTTATCCAAAGATAAGGAGAAAAGGTGACTTTGTTTTTCTTTTCCAATGTGGAAAAAAGGTTTTGAATTATGTTACACAAGAAAAGTAAATGCTTTCTGTCTAGCAAGGAAACCTGTGGGGTGAGTCTTGAATGCATGTGGTTTTCATAATATGCATAACAAATATATAATTGCCAATATTAAATATGTCTAGTAGTTGACAAATAATTTACTATAATCCAATGTAAGTATGTAACATATATTATATAAAGCTCATTATAAAAGTAGGAAAGAGAGAGGGATAGGTCATGGATTCGAGTCTCCTCACTAATAAAAAATTAAAATATTAATAACTAATATTTATTGATAACAAAATATTAATATATAGCTAGGCTGGTAAAGGTCATAAACTGTACAAAATACCCAATCTTTGGATATAGATTGACATTTAGTATCATGACATATGAAGGGAAGACATGGTAAGGGAAATCCAAACATTATAGACATTGCAGTTTCCATGGTTATGGCAAGACCTAGTCCATTAGGACCTAGGTATAAATACTCCATCCTATAGGCTTTTACTCCCTGCATCTCCATTTTGCTTCCTACACCCCCACTTTTAAAATATCCCTAAACTATCCTTCTCATTTTATAACTTTCCTCTTCCCTCTTCTGAACCTATTTCTCCTAACACATCGAGCACCCCCTTTAGCTACTCTCAGTACTCAGTAGCCTTCACCTCCATTGAAGTGTCCTCTCTACGAACAATGTCATCTGCATTTGCATTTAATTGTTAAATCTCACAAAGGTTGGTTTTTTCCTAAATATATGGTTGTTTTCGTCCATCTGCACAACTTATGTAAGGATGGCTCGGCACACATACTATCAAGGTGTGTTGTTTTCTATTTTTATTCATGTTTATTTTTTTGAAATACAAGTCTCGAAGAGGAATATATCAAAAGAATATGGATAGGCTATTCCAGAAAGGTTATCATTATTATTGAAAGCTCACCTAGAAATAGTATATTGGTCTCTGGAATAGCCTTTCCAGACTACAAAAGTCACCATTCTGGAATAGTTGTTCCAGTTTCAAAATATAGTAGTTTTCAAAATAGTTATTTTGGAGGGGGGATTTTGTACTCCGAAAAGGCTATTTGAAGGGGGATTTGGTAGTTAAGAATAGCTATTCCAGAATGGTTATTGTGTAGTTTGGAAATTCTATTCCACAAGATTGATTTGTGTAGCCCGAATAGGCTATTCCTAAAGGGTTATTTATGTACTCTAGATTGCCTATTCCAAAAAAACAAGTAACATTCTGGAAAGGGGATTTCGAAATTATTTTTCTGAAATTCATAATTTGTCATTTTAATTTACATTCAAATTTTCCTTTTGTGGTGTAATCCTTAAATTTTAAGAATTTCAATTAAATAATATAATTAAAATTCATTTGTACTGAATGTTGTTAGTTTAAAATTGTAGTTGTTATGGAGGAAGATTAATTAAAAAACATGTTGGATGAAGTCGATATTGGTGAAGATATAATGATGCAATTCAAGAGACATAAAAAATGATGATTGTAGCGACCTTTTTACATCTACGAAGGTAACTATCTTGTGTATTTTTTATGTAATTTATGTACTATTAGAAAAGATGAACTGTGACAAACTTATGTTGTGTGTTGTTTATGTAGGTATCTGATAACCGATGAGTCATTGAAATGAGTTCGGGCAATTTCATTTGAGTTAGCTTTTATTATTATCGTTTTGAGATCAAACACAACAAATGGGCATACAAACCCCACAACCAACTAAGACGAACATATGCACCTCTTGTTTTCTTTCTCTCTTTACGTGCATCATCCGTTTTAACTTCAAGTAACTCCTCCAGCACGAGAATTGCCGCATCCTTTTCCATATGCTGAAAATTGTAAAAATTCCAATAATGGGAATATGTAGTAATAATGACACATCATTTAGTGTTATCCTCATCGCTCCCTCAAGCAAATGGAACATGTTTATCTCCTTGGGCCACCTCTTTCCAAAAGCTGACAACAATCCCTCGTCTACTTTCTCCTAGTTGCATGCGGTCAACGAAAATAAACTAGACCCCTTGACCAACTCCTTTATCTACTCATGTAGGGCAATTTCCTTCTTGAGTTTTCTCCCAGTGATACTAACTTTAGCTCAACATGATCCTACAAGTAGATAATTATCAAATAAGTTCCAACAAAAAATGAATGTTTGAATAGTTCAATAATATAAAAATATTCAAATGCAGTTAGTATTTTACCAATCCATCCCATAAGCTCCTATTAGCCACATGATCGACATATGAGGCCAGCAGTGATGTGTTCTCAGGTCCACTAGGAAAGACATCAATGACTTCTAGGTCTTGTTGCTCCAAAGGCTTAACAAGCTCCATAGGCTCATCAGCCACCACAAGCTAAAATCGCATTAACATCTAAATCATTAGGATTAAATTAAATTTCATTGTACAAATCAATTTTTACAAAACTCATTATACATTTTTTATTTATTATCTTATAACTAATCTAAATTATTGAAGAATTACTTTTACCTATATAAATTTGATTTTCTCATATATGTTGATGTTATATATGTCAATTTAATAACATATTAATATAAAAATATAGAAATTAAATATTTTTATTTATTTATTTATATTAGTGCTGGGATCTCTAAAAGAAAAGTTTTTCCCGCCCAAAACATAAGTGTTTTTATAATTTTGTTTCATATGTCAATTTGTCAATTAATTAGCATTTGTTAATTTGTCAATTACATTAAAAAAATTTACCAATCACATTTTTTCATAAATCAAACGAGGATGAATATTTTTCATGAAAGTATCAACAAAAATTTGACTTAACTTATCATATAAAATATAACATATAGGAATGAACATTTTTCATAAAGCAAACAAGAAAATTTATACTCAATTGAGAAGGAAAAACATTTTAACTAAAAAATTTTATCCAATCAAAATTCAAATTTCTTTTGCATAATTAATATATATTTTAGTTACACATAACAAATATCAAGTTGAATAAACTTATCACTCTTATTTTCTTTGCACAAATTTAGTGTTTAAAATTAATTTTTATGCAAATAATTATTTGTTTTTATTTATTATTTTTGTACCTAAATAAATTATTCAAGAACTTCTTTCACCTGAAAAAATTTTAATTTTTTTTTATACAATGATATGTATGTACCAATATATTACAAAAACTTATATATAAACAAAAACACACGGGGATGAATTTTTTTATAAAAGCAATAAGTACAAAAGTTTATACTAAATTTACAGGAATAAACTTTTTAACTATTTTTTTTGTCTAATTAAAGTTAAAAAAGTTTACATAATTAATATATGAAGCATGCAACAAAAAAAAATTAAATCAACATAATCAATTAATCATTATGTTTATTTTACACGCAAAATTATTCATTTATTTATTATCTTCTCACATAAATTGATTATTCATGATTTTTTTACCTGAAAAAACTTTAATTTTCTTTTAAATATTGATATGTATCTGCTAATATATTAAAATAAAAATTATATATATAATATAACAGTGGTTTTTTATATATAAAATAAGTAGAAATTTACACTTAATTTATAAGAAGAAGAATTTACTTAAAAGTCCCATTAATATTTATATTAATGTTTAAATTTATATTTTTAATTGTAATAAATTTTAATTTAAAAGTATTTTTTATGATTGTTTATTTCTTAATTTAGATACATTATTGAATATTTTGCTCTAAGAACATGGAAAATATTAAAAAAAATAACAAATGATAATGATTTTTTTCATGAAAGTATCAAGAAAAATTTATACTTAACTGAATATTTTCATGAAAAAATAAGAAAAAAAATTACATTTAACTTTATCATATAAAATATAGAGTAAATTACACTCGCACCCATTTGTTTTGCTCAAATTTTATCCTATACTTCTTCCTTTTTACATATTACTTTTACCCCATTGTTAATGTAGTTAACTAACGTCAATTGAAATATGTAAGCAAACAAAAAATTGTCCTTATATTGTAATTGTAAAACCCAAATAATCATAAATGGGACGAAGATGAGAAGCGCGAGGGGGACGAAGACAAGAAGCGGAACAATGGCGATGTAGGTGTTTGAGCTTCTGTTGGCGAGGGTTCCGAGCTTGATCTGTGCGGCATTGAAGAGCGTTAGCAAGAGGAAGGCTCAGCCAGCGATGGATCTGACACCAGAGACGAGCGTGTCGACGTGAAGGACGATGCGGTTGACTTCTGTGACAAGGTGGTCATCGACAGCAAGGTAGTGGAAGGAGATGGTGCGGGAGAGGTGGATGGCTTGCTTGAGGGCAAGGGCGACGAGGCTGGAGAAAAGGAAGGAGTTGAAAGAGCGACGCGAAAGGACACTTGTTCTCGACGATGGCGGCATGCGCCCCCACCGCTTCCGCCACCATCAACAACTTTCACCCTCTCTATCGAACCCAAAAACAACAGAACTTTCCCACAATGTTTCTAGATCCTTCCTCACAAATCATCCAACGCCAAACAACAACAAAACCTTCTCGCAATTTTTCAAGTTGAGAGGAAGAAAATGAGAATATTTTAAACATAAAATTTTATTAAAAATCATGTGACCAACATGTGTCTATTTTCTATTAAATTATTTAAATGTGTTTAGGAAAAAAAAAAGGATACTGAGTTAAACAATTAAAGAATTTTTTGTAAAAAACAAAAAGGAAGAAATATCAAATGAATTTTGAATAAAAATAGAGATGTAAATATAATTTACTCTAAAATATATCACCAAATGATCATATCTTATAAAATTAGGTAAAACAATTTCACTAAATCAAAGAGATAAACATTTCTATTAAAATTTTTGGCTCAATCAAAATTAAAATTTCTTTTACATAATTAATATATATTTAATTACATAACAAAAATTAAATTAAGACAACATAATTACTTTGCTTTTCTTCGCACAAAATTAGTGTCTAAATTAATGTTTAAACATATAAACTATTTAAGATTTTATTCTACCTCCAAAAAATTTATTTTCCTATGCATATGCTAATATATAAAAATAAAGTCACATAAAATACGACTTAGTCATATTTTTTATATAAAAATAAGTAAAAAATTTCACCTAATTCACATGAACAATTTGTCAAAGAATCACCTTAATATCTAAATTATTACGATCAATTTATATTTTTCATTATAATAATTTAATTTGAATGTAATTTTTATGATTTTCTCTTTCCTAAATTAAATAATTTATTGAATACTTTATTTTACAAACAAAAATGTATGAAAAAAGAATAATAAACGGACATAGAAAATATGAAAAAAGAATATGAATATTTTTATGAAAGTATAAAAAGAAAATTTTAACCAATTATATATTATACAAAATTCAAATATAAGTTTTTAAATATCATGTTTACGTTGCACGGGTCAAAATCTAATGATTTATAAATAAACATAAGCTCACAAATAACACTAAAGTACAGAAATTCAGAATTTATACTCAAGGAGCCAAAGTTGGATCAACGGGTGGTTTTTCTTCATCCAAGAAATGAGAAGCGTCATCAATATTATTTTCATTTAGATTCACATTCTCCAGTGTTGTCTTGTGCATCATCATCATTCTTCAGAGTGTTGTCTTGTGCATCATCTTCATCATCATCATCATCATCCAAATTTAATTGAACTATAACATCATTATAGATAAAAAAAAAAAAACAATTCACATCAAATGATACCAAATATCAAACAATGAAATTATAATTAATGTAATAAAGAAACATACCAATATCATCAGAAATTGGTTGGATGGACATATTTGCAAGGTCACCGCGGAAAGCCTCCACCTCTTCATTAGTTAAGAATGGTGGTGATTCCTCCAATACCCAATTAGAAAGGTCATCTAATGTTTCAAAATTGATTGGGTCATAATTTTTAAGCCTTAGACGATTCCTAGGTTTATCAATTGATCATATGTCAACATTAGAAAATCCAAGCACAAAAAATAAACAATAAAAAAAGAATGAATATTTTTTTGGTTACAAAAAAGAAGAATGAATATAATAATACCTTTGTTGCAACCTCAAGTTGTAACGAACATAAACAAGATCATTAAGTTTCTGATGCTCTAACCTATTCCTTTTATTTGAATGAATATGCTCAAATATACTCCAATTTCGTTCACAACTTGAAGCACCGCAAGTTTGGCTTAGAACAAGAATAGCCAACTTTTGCAAATTTGGTGCACCACATCCATAAGATTCCCACCATTCATCTATAATATTACAGATAATAAAATAAATCAATGTCATATCATTCAACAAAAACAAAGATTAAGAATCACACAAAAAAAGTTATCAAGCATTAAATGTACCTGGCATCACCGTATTCCGTTCACGTGTAGCAACTAGTCTCCCAAAATCCAACTCGGCATTTTTAAATATTCTCATTTCACTTGTCAAATTAGATTGCAGATCAGGATCTCCATGAGCATACCTTTCAATGACATCCAAAAGGCCAGATGTTGTGGACTTATGCTTTGCAAATTCTTCATTGAAATGACAAGCTGGATTTAACCAATAACCAGCTGCATGTATACTTTTACAAAGCCGAGAATCCCAATGCCTATCCAAGATATTCAAGTAAAGCTCTACCTTCTTATTTTTCTGAAACCTCCTCATCATCTCCTCTTTGGCTTTATACATAGCTTGGTAAAGAAAACCCATGGCAGGTTTATCTTTGCTGTCAACAATTTGTAAAACGCGAACCAATGGCTCTGTGAGTTTCACAATATCAGCACATTTTTTCCAAAACCCGGAGTCTAAGATATGTTCCACAACTTTTTTTGCCTTAGATTCTTTGGCATATGCTGAGCTTGTCCAATCTCTAGATGTTACCATGGCTCTTAGTGCATCTTTATGAGCCAATATACTTTGCAAGGCAATGAAATTAGTGGCAGACTGAGTTGGAGCTGGACGAAGTATATCTTTTCCACCTGTATATTTTCTCATCAAATATAATGAAAAACAATGATTGTAAATATACTTGGTAATTTTTGAAGCAAGTGACACAATCTCACTTACTTCCTCTAATTTCCTAATGTCATCCAACATCAAATTAATGCACTGTGTAGCACATGGAGACCAATATAACTTGGGAAACTCCGCTTCCAATAATCTTCCAGCAGCAACATAATTTTCAGCATTATTTGTCACTATGTGAACAACATTCTCAGGCCCAACAAATAACACCATCTCCCTAAAAAGCTTGTGCAACATTTCAGCAGATTTAGAAGCATGAGAAACATCAACAGACCTTAAGAAAACAGTTCCTTTAGGACAATAAACTAGAAAATTAATGAAAGTTCTCCTACAACGACCAGTCCACCCATCAGCCATAAGAGTACATCCAGTTTGCTTCCAAACAATTCGATAACCATCAACAAGCTTCCTCACATCATCAACCCATTTATTTAACAAACAACCACGAACTCTATGAAAATTTGGACCTTTATAACTTGGACCCATGCTACTAATAGCATCAATCATAGGTTGATAATATGCTGAATTAATTGCATTAAATGGCACAGAAGCATCAATCATCCACTTTACAATGGCAAGGTCACACTTTTCTATGACTTCCTTACTTTGCAACACACTCTTTAGGCTAGGTTGAGCTCTAGGGGTTGTTACAGGCATGAAATACTGACCTGTGCAATTCATGTTCTTCCCCTTTTGTGGTGTATTGAGATTACATACTCTTATTGGCTCTTGCACTTCATCCACAACTATTCTCATTTGATCTTCACCAAATTGATTACTATCCACATATTCTTCTCGGACTTTTCTTCTCTTGTTTTTACGTTCATCAAGATTTTGCTTCATTTGAAATCGAACATCTGCAGGCACGTTCTTACATTGCTCACATTGCCCTTTTTCTCCAGCCAAGTGATTCTTGAACCTATTAATGCCACCTCCCCTAAAAATTTTATTACAATAGAGACACAACAAAATAGTTTTTTCATTCTCCTCAGCAACTTTACAATGTCCCCAAGCTGGATCACTTTTCACTCTAATGTGTCTCTGACTTTGAGATGAATTTTGAGTAAATGTTTCTTGTGATAATGGGGCTACAACAGATGAGATCTCCAAGTTCAACTGCAAAATTAATAGCAAAGTACAGATGAGAAATAATTAATAACTACTAACTTAACTCCAAATTAGTAGGTGTGAAAGCTTATATAAAAGAGTGTCTACATATTACTAATAAGCATGATTAAATATTTGAAACGCAACCATCAATACTACCAGTGGAATTCCTACATCATGATTAAATATCTGAAATGGAACCAATACTACCAGTGGAATTCCTACGTCATGATTAAATATTTGAAATGGAAGCAATACTGTCATAGGATTAAATATTTAAAGATTCCTAAATAGCAAACAGTGGATTATTTTAGATTGTAATGAGGTAGAATTTAAGAATGTAATTGATAGCTAATATTAACTTACTAACAATAGTGAAATAGCTGAATAGATAACCCCTGGCATTATTAATTTATTAGCCAATGCAAAACTTTATCTTCATCCAATCAAGTATAATAAAAGCAATAGCACTTAAAATTAAGTCAAATGATAACAATTACATTTAAGTAGAATAGTAGAATAGCACTGCTAGATGTCATTTAGTTCACAAACACCAAAACATGTGTAAGAGAGTCTTCTCTTAAAAAATCAAGATTCAAGTGGAAATATAGCAAGCAAAGTAACAATAGTAGCCAGTAGTATCTATTACAAGCACCAGTTGCAGGCAGTATTTATCAAGATTGAACAAGAAATAGAAAAAGAACCAAACCATCACCAGAGTAAGGCACGACTATGATGAAGTATGAACAAGGCCCAGCTCCAATGAAATAACAAACAACAGCAATGGAGCAGATTGAACAACTAGATGATAAACAGGGGCAAGACAGGGCTGTGTGGGTGTTTCTCTCTCTTGGTTAAGGCTTGGTGGGTGTTTCTTTCTAGCAACAAACTGATTGAATCGAATGAACAAAACAAAGAGACTGCATTGTGTTTTTATATTTTCAAAACTGAAACGATGTCATATTTTGTATTTATTAAAAAAGTGATCAACCTCGTCTAGTTCACAAATAACCAGACAAATCACTAGTTCTTCTCATAACCGATCATGTCATACCAAGTTAAACCGGTTCAAATACATAGCCGATCCAGTAACCAATTCAAACTGGTTACATCACCAGTTTTTGGTTGAACCAATATGACCAGCCAATTTGAGTTAATTTTTAAAAACATTGGTTCAAATAGAAACTATCAGCATCTCCTCTCATTTGAAAAAAACTACCTTAGAACTGTTGATAGGCCAGGACTGAAGTGGAATAAGAACTATACGAATATACTTAAGTCTCTAGTTGCTATAGTTAGAGCTTATCTTTTGGATCCTTTCAGAGGCGCGCACACACACCTCAAGCAGTAAGCTATTAATGAAGTAGGGCATCTTCACTCCCAATAGTTCAGTTCTAACTTCATGCATGACTACCAAAGGTAAGCCCCCTACATAACCAATCAAATTGATAGCTTAATGGAATTGTTAAGATAAATATTTAAATAGATAGTTAGTTACGTAGTTTGAATTTTAAATATGAGAAAGATATATGAGAAGATGTGGGTAGATAAGATATGAAGAAAGATAAGATATGAAAAGAGATAATATAGAAAGATATTAGAGAAGATATTGTTTAGATTTAAATTTGAATTGTTTTAGGGTTTTGGTGCTTATAAATAGCACATTATGTAAAGAGCTCTGTGTGGCTTTGGCAGACTATTATCAATAATATTAGAGAGTTTCCGCCCCAGTAAATTTGTGAGTTTGTGTTTGTGTGAGTGCACCAGTGTGTGTGAGACAGAAAGTGGGCCTGTGAGATATCAGTTTATCAAATCCCTGATATCAAATTGGTATCAGAGCTGAGAGAGAATGGAGAGTGGTCCGAGTGGTAGTCTGCCATTACCCCGCCTTACGAAGGCTAACTATGAGAACTGGAGTATCCAGATGAAGGCTCTGTTGGGAGCGAATGATAGTTGGGAGATAGTCCAAGATGGTTTCGAAGAACCACAATCCACGACAGGATACACGGCGGCGCAGAACAAAACGTTGAAGGAGATGCGATTGAAAGACAAAGGCGCGCTATACATGATGCTTCGAGCTGTTGATGATTCCGGATTTGAGAAGATCGCAGGCGCAACAACGTCAAAGGAGGCGTGGGACATTATTGCGAATGTTTACAAGGGAGCTGACCGAGTCAGACAAGTTAGACTTCAAACTCTCCGAGGAGAGTTGGAGGCAATGAAGATGAAGGAAGGAGAAAGCGTATCCGATTTTGTTACTCGGATTCAGACCGTGGTGAATCAATTAAAGAGAAGCGGAGAGATGCTGCCCGATGCCAGAGTGGTGGAGAAAATTCTGAGGTCTCTCACTGATGACTTCGAGAATGTAGTATGTGCGATTGAGGAGTCAAAGGATCTAGCAACGTTCACCGTTGACGAACTTGCGGGTTCATTGGAGGCGCATGAACAGAGGAAGAAAAAGAAGAAAGAGGAGTCACTGGAACAAGCACTTCAGACGAAAGCTTCAGTCAAGGACGAGAAAGCGCTCTACTCTCAAAATTTCCGAGGTAGAGGACGTGGCCGAGGTGGACGTGGATATGACCGAGCTGGTAGAGGCCGAGGTCAAGAAGGATGGAATAGAGAGCAGGCTGAATCAAGTCAGCAGAATTGGCGAGGAGGCCGAGGACGTGGAAGAGGCCGACATTCAAATGTAGAATGTTTTAAATGTGGAAGGTACGGACACTATTCGAGAGATTGCAACAACTCGGATAAATGTTACAATTGTGGCCGAGTTGGTCATTTTGCGAAGGATTGCCGAGCCGAGAGAAGAACGAATGAAACTGCAAATTATGCTGCAGAAGTAAAAGATGGAGGAATGTTGATGATGGCTGGAGGTGTAGCTAACCAGACATCCGAGATGGAGTGGTTTATAGACACTGGTGCAAGTAATCATATGTGTGGGTACAAGCATTTGTTCAGTAGCTTGAGAGAAATAGAAGCCGGACATGTATCGTTTGGAGACACTTCAAAGGTCGGTGTGAAAGGCCGAGGTACGATTAGTTTCTTGCAGAAAGATGGACGAGTTGGACGTATTCAAGATGTGTATTACGTGCCAGAACTCAAAAGTAATATTCTGAGCGTGGGACAACTGATGGAGAAAGGCTACTCGGTTATTATGACAGACCGAGTTCTTTTATTAAAGGAAAAGCAAGGGCGACTGATAGCCCGAGTGCCGATGGAGAAGAATAGAATGTTCAAGTTAATCTTGAGATGTGTGGAGGTCGGCTGTTTGCAAGCCGAGATGAATGATGAAGCATCCTTGTGGCATCGTCGGTTTGGACACTTACATTTTGGAAGCCTGGCCGAGATGGTAAATAAGAGATTGGTGACCGGATTGCCGAGAATGAAATGTGAGAAGAGATTCTGTGAAGATTGTGTGCTGAGCAAACATACGAGGAGTCCATTTCAGAGGTCGGCCAGATACCGAGCACGGCGACCACTGGAACTAATTCATACCGATGTGTGTGGACCCATTACTCCCGGGTCCTTCAATGGAAAGAGGTATTTTGTTACATTTATTGATGATTACAGTCGTAAAACTTGGGTGTACTTGCTGGAAGAAAAATCCAAGGTGTTTGAAGTGTTCAAGAAGTTCAAAACGATGATTGAGAATGAAACTGGAAGGAGGATCAAGTCGATAAGATCAGACCGAGGTGGAGAGTACACATCAAATGCGTTTAGAAGATATTGCGAGGAGTATGGCATCAGAAGATTATTGACGGCACCATACTCGCCTCAGCAAAATGGAGTTGCAGAGAGGAAGAATCGAACCATCGTTGACATGGTGAGATCAATGTTGAAGACGAAGAGTATGCCGAAGGAGTTTTGGGGGGAAGCTGTTCTGTCTGCAGTATATGTACAGAACCGATGTTCGCATTCCATATTGAATGGAAAGACCCCACAGGAGTTGTGGACGGGCCAAAGGCCAGCAGTGGACCATTTGAGAGTTTTCGGGAGTGTGGCATATGCACATGTCCCGGATCAGCAAAGAAGCAAGTTAGATGACAAGAGCAGGAAGTATATCTTCATTGGATATGACGAGAAGACGAAGGGATACAAGCTGTTAGATCCCAGCACCAAGACGGTATTGATAAGCCGAGATGTGAAAGTGAATGAAGACGATGAGTGGAATTGTAGTCCATCCGAGATCAAATCAGATCCCGGAAAGATGGTGATAGAAGACAAGGAAGAAGGATCAACGAGTTGGATCCCGGCAAGGACCGAGATAGATGATGAAGACGAGATGAGACGACCCCGGATGAGGAGTTTGCAGGATTTGTACGAGTCAACAAACGAAGCTCATCTTGTTTGTTTGTTGACAGATTCCGAAGAGATAAGATTTGAAGAAGCAATCCGAGATGAGAAGTGACAAAGTGCCATGGATGAAGAGATCAAAGCGATTGAGAGGAATGATACTTGGGAGTTGACCGAGCTGCCAAAAGGAAGTCGGCCCATTGGAGTTAAATGGGTTTATAAAAAGAAAATGAATGCTGATGGGGAGATAGAGCGATATAAAGCCCGGCTAGTAGCTAAGGGGTATTCGCAAAAGGCAGGAGTAGACTATGATGAGGTGTTCGCACCTGTTGCGAGAATGGAGACGATCAGATTGTTGATCTCGCAAGCAGCTCAGTATGGGTGGCCGATATATCAGATGGATGTAAAGTCGGCATTTTTGAATGGTGTACTTGAAGAAGAGGTGTATCTCGAACAACCACCGGGATACTTGAAGGGCGGAGAAGAAAAGAAAGTGTTGAGATTGAAGAAGGCTTTGTACGGACTGAAACAGGCACCGAGAGCCTGGAATACCCGCATTGATGCATATTTCATGGAGGACGGTTTTGAACAGTGTCCCTATGAGCATGCCATATATGTTAAGAAGAAAGGTGATGATTTATTGCTGGTAGCATTGTATGTTGATGATTTGATTTTCATGGGGAATAGTGAAGAGATGGCACGAGAGTTCAAGAAGAAGATGTCAAGAGAGTTTGAGATGACTGATCTCGATTTGATGAGATATTTTCTCGGTTTAGAAGTCAGACAGGACGAAGAAGGAATTTTTGTATCTCAGGAAAGTTATGCGAAGGGAATACTGAGGAGATTTAAAATGGCGAATTGTAACCCGGTTTCAACACCTATGGAACCCAGTACAAAACTTTCGAAGTATGATGGAGGAGAACGGGTTGATCTGAGAAACTATAGAAGTTTGGTCGGATGCTTGAGATACCTGACATGCACGAGGCCGGATTTGTGTTTGAGTGTTGGAATTGTAAGTCGGTTTATGGAAGAGCCGAGCTATTCTCATTGGAAGGCGGCTAAGAGAATTATGAGGTACATTCAGGGGACGATCACACAAGGACTTTTCTATTCGAGGTCGGAAGATTACCGATTAAAGGGGTACTCGGACAGTGATTGGTGTGGAGATGTAGATGATAGAAAGAGCACGGCTGGCTATGTATTTTTCATGGGAAGCACAGCGTTTGCCTGGATGTCAAAGAAGGAACCGATTGTGACGTTATCAACATGTGAAGCCGAGTACGTTGCGGTATCATGGTGTGTGTGCCATGCAGTGTGGTTGAGGAATTTGTTGGAGAAGCTGGAGCAAGTTCAAGTTGGCACGACCGAGATCCGAGTAGATAACAAGTCGGCTATAAAGTTAGCAAAGAACCCGGTCAATCACGAGAGAAGCAAGCATATTGATGTGAGGTTTCATTTCATCCGAGAACAGGTGAAAGAGAAGAAGGTGGAGTTGAGTTATGTGACGAGCCGAGAACAAGTCGGAGATATATTCACAAAGCCACTGCCGACATTGCTGCTGGAGAATTGCAAGAAGATGATGGGGATGAAAGATGGAAGAGATATTTAAAGTTTATGGGAGGATTTTGTTAAGATAAACATTTAAATAGATAGTTAGTTACGTAGTTTGAATTTTAAATATGAGAAAGATATATGAGAAGATATGGGTAGATAAGATATGAAGAAAGATAAGATATGAAAAGAGATAATATAGAAAGATATTAGAGAATATATTGTTTAGATTTAAATTTGAATTGTTTTAGGGTTTTGGTGCTTATAAATAGCACATTATGTAAAGAGCTCTGTGTGGCTTTGGCAGACTATTATCAATAATATTAGAGAGTTTCCGCCCCAGTAAATTTGTGAGTTTGTGTTTGTGTGAGTGCACCAGTGTGTGTGAGACAGAAAGTGG
>CM023948.1:19142290-19188072 GCA_013407115.1 Glycine latifolia | reverse complement strand
ACCTGTGAGATATCAGTTTATCAAATCCCTGATATCAGGAATGACCAAATTCATTTCCAAGATATAACAGGTGGGGTCTTTGTACTTTGTACACAGCTTCTAAGTTTGAGTATTTACCAAAAGAAAAAAAAATACATAGATATATATTATATATATATATGTGTATATATATCTTCCAAAGTTTCAATCAATTCATACCTTTGAACTGAGCAAAAATATCACAGCTGAACAATGACAACCCTATCCAACTATCACCTAGACAATGAGTCAAAAAATAAAATGAGCCAGTTATCTAGTTTTCTGTCTTAGCATGATACTCTTACACATGTAAAGCTGTCAAAATAAAATGAACCAGTTTCTAACATTTTTTGTGCAGCAACCAATTCATTTTATTAAGCTTTTCTCTCTTTTTTATCTAATTCTAAAGCTTTTTTTCTCTTTTATCTTGGGACAGAGCATAATCACAAAGCAACCCGTAAAGGGGAGAGGGGGAAGAAATTCAATAGCATATGTAGACTCTCAAATCACTAAACATGGTGGTGGTTCTACTTTAGACATACTTATCAATTTGTAAAGTTGACATATTAAAACCAATTAAATAGTTGATAACAATAACTAGTGATCCAGAATGTTCGGCCAAAATTTCAAAATTCTTACAAGTTATATAGATAATATGCATGCAAATGTCTTCCAAATACATAATATTTTCTTCTCTCTGAAAGTATGATATATTTTTTCTAAAAGGTGGGCCAGTGCAGTGTACACAGTCACACCATGCTCCCATTCCCATCATTTCAGGACTTGGAGAGTGCCAGTGCTAAACAGCTTACCTCTGTCAATGAAAATAATAATTCTAGAAGTAGAACCCAAAACCAATTAACCATTAAGGTTACAAGGCAACAAGGCTTACTCTCTTGATATGTTTATTACAATAAATAACCAATTCAAGTTGTAATGCAACCCATTAGTATAAAACCCATCTCTAAAAACAGCATCTAAGCACGTATATTTGCTATATTAGTGTATTAAAAAAGCCCTTTCAACTCGTCCTCCTCCGTCATGAACCAGTATGGGCAGTATAAAATAAAGGTGTAAAATCTAGATGAAGTTCTATAACATGCAGGTTTGTTGAATGCCTCCAACGATAAATTATCATTGAATGTGTTGAGTGTTGGACTACTGAAATTAATCTAAATGCTGATAACTACCTTGCTAGTATCATCACCATTGTCATTTGTATAAGGTTGAAGATACATTGTCAATGAATTTCACCCTGCTATGCTTTTGACCAGTAAATACCTGCAATACAAAAGAGAGGGGAAAAAATAAATATTTACGCAATAGTTACATAAGCACTATTTCTGTTATCGATATGACAACAACTGCACACAAATGACAGCAAAAATATCAACATAAAAATAGTCAGAGTCAGGTAAAAGTGGAGTTATTTGCAATATGGCATATACTAAAAAAAAATGCAGTTGCAAAGTGTTCAAAAAACAAAATCATAGACAGAAGAAAGTAAGAAAACTTGTCTCTCTACAAAGAAAAAGTGATAACTTTTTTTATCAAAAAATTAAAATGTTGTCAACATTCTCTGTTTGGTTCCCAAAAACAGAGCTGAGACAAAATCAAACCGTAGGAGAACTTAAAATTCAACATTCTAAGTGAATAGCAAACTAACTAAAAGCTTTACACCAAAAAAAAAAAAAAACTGAAAGAAGCTGTGACTTACCAAATAACTTATTCTCTGCCTTTTGATCAACACTATGAAAATTTTACCACTCTTCCTCTGATGCTTGAAGGTTTAGGAAAATCCTAAACCCTATAATTTTATTTTTTTTCTCTTTCAGATTTTACAACTTTTGATCACGCACTCTGCGTTTTCAAATCACCCGGTGTTTCCAAACTGCACCTCTGCCTCTACTCACCTCTTGTTTGATTCTTACTTTACGTTTCACATTTCCATTATTTTATTTTTTCAAGACACCGTCTTATTAATATTTTGTTTTACTTTTTATCTATCATTTTTTTGTTTTAATTTCTGCGTCAAAAACACTTTGTTTCTCCAATTCTCCTTCGCATTTTCGGAAACATGCCACTCACCTCTTTCTGAAACATTCATGAATTAAATATGCAGAAATTAAACTACCAAAGTATTTATAAATTATGTTTCTCCAGCTAAATAAATAGACTTTCAGAACTTTATATTCAAATGTGTATTAATAAATAAATAAATTTATAAAACATTTTGTTTTCACAGAATAAATTTATACAATTATAAATTATCAAAATATAAAAATTGTAGTTTAGGCGTGCAGCAGTTAGTGTGGACTGTAGAGCCAGTCTGCAGCGGCGCAGTTGTAGAGACATTGGAAAATGTGAAAGCAGAAAGTAAGTGGCAAAAAACTTGTTAAACCGGTCACCGAGTACACCGATTTTGACCGGTTTGGAGCCAAATTGAATATTTTATTGATGTATTTCCCGCCAAATGATCGGTTTTGAACCGGTTTAAACCCGGTCGAGGGAATCGCGCAAACAGACTTAATTTCACGTGTTCCGGTCATATCATCTCGAGCTTTTACTAATGTCTCACGCTTTCCAATCCAAATTTCACGCTTTTCAAGTCTATTTTTAGACAAACTTTTCAAGTATTTGAGTTTAGATGGAGTCTACGGTATGCGTCGGAAACATGTCTCGTCTCGTATCTGCGAAAGAAACCTGGACCGTCGGATCCAAATGATGAGATGGACTTGGAAATGGGAAATTGCTTGTGTCGGATATGTACGGTGTGTGACTTCGTGATTGTTGTCACTAGCCCAACGAAAAGTCATATTTTGTTTTTTCATATTTACCCAACATTGGGAATCATAATCATAAGATGCATTGTGTGAAACAAACAACAGACACCAAGGTTGGTTAATCAAACAACAGACACCAAGGTTGGTTTCATTCACTGACCACATAGTGCAATCTACAGTCTACGACCATTCCATTATTATTGAGTAGCACACCAGAGAAAACAACCATGGGTTCATTGACACTAACGACAAAAACGATTATGGGTTCATCGACACGTGAAAACGATCGTGGGTTCATCGACACTAACGATGAAATGCAACTATACAAAAGATTGGCACTTACAAAGTACTCCAAAGTGTCTTCATTCTAGAAACAGATAAGTAAAATGCAAGACATTGTTGATATGCGAAGGATTATTACATCCAAACTATAATATTTGAATCTCCTGTTATGATAGTAGTATGGGTTTAAAGTCCACATCAGTGATGCATGCGAAAGTTTTTTATCTTCATTTTAGGTACTCTTCCAAACTAAAGTTATGATACAATTCAATATTAAGTCTACTTTGAAAATTGAAAAGCATCTCATTGTCAAATGTTCTATTTTGGTTTGTGATTCATTCACTTTTGTGATGATTATTTGGTGAACCTATTATAGCATAAATTTAGACCTTAAAGAAATATTATATTTAGGATGACAAATTTAAAGATTATTAGACCACTGTAAAATTGCTCGTTATGTGGCAAACAAACCACATGTATGTTCATCTCAGAATTCGTCATTATAAGTAAATGACATTTATCCATCAATTATTTTGTTGTACTATATCATTGTTGTCTGCTTCTACAATAATATCATGGATGATTCCTCCAATAATCATTTAACACATTGTGATTCTGAAATCATTTAGCAAATTGTGATTCTGATACTTGTGAATTCACAATTTGCTATGTATTTGTTATCCATGGATGTTTACAATAAGCTATCACAATGTTCTGTTTTTGTACATAATTTTGTGCATCTGACATTTGCTTATTAAAATGTTCTTTGTTCCTACTAACCCTTGTTTAGTATGTTTGTTTGATGGTCTGCAAAGGACAAGTGGCAGGGAAAAATAATATATCATATCAATTTATGTGGTAATCACCACATATATTGATATTTATTATTTGTATATAAACTTAATGGTTCTTTAATTGGGTAGTTTGTGTGTACAAGTTAGGCATATGATTTACATATTTTTTTGGGTGCAGTTAATTTAGTAGCAATGTCTGCAAATTCCGAAACTGATAAGGAAATGACCTTACAAATGATGCAGACTAAAAAATTCAGAACACTGCCTTGATATTATGCATATTAAGGACATGGTTAGCATCTGTTTATGTTTTCTACATTATAGGTTTTAATTGTTGTCTTGCATCACATTGGCAGTAATGTTTTAAAATTAAATGTAGCCTTATGCAGAAAATGTCATATTGTCAAATTCAACCAATCGTTGGAGAAGCCGT
Organism: Glycine latifolia; assembly: GCA_013407115.1. Taxonomy (NCBI): domain Eukaryota; kingdom Viridiplantae; phylum Streptophyta; class Magnoliopsida; order Fabales; family Fabaceae; genus Glycine; species Glycine latifolia. The sequence continues at coordinate 19,183,762 of CM023948.1, read as the reverse complement.
TAATTGTTAATGGATGGACTACAATAAGAGAGTACTATGGTCTTAAAGGAGACCATCACATCACATTAACCCTCTATGGTCAATCTCTATTTTTCATTACTGTTTACAAAAGTCATTCTCTGCCACAATCATTTCCTCATTGGCACTCTCTGTATAGATCAAACCCTAACTCTGTCATCTTTCGCATAGTCTTGAACGAACACAAAGTCAGTAATAGTTATTTGGTAAAAATTGACAACATAGTATAACATTGTTTTTTTCAATTATTTGCAGGATCTGCCAAGTACCATGAATAAATTTTTAACTGAGGCAGCATTCACAGATATTGTGTTTGATGAAACTAAAGTATGCAAAATTATCTTCAACCATTGGCGTAAACATGCTAAAATTGGCGCCGGATGGAAGTCATTTACAAGAGAAAACAATTTCAAACCACACGTGGATTTTGAGATGGAGTTCCCTGATCCCACTAGCAACCATGTGTGTCACGACCTAATTTATCCTATATATATTATTGTTTTGTTTGGGTTAAATTTTTAAGAATCTTTGGATAATTATTATGGAACGGATCCTAGTATGGACTTTTAAAGCGAAAAATTTATAAAAGTCATAAAAATTGATAAGTTGAGATATATATATATACACACACACACACACACATAACCAAATTCATTAGTTACATAAGTCATTGCTATTACTTTTAACTTCTAGAAAGCACTGTAGTTTCCTTAATTAGCACTATTATTTTGGTACAAACTTCTACACCCATGTCTTTAGTTTTAAAAAATCTATCCAATACTTTCTTCTTCGTTGCCCACATTTATTGGTTCCATGGCTGGGTTTGGATAAGCTGAAGAAAACTGTAGGAATGGACCATTTGGATTAAACCATCTGCTAAGTATAGATACTGGAAAATGAGTACCAAAATAAATATATACACGAATGACTAGACGCATAGTTAAGATATAACAGTTTCTTTCTTCATCGATATATCATCCAAGCTCTAGAGCATCAAGAAATATGATGATTGACGCCATCTAAAACAAAACATGAAACAAATCTAGTGAGAAATACAATTTCTCAGTAGGCAAAATCTAAACCATCAAAACACGTTAGTACGTTAGGAAATCATCATAAAATAATTATGAAACTATATGAATGCATGAAATGAATTTTTCCAGGTGCACATGGTCTCTACATCTCGTACTGTATGTAGCTACACCTCGTGTAGAAATGTTGCGGTTGTCTTACGCTAATCATGCATGTCATTCCATGTATTTGCACTTGGTCTCTACATCTCGTACTGGATGTAGTCTCATACTATGTTTCACCAATATCGTACTGGACTTGAAAACATGAATCAACATATCATCACATCTAAAATTCATTATTCACATATAATATTTTCATCATAACATCATATGTATCAAAAGTCTGGTTAAACTCTCAGACCTTATTCAAACAAAATTGTACGAACTTAGGAAGGATAATTGAATATCCTCAACCTATAGAAAATCATGTTAATAGTCTAACTAATAAACCATAATACATTTCCTTTCACTTAATGATAGATGGCTATCTGGCGTGGTAGGGAATACCGGGTTGGTGTAGCCGGGATGATAGGGAATGAGTACAACTTGGAGGATTATAACATGGTTAGATGTGTCCGGGATGGCCGGGGTGTGTACAACCTATATGGTTATAACATGGATAATTGTGTCCGAGTTGGCCGGGATGTGTACAACCTGGATGGTTAAAACATAGATAGTTGTGTCCAGGTTGACCGGGGTGCGTTTAACTTGAATGGGTATAACATATATAATGTATCTGGGATGATCGGGGTAAGTTTAACCTGGATGGGTGTATCATAAGTAATTGTATTCGAAATGGCCAGGGTAAGTTTAATCGGGATGGGTATATCATAAGTAGTTGTATCCGGGATGAGTTTATACTGGATGTGAATATTTTAAGTAGTTATATCCGGGATGGCCGGGGTGAGTTTATTCGGGATGGATATATCATAAGTAGTTGTATCTGGGATGGCCGAGTAAGTTTTAACTTGGATGGTTTCAACATGCATAGGGTATCCAGGATGGTTACAACATGAGTAGTGTATTCGGGATAGCCGAGATGAATTGAACCTAGATGGTTACAACATGGGTAGTGTATGAGGTGAGTTTATCCTGGAGGGGTGTATCATAAGTAATTATATCCGGGATGGCCGGGGTGTGATTAACACGAATGGTTATAACATAGATAGTTATGTCCGAGTTGGCCGGGGTGTGTACAATCTAGATGGTTATAACTTATATAGTTATGTCCGAGTTGGTCGGGTTTCAATATTTTCGTAAATAAGGAAATCATCACTTACCACCTTACTACTTCATCTTCAAATTTAATATTCAAGCATTTGAACCATTTGTCTCCATACCATTCAACCTCTACTTCCAAAAATTAATATTAACCATTCCTATAGATCATCAAATCACTTAAAAATCTTCAAGTGTAACTTCCAATATCACTAATATTTCAACTTATAAATCATCACCTATCTTATGGCTAAAATCATCATTTTCACATCATAAAATATGCTTCGAATAACATAAATTTCCATCCTAAATAATAATTATAAGTCTGCCTGATATGCATATAAGTTAATCTAAACAAATACTTAACTAGAGATTGAAGCCTAGCCTACCTCAAGTAAGTGTGATTTTTGAAATAAACTGAGTAGATGGTTATCCTTCTTGAATAACTTCAAGGAAGAAAGTCTTTATGTGAAAGAAAGAAGAAATGGAAGTATATAAGACGATAGAAGTGAGACTACGGTCTAACCAATTAAGAAAATGAGAATTGAAAACAAAGCACCAAGTGAAGAGTTTATAGGCCGTGAGACAGTTTCGGAGTTAGAGTTTATTTGTGTAGAAATTTTGGAAGTTCAACATCTATTTATATTAGATTATTTAGTTAGATAGTAAGTGAATTAATTAGATTTCAACTCAGTTAGATTTAGTCTAGTTACAAGGTAACTATCCTTGAAGATATTTATCCTAATCTAATCATGGCAAATATTTCTTCATTTATGGCTTAGGTATACGTGGAAGTTTGGCTGAAGATCTTTCTTCACTCTTAAGTCCCTAGGCTTTCACGTTGATGTTCATTCAAGATTGTTCAATAATCTTGTTTTTAATTTTGTCTCAATCACTTTATTGAATTCACATTGACTTTGCTTTGACTTTGGTTTACCCAATTTTCTTTCTATTAATTTTACTTAGATATGCTTATTCTATGATTGCTTTACATGAATTTTTTTAGAGCATTTATGTTCATATAAATTCTATTCAAATATAAATTCAAGATATAATTTTGAGGATATTACAATGTGCTTTGGTACACCGGTTAAACACAAGTTATGTGTTAAGTGTACAAAGACTAAACTCGATCTTGCTAACTATTATTTTGTTCTTATATTTATGTTTATGATATGGTTTGTAACAAGTCGTTTTATGTGTACTCTTACAACAGTTGACTATTATATATTAGACATAACAAACTTTGATTGTATTTATGAGAAGTAGTAACTGAAATTTTTTAAATGTATAAAGACATATCATGATATGAGAATCGCACATAACTTTCATATTTTATCTAGTAAATTGATGAAATTTTAGTTTTATTTATAATTGACTTTAATATTTTTATATTTTAATAATGTGTAAGTGTGTCAATGTAAACATAATTGATAATATATTATTTTGAAAATTATATTATGTTTTTAATATTTTGAATTTTTGTTTAAGTTGTGGTTACAAAAAGTAAATATTGAATAAAATAAAATGTATTGTTACGTTATTTATGAATTATGATCAATCAATTGATCCCTGTATTTTAAATAGGTTTAATGTAATTGTCTATTAGGGTAATTTTGACTATAAAATATATTTGTTTTATTTAAGTATTAATTTAATAGTGTTTTATTAAAAATATGAAATTAAAGGAAACATTATTAATTTGAAGAGTTTGTTATTATGGTCTTAGGTTTATTAAATTTATGAATTTCATTTAGACAAAAGAAGTACACAATATATTGTAAATGGAAAAAAATTATAAATTTATTTTGGAAAAATGAAATTAAATTGTAAATTTATAATAAGTTGAATATGGAAAGAAAAATAAAAAATAACATTGGAGTACACGTATAAAAAAGGGTGTCCAATTAGCAACTTTAAGTTTCAAAATATTAGGCTGCCCTTATGAAAACGGTTTCTACATTGTGTTGGATAAGCAGTTGGGTCTGTCCTAAATGAACAGTTTCTAATATGGAAACAAGGAAGCCAACAGTTTGGTTGGTTCAAAATTCAAATTAAAGGATAAGATAACCACAAGTTTTATACATTTAATTATTTGAACGGTCACGTCGAATGTCTTGTCAATATACTCTGTCCTGTTATCCATTTTCCCATCCACAATATACAATCTTTCATGATGTGAGCACAAACAAAAACTTCATTTTCACTTTCCCGCTCTTTCTGTGAACAATTGCACTGTCTTAAAAGGACAAATGTAAAATGTAATTTATTTACTAATGTCATTTTAAAATTAGCGTATTACTTTGTTCCATTTAATGAACCTGTTTTCTCGGGATTGTATTACAAATTTATTTTTTTCATTTTTAATGTATGTTTATTCCAATAAAATAACATTGTATTGGAAGCAAAGTCCAGTAAAAAATATGCAATAGATCATTCTGCTAACATGAACAACATTCCAATAAACATTTTGTCTGAGGCCTATAAACGAAGGCAAAAAAAAACACAAACAAAAAAAAAAGTTCATCAGATCATGGATGATAACCATCAACAGGCCACCACAATAGCATGGAAAGTAGGTGACATCAACAGACACTACACGAAATGTTCACCACTGCACTTGGGGTTCTTAGACTCCTTCAAAATCGCCAACTGCATTTTAAGTTTCAGATTGTCATCTTTCAAAGCTTCCACTTTAGTCTGAAGCTTCTGAACATTGTAGAAGTTGAAGTCCCTTATTTGTTTTCCAGTTTGGTTACAGAGTTCTTCTGCCAACAACACAACAACATCTTCTCTGGTAGCATAGTCATCTTTGGCAAACTTTCCCACTGAAACCATGGGGTTTCCCAATGTCCCAATATCGACCGAAGCACAATACCTCCGATATTGCACGCTGTTGACAATAATGATGTAACAACCCGGATTACAAGTCATAAGGGTTGGACATTTCTTTTGTATGGTGATTAATTATATGCTTTATTGTATGTTTTATTTAATAATTGTTGTTTTGAGTGATCGTGCCTTGGTAAGCGTGCTAGTGGTTGATAGATGTCATTGTTGACTTGCGATTGTTATGTTTGCACGAAAGGCAAACCTGCTCTGTTAGCTGGGTACTTAAGCACAGGAGCGTGCAGTGGAAGCGTGTTTCTCTTATTCTTCTCCTTTGCGCTTTCTCTCCTTTTCTCCCTAAGCTTACCCACACCCAAAAACCTTTCTCCCTCAACCCTTCTGTGTCACCTTCCACTCGAAAACCACCGCAACTACAATGAAATTCCGACGTCGAGGATGACCTCGTGGCCGGAACAGAAGCTCAGGACAACACGTCATGAAGCTCGTGAAGAAACTCCTAGTTAGGTAAGGGGAATTTATTATGTTTGATAACAGCTTTAGGTAGCATGGTTGAGGACCAGGGAGTCCGACCATGGCGATGATTGCATGTCCCTGTGTGTGTTGTTTTCCAGAAAGTTATGGCTTTGAGTGTATGGGATGGGTTATGCCTTATGTTCATTGGTTGGTGTTTTGTGTTGATGTCTAATGATGTTCTGGTGTTTGTGGAGGTACCGGGATGGGTTGGTCGTGTTGCACATAGGTATCAACCCCTTAAGTTTATGATGTCGGCTATTGGGATGGGTAGGCCGAGTTAAGCATGTGTATCAATCCCTTGTGTTTGAGATGTCGGGTACCAGGTGGGTATGTCGAGCTAAGCAGGTTATGTAGCATGCATGTGTGCATGTAGGACGTGACTTAGTCCTTGTTGGCGGACGTCGCTATACCGAGTTCCTTACCCCGGATGATACCTTAGAGCTGTTGAGCTCAAGTTTACTTCGAGAGAGTGAGCTACCGGGTTCCCTAACTCGGATGAGCTCATACCTTCTCGAGAAAAGATCCATCGGGTTCCCTAATCCGGATGAGCTCGTGCTTCCTCGGGAAGAGAGCCACCAGGTTTCCCTTACTCGGTTTTCCTTACCCGAATAACCTTGTGTAGGTTGGTGAGGTTAATACAATCCCGAGTCTTACAAGTGCTATCTGTTATAATCCAGTACAACGCTTATGTAATCGATTGCATAATGCCAAGTCCGTCCTTTGGTATTTTATAGAAATCCAAAGAATCCTTAACCGACTTCGATCGACCTCGTCCGCTCTTGTCCACCCTTGTCTTTCCTTGTCCAACTTTTACCCCTTTTTGATCGCCCTTTACTGACCTTTGCCGACCTTGATCGATCTTGTCCGCCTTTGTCCGACTTTATTTGGATTCTTATCTCGAGTTAATATAGCTAGGTGACAACCCGAATACTTAATACTTCACATTGGCTCACTTGTTTGTGGTGTTTGTAGATGATGTGTAAGAGACGTATGTGTCCATATTGATGATAATTGAGATCGGCCTATGTGATGGATTGAGATGATGTACGCATTGATAACATGTAGGGTGTATGGCAGTATCCTAGCCAGGACGAGTTATTCCCAGGCCGAACCATACATTGATGGTGCCCATGGTGATCTGAATGCGAGTGGATATAGATAGATTCCCACGGGTGTGCATGGAAATATCTTAGCCAGGACAAGTTGATCCCGGGCGGGGTCATACATTGATGGAGTCGTGGTGACATGCTATGTATAGACACATGAGATGCCGGGACCGGGTGGTGAATCTTGTAAGGACCACGGTCAGTGCATCAATGAGCCCGTGTTAGGATGACCCTCGTTTGGGGCGGGATATGGAGATCCTAGCCAGGACGGGGTCGTTCCTATGCTGGGCCATACGTTGATGTTGCCTGTGAACGACATAAAACATTTGCATGACAGAAATAAGATTAATGATTAGCTGTAGGGTACCGGGGTACTGGGGGACCATGTCTATTGGGAACTCTTTCTGACACCCATTTGGCTGATCACCATGGGGGGGTACTTTCTGTGCACGATAGAGTGACATTTACAAGTTACTGTATCATCTGACCACAGGGATGACCTATTTCCAGGATGGTACCACATTGCATGCTGAGAGTTGAGTCAGGAGCATGCATCATGCTAGACATTATAAGTTGACTTGTGGAATGTCCCTAGATGCCTGTTTATGTTGGTTACGTGTTGAAATACTTGAATTTTGTGGTGATATTGTAACGCTTGGACTGTCTTTTTTTTAACTAATGTTATCTTTTGCTTGTTATTTTACATGATGAACTCACATTTGCTTTGTTGTACCGGGTGGTTTGGTACTTGTGATGATCATGAACTGTGTTCGCGTGAACAGATGGACAGCAGTAGGTGACTGGGAAGATGATCGCCTTTTTGGTTGGAGCCGCCAAGTTGCTAGGATGTCAATGTGATAGATCCCGGGCAGGGGTTATGTTTTGCTGATTACACCCCTGATTTTAATAGTCACACCCGTGTTTTGCTAGTTACACCCTTGACGTTCGATTTCTTGTTTCCCTTGTAAAACACTTGTACATTTTAGACATGGATAATTGTATTTACAACTAAATCACATTCTATATATATATATATATATATATATATATATATATATATATATATATGCAAATTGGGATATTTTACACGTGTCTTGTTTATGATTATGATCATTATGTGCTCGCAAAAAATTTAATACCATTTTCAAAATCAAATTAAAGAGATCTTCATTTAAAACATGTTTAGGGAGTGATTAAGAGTTAGTGATATGGTAGCGATGTGGCGGGTCATTACAAATGACATGGTGCAACGTAAACATAGGTTGTCCAACTTTCAGAATGAAACACAGTTTCTTGAGTACTTTTTCGATGCACTCTTGCAAAATGAACACCGTTGACGAAGTTTCCACCACCAAGCTTGTAGGCACCGTCGTTGTACATAAACATAAACATAAAGCACCACATACATTGTTAACAATAAAAGCACATCAGATCGTGTTAACAAAATACAATGGCAAACAACAAAATCTCATTCTCCGAAATGAAGTATAACCATCTCCCAAAAAAATGGAGTTCTTCAAAAAAACAATGACAACAGAGACGTCCGTGCCAGAGCCTCGCCATCACAGCAGTCAATCATGCTTCACCCGACATACCGTGTTGGTCAGATACATCATGACCATTGAAGTCGCACATTTACGAACCTCAACGCCACTGCAATCAACAACGGCAATCACAGAATGACAAAAACAAAAACAAACAATTCAAACATTATATTAGACAAACAAAACTAAAAACATAAAACAAAAGGTGTCTTTCAAATTAGCAATACAAGCAGTACTCACCAATTTGTTCACCGTTTTTGGACAATTTTACATTGGCATGTAGGTAGGCTCCTACAAAGCAAGGGTCCATTCCATGGAAAAAGCAGTACTTGACATAAGCCTCTTCGGCTTCATCGTAACAATCATAACAAGCATGAAAGCTTCCACTGAAGTGGTTGACCTGCTCAAAAGCTTCGTTGTACATGAAGTGAATCCCTGGTTTTCTATCGACGAAAACCACATGGACTTTATTGGGTGGTGACTTTGCAAACTCACATTTATTGCCAGCTTTCAATGTGTGGTTTCGTAAACCTACTAATTAATTATGTTTGTACAACGTACTATTAGGTTGTGATAATGAACGTTGATGGGCTCAATATGTTAATGGTCTTAGGTCTCCTAGATAATTTTTATGCTGTTAGGTTTATAATATTTCAATATTGGTTAAAAAAAACCAAAATTTTTATTGATATAGGAAAAATTTTAATTATTTATAACTTGATGTACAAAAATATATTATAATTGAAAATAAATTCCAAATAAAAATAATATTGAATAAAAAAATAGCAAAAATAATACCGTATTTGTAAAAGGCAAAATATTCAAGTTTATTGTTTATGTTATAAGTAAAACGTGGATAAATGAAAGATGTAATTTCATAGGAAAAAGGTTGTCTTTTGGCACGTGTCACTACCTTATAAAAGTTGGACACTGCGTAATTGCACCCCCCAAAAAATTAGGTTGACTGTCTTTTTTTTCAAATTACAACTTACTAACTGCACCACCCCCTTATTTATAAATGCACTTCAATAATTCATTTCCATTGTTTCCTTTTAAATGTTAAATAGTAATTATGTAATTAAATTGTAGTGAGTTGTTCATCGTACTCAACATCTGCATCGACTATTGGAACATGTTGATCGCCTAATGGTTATTATGTTATAAAGTAATTTAAATTAATTAACTTTGGTTGTCCTATAACAAATAATCAAACTATTATTTTCTAATAAATATATTAACTAAAGGTTATTGTGTTGGTTATCGTAAGAATTTTCCTTAAATAAAAATATTTACAAATTCTAAATATTGTTGATTATTTGATATGTAATTATGTTAAATACAATTTGAAACATTTTTTTTCCCGGTGACGGTTTACCCATGATGACCTAGAGAATAATTATTACTCATAAATGATAATTATAGTTTCTATCATAAGAAAATAAAATTAAAACTAATTTGCATTATGGTATAGTGAGTAAGTAATTTAAAACTTTCTTGTAACAAATATCATTTTTATAAATTAATTTTAATTTTTATCTTTATCATAACACAAAATATTTTTTATGATATTATTGATAAAGTAATTAAAATTAATTAACTTTGGTTGTCCTATAACAAATAATCAAACTATTATTTTCTAATTAATATATTAACTAAAAGTTATTAGGCTTCTTATCATAAGAATTAAATTAAATAAAAAATTAAAAATTCCAAAATCTTGATTAAATTTAAATAATAATTTAGTTAATATTTTTTTATTATAAAATCTCACCATTTTATTTTATTTTTATTTACCATTATTTTATATTATGAAAATTTAAAAAATAATTATATGTTTAAGCTTGTAAAAGAATATCATAAAAACAAATTAGAATTTCAATAAGTAAACATATAATTTAAAATGAACTTAAGTTTGACCGTACATACTTTACTATCATAAAATTCTTATATTTTTCCTTTTAGAAATTGGATTTTTTTATAATTTATTTTACTATCTTATTAAAATAGTATCTTCAAAATGATCAAATAATTTAAGTAACAGTTAATTTTGAGAAATGCACCAAGCATGCATGACATGCATTACCGTACTCAAATTTTATTTATCATTTGACCTCTCTCAAACTTTGAATAATATACATAAGAACTTGCTTGCATACCTATAATGAAGTCAATCACAAAAAAAATCAAATTTCAAATTTTAATTATTACCAGATTCTCTAGTTATAACCAAAAAATTACTTCAAATTTAAGGATAAAAAAATTTAGTTGTTGCATTATGATCTAAAATCTTAATATTGTGATATTAGTGACATTGACAAAAACTTTACTTACATTGTAAACATTAAGGTTTAATGTACTAGATCATAATTCTTAGGTTCGTCAACAAGTTATGTGTTTGTGATACTAGTGACATTATTGACAAAAACTTTAATTACAATACATTTTATTTTATTCAGTAATTAATTTTTATAAACACAAGTTAAACATAAAAAATTTAAATTTTAAAAACAACTATTTATTGATATATCATATATGATCAAATATCAAATATGTTTACATTAACACAATACACATTATTATAATCTCAAAATATTATAGTTCATTATAAATAAAACTAAAATTTCATAATATTACAAAATACACTGATTAGTGATTATTGATTTCTATATTTCAACTAAACAATAAATTTATTTAGTAAATTTACATATACATTTTTGTCTTATATTTTTTAATTATGAATGCATTAAGTTTTAATAGTATTCATTTATTAACTTTACATTAAAAAAATATATTCATTTTTTGAAAATGAATGCACTGAGTACATCAACAATCCAACTTCAACGTGGGATAACAATACTGTTTTAATAGTAATAATAATAATAATAATATATTATAAAATATTATTAATTTCCAAAAATCCACCTTACAGTCACATGGCTTAGCCGCCATTACCAAACTTCTATTTCGAAAGTCTGTTCTGTGCACAGTACCTAGGGACTTTCATTCATTACACAACTGGTCACACAAAAAAAAACACTGGCGTTTCCAATTACTCAACAAATCAAAAAAATTTGATCCAACGACCAACATTCCTCTTGGACGGTACGAGAGATGTTTTACTCTCGTACTGTCCTCAAAATGGTCATTGGTTCGCAGAAGAGTATTCTGCATTCTACTCTTGAGTGATTGAAAAGAACAATCATTGGGAACTCTCATTGGTATTGTAGTAGGACAATCAAAATAAACACCACTTTGGTTGTGTTTCATTGATCCATTTGGAAAATGAATGCTAATTTGGAGTTAGAAATTGTCTGAGTGCTTATTTCTCCTAACAACGTCATAGTATTGAGGATGAATTCGTTTGTCAATGTATGTTGTGTGGTTGTGTTAAAAGGTTTTTTGTGTTATTTATAATAGTTTGAACATTTGCCCCGTTCATGTGTATTGATATCTCATAAGGTTGAAATTGTATTTTTGATAGACGCTTCTTTGGAATCCATTGTTGATTGACACATGTCATTATTGAAATTTCTGTTTTATCGATATACTGCATAGTGTAGTCAATTACTAACCTATTTTAGCCTTCTTCATGGTGTAGCAGTCCATTATTGTTTTCAGACCTTAAATTTCAATTGTAAGTTGTCGATTCAATCAAGTAAAGCTATAAATACCTTAAGCTTCGCTCATTTTTTTAAAGTCTAACTTTGGCTCAAGTACAATAAGTTAATTGTAAAATGAAGTCTCAAATTATATTCGAGTTGATTCAATTAATTGTCAATCCTATAATGATTATTTTTTTTAATTTAGGCATAAGTTGGATTTCATTTTCAAGTGGATGAATCTGATGAGACAAGTTTTATATATTGAATTGGTCTAAAAATGATAGTACTGTAATAAAACTCTTGCACAACCGGTAGCAACCCGTAGTACTGCAGCATGGAAAAGTGTGAAATTAACATCCAACAGTCCACATTCGTCACGCTTCATACACAACATGTTTCAATTGTGTATGCTAGACCCCGTCTTGTTTTCTTTAATTTAAGTTCATAACTGCAAATATTCTGTCTAGTTGTCAATGTATGTTCCCACAATGGGTTCTTCAACTATGCTAGCATTTATTTTGTGTTAATTTTAAATTTGTCCGTCATGTATGGGATTTGTTCGTGTTGGATTATTGCCATGGATATTTGTCAATCAGATTTTCTTGGAGTACAATGTCATGTTCTGTTATTAAGTGCTGACTAGCAAAAAAATTATTAACCTAATATATTATATATGAATCTCAATAGGTGGCAAAAAACATGGCCACACACGAATTATAGTGGATGAACAGTCACAATTGTAGTCAAATGTCAACTGAAAAAAAAGTGGGTCACCCAACATGCAATTACTTTATGTTTTTTGGTCAAATCAGGTAACAACATACCTCAGTATATTACATGGGAAAGCGACAATGGAACTCCGTAATTGGTGGAGTTAATAGTTATAGTACGACTAATTTGTAGGTTGTGACAATGACATCAAGCATACAGTATAATATATTGGTGAAACAAGTCCAATTATGGACATGTACGTATGTAAATTTTTTTACGTTGCATGAAATGCAAGCATATCACCACACACGTTGTATTTTATTTGTCTCTGACCATGACATAGAAACATATAGTTGCTGAATTATGAAATTGTTACACAAGACAAAACATTTTATGGAAACTCATGTAATTAATATTTTGTTGGTGATGTACATAAAAACCCTCTATAGGCACTGATTTGTGTTTATAACATTCATGAATTTATTTTGAAAAATCATAATTGAATATTATTTAAAAAACATGACATAAACATAAAACACATATTTCAATGAACATAAAACCGTAATGTAAATTTTTGACATTCATAGCCAAATATACAAACATTAGTTAATGTCTTATATAAGCATTCATAACACGCAAATACAAAAGTTGGTAAATATCCATAAAACATATAATGATGATAAAAAGGTCATTCATAAGAAGACATATAATTTACAGGATTGTCTAGGGTTTGGATGTGGTAAAATGAAAAACTATTTTCAACAGGTGTAACAAAGAACAATGGGATAATCTGGATCTGGGATTTCCATTATAAATTGCAAATTTTCCTTTAAATGTTTGTCTTTCGCAAATTACCTCCACCCAACTCCAATTTTTGCACTTTTCCTCCAATGGTTCAGGACAACCTTGCACGACGTTGTCCCGTCGAAGTATACGTGAGTGAATTCTATGTCCCTCAAGAAGTAGTAAAAGCTGCTTGGCACATCCTGAAATAACAATCATTTTGTTAGTTGATGGTCAATAGAAAACAATGATACACCAAAAGCAATTGTAGCAAATATGTCAAATGTTACAACTTACAACGCTACTGCATGAGACCTGGTGTTTAGTTAGGAAGAAGCGAAAAATGGTGGAGGTTGAGTTCATTTTGTACAAGGAATGCCATTTGAGAAAAGCTTGCGGTTGAGAAGGAGTTTTCCAAACGGTGATTAAAAAGACAGACTGGCCAAAATGGATGAAGCTAATCTGCTCATGACCTTGTAGATCGTAATACTGTCCAATGGTCGTCCATCCATTGTAAATTGAAGGATGTTCGAGGGATTTGACATAATTTACGGGATGATGTTTGCCATTACTATAATGACCCTGCGATAATCCGGGTTCTATGACCGGGTTGTCGCATAAGGGGGTGTATTTTGGAACTCGGATAAGAAGGGAGTGTGGATAACATCTCTTCAAAATCGGGTTCATGTGACCGGGTTGGCACAGAAAGGGGGCTGTATATTGGAACTCCGATAAAATGGGGTGTAGATAGCACATTTTCAAATCCAAGGTTGTGTGGTATGATAGTATTATAGGAAGACCGAGTTGGTGCATGACCGGGTTATTGCCACGTAAGTGGTATATACATATACATATCACTTTTGAGAAAAACGTTGATGTATAAAGAGGAACCCGGACAAGGAAGGAAAGAGCGACCGGATAGAGAACTCGGCTGAGCTAGTATATTCTCTCCTTGAGAGACCGAGTAGTGATCTCGGTAGAGCTCGGTAGAGATTGTGTCTTCCTTTTCTTTGAGGTCCGAGTTGTGATCTCGGATAAGCTCGGGTGATCTCGAATGTATTACCGATTTGTAATCTCGGATGAGCAATCGGGTAGTTATCTCGGTTGAGCTCGGGTGGGCTCGGAGGAGCTCATATGTGGTTGACTTGTAAGAGCTACTGGGTAGAGAGACCAGAAGAGCTCGTAACCTCTTTTTATAGAATTACCAGGCTAATGATCCCGGGAGTGGTTGGGGAGAAATCTTGGACTTGTGAAGTACTGAGGTAGGAACTCAGATTAGGTCGGATGAGGTCGGAGTAGGTTGGATTAGGTCAAATAAGGTCGGAGGAGGAGGGACATTGAACGTACTATAGTACCAAAGACGGGTTCTTATGCAATCGATTACATAAGTGTTTGTAAGTGATTAAAACAATACTTGCTGTTTAATCTGAACTTAGCCTAGGGGTTAGAATGAGTGCACAGGAACCCAAGATATGGTAGTAAGGTTGCACTCAATATTTATATTTAAAATACAACCGGCAGCGTTCGTTATATGATGGGAACCCGACAACCTCAGTAGGGTTTAGAGAACCCGGGTAGTCATACGTAACATACATGAGATAACTTATTGACTTGCCAAACAGTAGACCCAACCCGGCAGTCAAATATCTCTACATATTCACTTTATACAAGTGACATATGTTAACTCTTTGCTTGTGTTTTGACGCGGGAATGTTCTCATGTTACTATACGACGCGTGTCAACTTTTAGACTATATAAGGTATGCTTGAGTGAGATATTTTGTAGTAATCTAATCTCCACCGCCTCTGCTAAAAACATTTTCTCTCTCATATCTTATTTCCTTCATTGTTGACGTGAAAAAAGCTTCCTATATAACCTTTCCTTTACCTAAAAACATTTACATCCAACGTAAGGATTGAAGAGTAGTACCATATAAACTAGTTTCCAACCTCTGTTAATGGTGAAAACCATCAGGCGAGGAAATCAATTCTCCAAAGGAAGTTAAAGTTTCAACCTTAAAGAGATAGAAGGCAAGTTAAGGACATTTAAGCTTGGAAAAGCTGTCCTTTAAGCCTTCCTTGTTGTTTTTAAGGTAAGATATGTTAATTTCCCTGTATCTTTTGAGTTTGGGGTTTTAGAGGAAAATGACCCATATGAGTTAGGGTTGGTTTTGTGTGGTATTTCTTTGGAAAAGTATGCTTAGAAGGTTGTTGTGATGAATGTCCAACCTTGAAAGCTAGTTTTTCGGGGTTTTGGGTATTTTGTGATGCCAGATAGATCTTTGTGGGGTTACAAGTCACTTGTTGGTGGTATTTATTCGAGATTTGGGAAAAGAACTGAGATCTTTTCATGATATGGTTGAGAACCATTTTGATATCTTTCTTGCCTGGTGTAGGGCTAGATAAAGACCACACAGCTTTAGAGGAAAGTCATGCACTGAATGTTCACTCCGTTGTTCATATTGTCCTTTTTTAACAAGTTACTATGTTTATAAAGTTGCAGCCACAATGTGTTTAATGTCGTTACATTATTTTCAACAGGTTCATTTGTCAACTGAAGAAACATGTATTACAACTGCTAAGGGCAAGAACTCAACAGAGGTATTTTACATCATCCAAAAACTGGAGTCCATAGAAGAAACAGTGAAGGTGATGTTTTCTATGACTGTCTCTGTATACAATTTTGATGGCAGACAATGATATTTAGTAACCATTAAATGTATATATCTACTTGTAGTTGTTCGATACATATGTTAAGAAGAACCTTCATGCCCTAGAGGATAGCATTAAGGGTATTCTAAATGCCATTTACAATCCATCTCACCATGATCCATGTGCTTTGCCAAACAATATAGGAGACCATGTCCTCATGTGTGGAAGCCACAATACCTCGCCTTTGGAACAAATGGTTGATTAGGTGAACGCAAAACACAGTCGATGGAACGACTCAATGACAACGTCTGGTCCTTTTGTTGGACATGGTTCTTCATATATAAAAAACATCGAAACCATTGTAATCCCAGAAGATGATGACCCCATGGGATAGAAAAATGTTCAACTTTCGTAATAGGAAAGTTTTGCGTGACTACAAAAAAATGATGTTGAAACCACCAACAACTTCCTGCCAATGGGAGGCAACCGACACCGACACAAGTTCTGAAGAAATGTGTAAGGAAAAACCTTTCATGAGCAACTATAACAGAGGTGTTCAGTTCAAGGTCAGTAACTAGTTTGTCATAGCCAAGTCATGTAATGTGTGAATCATTTTATTTGTAAGCTTTGATACGATTATCACGTCCAAATGTAGGGGAAAATAGTCATGGAATCGACATTGGCATCTCAAAAGGAGTCATACTCTCATCATACCTCAGTTGGAAGAAACTTGAAAAAGATTAAGATAGACACTCAACCATTTATGTATAATATCAATAAATTTAAACTGAAAGACAAGGCCAATCCAGACATGCATATCAAGGCAACTGCTATTTTTGAAAGACCAAGACTGAAACCAAATGCAAACAAGGGTAATGGGGAAGTACTTCCCAAGGTAAGTTATGATACTTACAAAGTATATGCTACTATTGGTTATACGACATTATTTTTGGAATTAACTGTGTGTTTTACATAGGGTATATCTTGTGTGTTTAAGCCAATTGCTGACATGAACCTCATTGTGTTAGAGGCACATGTTTGTGCTTATATTTTCAACCTGAAGCTAGACCCAGTGTATGTTACTTGCGTCACTGTTAGTGATATATGTGTCAAAGGGCAATTATTGTTCTAACAGTTGTTTTTTTTTTATTTTTTGACATGATGATTTAAATAAATAGTCACAACAAAAATAGTGGCAATGAAAAAGTATTTCGAATTGGAAACAATTTTGGCACTCGAAGTCATTTTGAAAGTTTGTGTCTCAATAAGACAGTTGTGCATGAGGTACAACTGAATATCAGTGTCTATTGAGGTCTTCAATTTGTAGGTTGTAAATGCCAAGGTTTTTTCCGTTTGATGTGAGTGCAATCAACAACTACAAATTGTGTTGTTCATGGCCTCAAAAATTACGCACTCACAGTTGAATGGGCCAAACAAGACAGTGTGGTGTCTTCCTCCAACTTTTTCTGTATGAATTTTGTATTCAATTTGTGTTGAACACTTTTCATTTAACAATTAAATAGGTTAAGTAAACATTCTGATGTACACATTAACTGCAACACACATAATAGGATGATGTACTTTCGAGTACTAGTGTTGAAAAAATACTGGACTATTATGGGAAAGATTTCATGCCGTTGTATTCATGTCTTAATCATGTAAGTTGTATACTGTTGAATTGTAGATTGACACAATATTGATTGTATTACTTAATTTGATGGTAATCTGTTGTTAGGTTTAGATTTACATTCCAATCTATGATCATACCAATCATTGCTATCTGCTCGTTATAAGCATTCATGATAAGAAATTGTATCACCTGGATTCTTACATGACAGTTGAGTCGTTAGAGGATCGAAGACAAGTAATTCGGATGATGGTATGTATGTTCGTGTGTTGTATACACTTGTTTCCCTTAAAACAACGCCTCAATTATTAGTAGTTTTGATTGTAATTGCAGGGTCAAATAATGTCATGTGTATTGGCTACTAAGCGTGACACATAAGAGATTATTTGGGGTGCAGAAGATAAAAACCATTGGGACATCGTGCAACCCAAGGGGATCCCAAACTATGGATGCAGGTAACCAACTCCACACCACTGACTGATATTCAAAATTAGACAACTAATATGGCATTTCTTTGTAACTGATTATCTTTTCATACAATAAATTGTGTAATGAAGCGAGAATTCAACTTTATGGATCCTTAAGTGGATGCAAATGGAAGAGTCGTTCCTATGTATATTGTACAGACTGGTAAGACATTTTCCTCGTCTATGGGATATTCAGTGTATTACGATATGGTCATTTATTGGTAGACTATTATTTTCTGTTTTAGCTTTATGACAAACATGTGAGGATTAAAGTTGCGATGAAATTGCTACTTGGTCCGCACAACGACAACAAGAGCATCGTTGTCAGCTCCGCACAGATGAATTGGGACAATTTTGTGGTCGAGAATCATTGACAACAATTCCAAATTCATGCATTTTTTTGGTTTCTTGATGATGTAGTATGACATTATCATGTGTTACAAATACTATGATTTCAGTCTGGTTTTTTGAATATGGCGTTGTATATTTTGGTAATTTTTTGGAGAATAGCATTAATTTATACATACATTAGGATATGTATATTATGGTACAATGTCCATGGAATAGTGGTTTCTATTTAATGAAATATATTACGAAGTTTGTTAAATTGTACGTACAATTGGTATACTATTTAATGAGCTTCGATTATATTATAGCATTAATATTTTGTTCCATTGAGACCTAGTTAAAGTTACAAATTACTAGCCTTTACTACTAATATGTAGGTATTTTTCCTTATGGTAACAAACGTGCATTGTTCAATGATTATATAAGAAAATGACATAAATCATACTTCCACCATTAATTAATAATGTTTACTATAATAAGAAAATCTAGTGGCCATAACAAATAAAGACCATCATTAGTGATAATGAACACGACATTACCTCAGCGATGACAGTGTAATTGTGCAAATTCAATTGTATACCGAAAACATGAGCTGTCATTTATTATTTAGACTTGACAATGGTTATTTAGGTCACTTTACTTTTTGCACCTCCATTTTCGTGACATCTGTAACGCACACCATCATCCATGTACCATGATATGTTGTTAATCCGTAATAAAGTAACGATCCACATTTGCCAGCAATGGGTGCACAATACATAAACACAATGATACAATTTACGGTGGACCATGTCCCTATTGGCAACTCACTGTAAAGTTGGGAAAAAATGTTTAACACACCATTAAAGGAAAAAATGTGCATCATTGTGCTTGCAAATGTATTTATGAAAACGTGGATATGCATAGAATAATCATCTATTACAATCACCCAATAATGGCACTACGAATTAATTACTGAAAATACAATGAATGCCTAATCCAATAAACCAAGAGGGGGGTGAATTGGTTTTTACCCCTTTTTAAACTTTTCTTGCAAATGAAAACTCAGTAGAAGAATTAATTTGGATCGTATCTTAGATCAAAAACAAATTTAGAAAACAATTCTCTTCTCCAATCAATTAACTCTTGTGTTGAACCAAAGTTTGAGTTGATACACAAAATTGAATATCTCAAGCAATCAATGAAATGTAAACCAAAGCTTAAATGCACACAACTTTATACTGGTTCACCTCCAACCACTTAGGCTACATCCAGTTTACCTTCTAATCCAAACCAGATTAGAGTTCCACTAACAGATTTTTGTTCTTTACAAGCAATCAACAAGGTCTCTTTCACCCATCCTAGGCAAAACTCTAAATCTACCCCCTAGATTTATCAAAAGACCTAGAACTAGAGAACCCTTCTCTGTTCACCCCTAGAAACTCCCTTTCTAGTAATGCTTTAAAGACACCAAAAAGCTATATGGAAGATTCACAACACAAACAACAATTACAAACAAAGTTTTTACACAAATATCAAAGCTTGAGAAACAAAAAAGATGTCACCTCATATTCCCTTGCAGCATAAAGGATATACACGAAATTTATAACCTGAGGTGATGAATGATATGCTTTCTTGATTGATCTTGATACAGCTCAATGCATGAATGATCAACAAAATAACTCCTTCTCTTAAGCAAGCATGATGATTCTAACTCTAATGAACAACATTCTCAAAATGATTTTTCAAACTCTTTGGAACACTCAGAGATTATTAAAACTTTGGTATAAATGAAAGCTCTTGAAATCTCTCTCTTTTATTCTGTGACAATGCTTTCCTATTTATAAACAAAACAGATTTAACAAACTGTAATCGATTATTTCATTATGATAATCGATTATTTTAACATGTGTAATCGATTATTCCGTCTATGTAATCGATTAAGTTGTTCATGATATTTTTGGAAATCTTGAACGAACAAAATAATCGATTATATGGCCATGTAATCGATTAAGACTGAAAACATGCCAAGTTTACACGCAGAGGTAATCGATTATTTTCCCATGTAATCGATTAAGACTGAAACTTTGCAAAACACTCCAGAGCATATTTAATCGATTACGAATATTTGGTAATCGATTAAACTGTTCGAACACCATTTTCCAGAAACCCAAACAAGCTAATAATCGATTATCTTCCTTACGTAATCGATTAAAACAATGTAAACTTATTTTGTGCTTGTTTAGATTTACTAATGTATTTCAAATAAAATGCATGTATAAAAAATGATTCTTATCCTAAGTATGAATGCATGCAAGTATGATTTCCTTAATTACTGCAAAGGATTATAGAGATTTATCTTAAATGGACCAAGCTTAAACACAAGGTAAAATTACATATGCCATCTTAAAATGATTGGGCATGTAAAAACATCAAAATAACTCTTGTCTTCTGATTCTTGAATCCAACAATTACCAGCTTCTGAACTATTGCAATAAGCTCATTCTCATTATTTACCATATATAACTTCACTCAATTTGGGGAAATTTGCAACCACAACTCGGCTGTATGTCTTTAACTAAAGCTACTTTCAACTAAACAGCAACCCTTCTTAGCCTTCAAACACAGTTGCAATGACATCTGCAACACGAAAATAAGACCACCAATTGAAACCAACATAAGTACATTATATCAACAGGCGAAGCCTATGTCCACTAGTATGGTACCATCAAAATTTGTACAGCAATAAGAAACCCACATATATAAAACCGACCCACCTTATTAAACATGTGGCTGACTGCTTAAAGGAATAAATGATGTTTGATTCTCCGTGAACTACAATAAAGATTTCAAATATTTTATAAACTACTACCATATTTAATAATCAAGTAACAAGAACTTACAAATAGCCAATAAAACTATGAAATTATATACCAAATGATAATTATACTCATCGCTCGGACGAGGAGGTTTGTGGACTTGTTGACTTGAACAAATATCATAACCACCAGTTGAATGTTCTGCATTTTGAGAGGCAGCATTACACTTGCGTCTGTTGCGACCAATTGCTCCACACTTGCCACATGTTTGTATCCTCTTACGCCTATTAGTTTCATCATTTATTGATTCACGGCATCCTTTTTCTCGTATAACCACAAGATCCAAAACACCATCAAATGCATTATCAGTCAACCCTTGACACTGTATATTTAGTTGAGAACCTATGTTATTGTTCTTCAACTTCAGCCTCTTTAGTTGGTTTGAAAACAAGACCATAGTATCATCATAGTCTTCCTCAACATGATAAGCAACCTCACAAACTTCTCTAGATAACTGGAGCAATGTTGCATATCTCCTAATATCTTCTGATTCCCAATATAATGATGCATCTAGGTATCGTCCCTTAATTGGTTCCTTTGCAGACTTTGACCATATTTCAGCAAGCAACGAGTTAGGGAACTCTATGATATTTAAACATAGTAAAACATAAACAATATGATCACATGGAAGACCCATGGATTCCATTCTCAAGCAAGAACAATTGAATTCATACGATAATGGACAATAGGAAACACACCCAACTACATCCACTACGGTACTTAACAAATGTGTAAATACTAAACATTGTCATCTCCTTGCAGTCAACTACCCTTAGCCTAATTGTCTTTGCAATAGTCTGCCTAAGAAGAAGAAATATTTCCTTAGTAAGTACTTTCGCAACGGATCTTTCAAGGGACTGAAGATTGGTCTCCAAAACAACACTGTCATAATTAGAAAAGTAATCAGCCACGATCTCCCTATGGCGAAAATAAGTCAAGCATCTTTGAAATTGTTCAACAAAGTCAATCAAATTGAACTTCGCATTCACGTATTTTGAAACATGACTATGGAATGCATCACAACGAGATGTAGTACGGATGCCGGCAAAAAAATTACCTCTAATATGTTCGGGGGACCACATTTTCCTTCTACCATACAATTCAATGATCCAAGTGTTATCTTCTAACTCATATTTTGCATCCATGTCCCTCCATCTTTCCTCAAATTCAACCACTTCAAAATCACTAAGCATAAAACTTTTCAAGCACTTTAACACACCTTTGTCCCGTACATGGCTGACTGCATTGCGCATCAAATGCCATGCACATAACCTATGATGAGCATTTGGAAACACTCTCTTGATGGCATTCTTCATAGCTATATCTCCATCAGTAATCATCGACGAAGGCGGTTTCCCATTCATGGCTTCCAGGAACTGCTCCAACAGCCACACATATGTGTACTCCATCTCATTAGTGACCACAACCGCAACAAATACTATGGTATGGTTATGGTGGTTGACACCTGAGAAAATCACAAATGGACATAGGTACTTTTTTTTGTACGTGGCATCAAAAGCAACAACATCACCAAACACCTTGTAGTTCATTTGACTTTCAGCATCACACCAAAACAAATGTTGCAACCTTTCACTTTCATCAACCGTGTAGGCCACAACCATAATTGGGTCCTTTTCACAAAATTGATTTAGGTACTTCAAAGCACTAGCCGCATTGGATGCTTTTTGCTTCCTCATCCTCACTTGTTGATTATAAATATCCTTCCTTATGAAGCCTACCTTATGATATCCACCAGCAACATTTGCAAAGGAGGCATAAATCTGAGGTGCTGTAATACCAACATTTCTAAAATTGAAAATCTGCATCATATCACTCTTTCCCATTTTTCTGTGCAATGGTAACAAACTACAGTGTAAATTATCCAAAAAACCAGGATTATGATCAAAATTCCACAACGAAACATACCATCTGCAACGCTAAAAATCAACGTGCATCGGACACATCGCCTGACAACCACACCTAATTACATTCTGCAATCATCGTTTTCGCTTGTACCTCATGTTTTTTTCAGTTTTGAAACCAGCCCATGAGCAAACATACATCTGCTGCACAATTTCACCATTTCTGTTTTTTAAAATCTGATCCTTTCGCACAGAGAACCCAACAATTCTACCATACCAGCAATAGAATTGATATGCTATTTCCAAATCACAAAATCTAAATCTCGCAACATCTTCAATGCTAATTCTATGCATATTAAACATCGTAATATCAACCATGCTATTAATAATTATCACATCTTCTTCATATGAATAAGAAATATTGCCTATGCCCATGTTTTCACATTGAACCTCATCGTCATCTTCATATTCTTCACACTCTTCTTCTTGTTCAGTTGACTCATCAACCTGTTCATCATTTTCATCATCTTCATCCTCCGGTATTATATGTTGATCATTTACATTTGCTTCAAAATCATAGTACCCGAATATTGATGTATCTACGCTGCCACTCACATCAGAATCCAACATAATGTCTCCAAAATTGACCTAAACTCTGTCCAAATTACATAATGACAATTAAAACAATCAATAATTTTAACCTTTAATAGCATCCTATATTGCCTCAATACCACAACTGGTCCTACCATGCAATCGCCAATTATATTCACATGCATAAACACTTTTCAATAGACAAACACTGCTACAAAACATTAAACTACATTACTACCACTTTAACAAGTCATAATTTGATACTTTAAATATATAAATAATCAAACCTACCAACACACATAACTACCAATAATTTTTAGTTTAAGCCTCATAATGATTAAAAGACATGACTCCCAATGTCTACATTTGCTATATATTGACAAACATAATTAATAGACATGCCGACTGTGGTCGTCCCTCTTCATGCTTTAAAAATTGGTAATGTTAACTCAAACTCACATTGTCTACCTACATACATTCACACCAACCAAATGAATAAGGCAACATGCATATATGTAAATCGATCTCAGTATCTGCTACATTGTTATCGATATCATACTTCCAATCATTTTCGTACATGTCATGCTTTGAATTACATATGAACTTGCGATTCGTTATCTCAACTTGTTGCCCTTTATTTATGACGGAGAATTTTCGATTGTCGCCACCATACCTATTCTTCAGTACACTGTTATCGTCTTCACTGTTTTTCCGTTCCTTACACAATTTTCCTTTCTTCCTTCGTTGATTCCTTTTCATTTTCGTAGCTTTCCCACCCTACTCTTCTTCCACTACCACTAAATTGAACGATCTTAGACCACCCCACAAATATGGTGGCTGATTGGGATGCGCAACCAAGACACTCCAACAGTGCACAACCCATTCATGCTAACCTTTGACGAAACATGACGAACTCCAATAGTACACAGTCGCTACACGCATTCTTTGGATGAAACACGAGGACCACACAATAACTTGGTCACTGACACACGCAAAAAATCGTTTAAAGGGTAATACCATCATAACGCCTCAATAACAAAAGAAAGAGAAAACTTTATTAGGTCAAACATTGTTCAACCACCGGTTTGTTCAGTTTCCAAGTCCATCTCATCATTTGGATCCGACAGTCCACGTTCCTTGCACACGATACGAGACATGTTTCAGTCGAGAACTATAGACTTTGTCTTGAGTTTAATATCAACAAGAATAAACGGTAAAATCTGTTTATAAACGTATTGATCTATAAAAAAAATAATTTAATTTATAAATATAAAAAAATACAAAAAATTAGTTTTACTATTAAATTGATGAGACCATTTATCAATAAATTATAAAATTCAATAATTAATTATATTTTTTAAATATCAATTTAACACTACCATTCAATAGATTAAAAAATGGTGAAAAATAAGTAAAATAAACTGTAAAATTTCTTGGGATCCACATTTTACTTTTTATTTTAATTTAATTTTTTTTCATTCTATCAAACATATAGTAAGTTGTAAAGTTTATGGATCAATTTGTTATTAAATTGTCTGCATGACTAATTTGTCATATTTTTTGCACAGTTAATAACTAAATTTGAATTTTTTTATCTTTTATGGATCAATATGTCAATGTCTCACACTTTCATAAATGAATTTAACTATTTACTCTAAGAATAATTATTGACCAATAGAGTAGTATTGAAGGTTAGGCGTGAAAACAAGTGAGGTCAAACATTGGTGGGCATAAACTTAACATACTATTGGAGAAAATTCAAGTCTCACACTGATTAGAATAGAGCGAAGATAGAGTATATAAGTAGAAGACAATCCTCACTTTACAAACTAGCTTTTGGGTTGAGTTAGGTCCAAATCTACATTCTAAGATGATATCATAGTTTATCTTAGATTCATTCAAATGGTCAACCACCATGTTATCCACACGCATAGCCCAAAAGTGTTGGCGTGAAGGAGGTTGTATTGAAAAACTTAACTCTCACATCGACTAGAGTATATAAGTGAATGACAACTCTTACCCTACAAACTAATTTTTAGGATTGAGTCAGACTCAAACTCATATTCTAAGACATACATCTTAATTATTAAGTTTAAGTTTGACATATTTATCTATTACTAACTATTTTTTAGGTCTCGACCTGACTTGTTTAAAGGTTTGATCAGGCCTAAAAGCCTATTTCCATGACCTATTTTATATAAGACCCATAAATAGGTCAACAAGTTTATAGGTTTAAGTATACAAACAAACCCATAAATAGACCATTTTTTTATGGAAGTTTTTAGATTAAAATAGATTTTTGTCTCTCACCTAAATTTTTTGTTTCAATTTTGTCTATTTCTCAAGTTTAAAAAGTTTCACTCCAGTTTTTTAAAGTATCTTTGTTAGACTAAGTTTATCACTATTTTTTCAACTAGTGATACATAACAAATTGCAAGAAAATATATGTCAATCAAAATTTACATAGTTAATGTGAAAACTAACAAAATGATATGTTTGGCTTAATAATGACACCCTAAGATACCAAAATGAAACTTTTCAACTTAAGGGAACAAATTGAAACCAAATTTCCAATAAGGTACCAAAATTTTGTTTTAGTCATTTTTATTTATGTATAATTTTAAAAAAATAAAATTACTAACTCTACATAGTTGCAACATTTATTAATTTTGGCTTTTGATTTGTTGGATCCAATGTTTTAAAACCCAACTTAGCTTGGTCAGTTAAACCAGAAATCTGGCATAGGACTGCATTGAGCCACCTCTTGGATTTGAAATGCAAGTGACCCAACTTTACATTATGGACCAAATTGGCTTTAAACTAGAATAAACAACTGAAACATAGAGTCGATTGGACCAGTTGACTTGATGATGTGCACATGGTCTGGTGGTGAAAGGCGTTGCATCACATCACCCAAGGTATTGGAAAAGGTTGTTCAAGTGTGTCACAAGGTGCTAAAAATGTAATGACCTGATTTTCACTTTATAGGAATTTATTTGTTTGATGCATTTTAAGATATTTAAATATTTCTTTATATGAAATTGTTTGATGTGAAGGAATTAAAAATGCAAGTTGTGACTAATTCCTTAAATGCTTTACTTTGTTAGATAACTGGTTTAATTAGTAACTAAATTTATCTTGTATGTGTGATTAAATTGCATGATTTATTTATTTGTATTATGGTATTTATTTAATTGATTTTTATTTCTATAATGATTTGATATGTTTGAAATTATTAAATAAGAAAAAATTAATTTAATTATTTGTAATAATGTTGTGTGATCAATGGGCCAAGGGGAGGGAAGGGAAATAAAATAAGAGTAGTGCTTCATACACCATTCAAAAATTCTACTACACCATTATTTTTTTAAAAATCCTGAAAATGTCCTTGAAGCTTTGGTCACTTATTTTAGTTGAGCTGGAGTGAGCTGAGCTACATTTGAAAAGCGTATGGTTGTTGTTGTTGTTGTTGTTGTTGTTGATTTTGGTTCGCCTGAATTGCATTGCAAAAGCATTGGTGATTTTTGGTGCCATTTCGTTCATTTCGGGCTGTTGTTGGTGGTTTCCAGAGTTGCAGAGGTGTCGACGAAGCGTGCAAAGGTGAGTGGTGTGTGTTGGTTTTGTACGGATTCGGTAATCCATATGAGTTATACGGATTACCTAATCCGTATGAATTAGATGGATTAGGCAATCCGTATAACTCATACGGATTAGGCAATCCGTATGACCCATACGGATTACCTAATCTGTATGAGTTATATGGATTGCCTAATCCGTATGGTTTATACGGATTGTCTGATCCGTATAAACCATATGGATTACTCAATCCGTATAACCCATACGGATTACTCAATCCGTATGGTTGCAAATTGCTGAATAATAGCCTTTTAAAAATTTAAAAATTGTTGTAAACATGTATTTGAATAAGATTGAGTTTGTTTTGATAAATTATTTGATTGAATGAAGTTAATAAATTTAATTTTTGTATAAAAATAACAATAGGTAAAATGAAACAATATAAATAAGGACAAATTAATTATAAGCATCTAATAATAAAAAAACATGTAGTTAAACACATGTAGTTGGACATACTAATAAAAAACACATGTAGTTGCACATACTAATAATAAAAAAAACACCTTGAATAACTTTTATTCACATGAGAGACAAACATGGAAAAAACATAACTTAATAAAATGAAAAATAACGGAAGATGGTGTACAGTGAACATGTCTTCTGGTTCCATTTCAATCGTTCTAGTGAGCATCGATTATAAGGGCTTCTTGGGTAATTGGTTTGTTGAAAATAGCTAAAATTTCAATTGGACAATAACTTTTCCAGTAGTTGGATTCTGCTAACATCTTTAAGACGTCTTCATCCGTTATCAACTCTATTATGTGATATTCGATTGTGTAGTCTGAATATTTTGCTTGAGATGGCTTTCGAAAAAACAATTTTCTTACCGCATGTGAGTCGTGAATTCCATAAGGGGGAGACCCCTATAGGCGCAACTTGCTTGATGACATCCTTTAGTGTTTGAATGTTGTATCCTGAAGGAATTTGAAATCTGATTGGATTTGTTCCAATGAAGGAATAACCCACAAAATTGGCTTGTCGTGGTATGTTCCACTTGCCGTTGTAATATAAGATTGCATCATATGTAGGGACCATGGTGGATCGAAGTAGGTTGAGTATACCATCGGGTGTTCTGTTGATGGTACATAATAATTCTATAGGACCAACACACAAGTATTGGTCACTGCACATTAACATTGTGCAAACATCATCATCGTTTCTCAATTGCAGACAATGAAAAACATATTGTTGAGCTACATCTAGGGATGGCTGTCGGTAGTAGATTTCATCCACAAATTGGTCATTGGTTAGGAGACGGGTGTTGTGCATTCTAGTCTTGAGTGACTGAAACGAACACTCATTAGGAACTTGCATTGGTATTGGAGTAGGACATTGAAAAGAAACACCAGTTTGGTTGTGTTTGATTGATCCATTTGGAAAAATGAATGCTAATTTGGAATTAGAAATGGTTTGACTGCTTGTTTCTCCTAAGAATGCCATGGTAGTGAGATTAAATCTTGGTTGCGGAGGTATGTTGTGTGAGAGGGTGTGGTTCTGTTAAGGGCATTTTGTGTTACTTATAGTTGCTTGGTTTGTGTTTCTGATAGAAGGTTGTTTGGTATCCAATGTTGATTGAGACATGTCATTATTCAAATTTGTCTTTTATCGATATGGTACATAGTGTTGTCACTTTCGACTGAGCTTTTACCCTTTCACATGTGTTCTGTAAAATTTGTAGCTGGCATGTGTTATGTAAAATTTGCAGCATTTGTCATAGTGTTGTTAATGTCATTTTACCCTTCCACATGGTGTACCAGGCATGTGTTTTGATAGCATTCATGATAGTGTTGACAATGTCATGTTACCTTTACACATGGTGTTTAATTATGTTAAATTAAATTGTTATTATTATGGGTGTGTATTTTTATAGGTTTCCACATGGAGTTTTATTATGTTAAATTAAATTGTTATTTGTTAGGATGGACAACGATTAATGGATTTATGACAGTATAATGTCAGAAGAAGTTAATATGGATGAAGACATTGGAGCAGACGATGATGCGTTTGAATTCAATGAAGACAATGGTGTAGACCCCGATGTGTTTGAGGATAATGCTTGTTTAATTGATTGTTCTGCAGCGTTCCAAACGAATAAGGTAATTATTTGTATATGAATGTATTTAAAGTTGTTATATGACAAGGTTTAGTATATTAAATATTAATTATCCATTTGTCTAGGTGTTTGAATCGCGTGATGCGATATTGAAATGGACTCGTACGGTTGCATTTGAAAATGGTTTTGTAGCGGTCATAATGAGGAGTGACACAAAAACTGGAAAAATAGGAAGAACGACATTTGTGTTAATTGGTTGTGAAAGGAGTGGAAAATATAAAGTATGGAAAAAAGGTTGCACACCTTCAACCACTAGCACCAGAAAATGTGAGTGTCCTTTTAAGCTGCGGGGTACACCAATCCCGGGAGGACAAGGGTGGATGGTGAAGCTAATATGTGGCAATCATAATCATGTTTTGACTAAGTCATTCTGTGGACACCTATATGCTGGTCGAATAAATGAGGAGGAGAAGATCATTGTTGGTAATATGACAAGGTCCATGGTCAAACCAAGAAATATTTTGTTAACTTTGAAAGAGCACAATGCCGATAATGTAACAAGTTTGAAGCAAGTTTACAATGCAAGATATGCATACCGAACGCGTACAAGAGGCAATAATACTGAAATGCAACAGCTAATGAAACTTCTTGAACGCGACATGTATATTCATTGGCATCGAGTGAAGGATGAAAATGTTGTACGTGACTTGGTTTGGACACATCCAGATGCAGTACAACTGAGTAATGCATATCATATGGTGTTCCTCATAGATAGTACCTACAAAACAAATAGGTATAGACTTCCTTTACTTGACATTGTTGGTGTCACACCAACTGTGATGACATTTTCAGCTGCAGTTGCCTATTTAGAGGCTGAATGCATAAACAATGTTGTCTGGGCCCTTGAATGCTTTAGAGGAATTTTTTTGAAAAGTGAATTCTTCCCACAAGTGATTGTTACTGATAGAGATTCAGCTTTGATGAGTGCTGTGAAAATTGTTTTTCCAGATTCAACCAATTTATTGTGTCGATTTCACATAAACAAGAATGTGAAGGCAAAATGTAAAACTTATGTTAGGCAGAGTCATGCATGGGATCATGTCATGCAAGCATGGGGAAGTCTTGTTGACTGTGCTACTGAAAAACAATATGATGAATTTCTTATAAAGTTTGATGTTGCATGTGGACCGTGGCCTACGTTTGTTGATTATGTGAAGGACACTTGGTTGAATCCTCACAAAGAAAAATTTGTGACAGCATGGACAAACAAAGTGATGCATTTTGGAAATACAACAACAAATAGGTAAGTTTTTTATTTGACATTGCTTACATTGACATTTGCATAACTTGATTGTATTTAAAATTAATTGATGATATGATACACTGCAGGGTGGAGTCTGCACATTCAACCTTAAAGCGCCTACTGCAGAATAGTATTGGAGACTTGTGCACTCTTTGGGATGCCATGAACAACATGATCACCTTGCAACATACTGAAATCAAGGCATCTTTGGAGCAAAGCACACATGTTGTAGGACATGTCTTTAAAGTTACTTTCTATAACAGACTTGTTGGCATGGTGTCCAGGGTTGCGTTAAACCATATTGCTTCTGAGTATGAGCGAGTTCATTATGCAGGAAAAAACCCTTCTCGTTGTGGATGTGTTTTGAGAACAGCTTACGGTTTGCCTTGTGCATGTGAGCTAGCTAAGTTTGTGCTTCAGAGCATTCCAATTAACACCGTTCATTTTTTTTTGCGGAGATTAAACTTTGCAAGTCAAGGTATGCATGAATTTGAAGTTACCATAACTGAAGAGATTGAAGTCATATCCAACCGTTTTCAAAAGCTTGGTTTGTGTGACAAAATGACTCTTAAGAGTAAGCTTAAACAAATTGTGTACCCTGATTTAAATTCCATGTGCCCTCTGTAAATGATATGAATATTTCACACTTAACCAAAAGGGGGGGTGAATTGGTTAGACCTTGGTAAATCAAAAATTCTTTAATCAAAATCAGAGTTTTAAAGGATCTTTATCACTTTTCAAAACCAAGAAACTTTATTCAATCAAGTAGCTCAGCCCCTTAAAATTCAATGGATCAAAACTGACTTTTTCAAGATAAGCAAATGAATCAAGAAACAATTTATATGAGGAGAGTAGATTCAGAAAACAACACTCAATCAATTTATACTGGTTCACTTCAAAACCATGAAGCTACATCCAGTTTCTTTCAACCAACACTAGGTTGAAGTTCCACTATTTAATTTCTGTTCTTACAAGCAATTACAAAGCCTCCCTTTATCAACCCTAGATAAAGTTCAGAAATCTAAAACACTATTAGATTCTTAGAGACAAACCCACTGAGAACACTACTCAGCACAACCCCTAGAGAAACCCTATCTCTAGATTACAAGTAAGAACTCAATTACAATAGCAAATTACAAAACAATAATCAAAACGAAAATTACAACCAGATTAAGGAGAGCAACAACCTGATGATCCAATGTATGCAATGCAAAATGAAGTTACCAGAATAGGTTGAATGTTTAAAACACAAGAAACACAGCTTTCCTTAATCTTGAAATGGTTTCAAGCTTCAAGAGTGACTCAATTTCACATGATCAATGCAATATGAAGCTAGACTGAATCAAACCCTCAGAAAACAATTAAGAATGCTCACAAGACTGTTTAAGCTCAGAAAATTCGAATGGGTATTATTCCACAAGGTTAGAAAAACAACAGAGCAAGGGTTCTATTTATAACAGAAAATTTTAACCGTCAGTAATCGATTAAACGCGCCTAACAATCGATTAAATTACCTTGGTAATTGATTAAATTGCTATTATAATCAATTAATCTGTTCATAGGTTTTCTGGGTTTGAATAACGAGCAAAATAATAGATTATCTCGAGCTGTAATCGATTATTACAGTCAAAGCGTACTTTTCACAAAGCTTGTTTAATCAATTACAGAACCTGGTAATCGATTAAACCAGTCATAGTGTATTTTCATAAAGCTTGGATAATTGATTACAAATCCTGGTAATCGATTAAGACAGTGCAGCACAATTTTTCCAAAGCAAGGTGTAATCGATTACAAACTTTGGTAATTGATTAATTTAGTAAAACTTGGTTTTCTTTAAAGGCTATGTAATCGATTACTATATATGGTAATCGATTATGGCAGTGGAGTGTTAAAATCAGATATGAGCATGTAATCGATTACAACTTCATCATAATCGATTAAAGAGTTCAACAAGGCAATTTATATGAAAGCGTAGGTCAAATAATCGATTAATTCGACATGGTAATCGATTAAACTGTTCTTGAAGATTTTCCAGAGATGATGAAGAACGAAATAATCGATTAAGCCATTACTGTAATCGATTATTACAGTGAGAAATGCTTTTTCTTAAAACCTTTGAATTATTTTAAATCCTTAGTTAAAAATGCCAATGCCTTGTGATTTTTGTTAACCTGATTAAGTTGAATATGTATTGAATGAATGCAATGCACTTGGATCACCAGAATTGCTTTTCTCTTACACAATTTAATCCTAAATTGTCTTCAAGTTATCCTTTGCATGTTGAAAGCTCAAAACCAAATATTGAGTTAAATTTCTTCTTATTCCTGAAGTAGCTCCCCCTTAATCCAACACCCTCCCCCTGATAAGGTCAAAACTAAAGGTCCTCCAACGAAGAAGATGACAAAGCACGAAAGGTCAATGAGAAGGGATCCGTCTTACTTTGAGTATGTAGACGAGTTTCATTCAATGCAGAATAGTTGCTCCACTCCAAAACAGTCCAATTCCTCATGTGATGTTCAGATGCAACAGGGGATGGTTCCAATGCTTGATCAATTTCATCCAGTTATGCAGAACTATATCTTGAATATCATCGATGTCAAAGTAGACGGTAATTGTGGATATCGTGTAATTATTGCCTTATTAGGTTATGGTGAAGAATCTTGGTCCTTGGTACGCAATCACTTGCTCAAAGAACTTGGAGAATGGACTGATGGATTTATAGCCTTGTTTGGTGGTATACATAGATTTGAAACCTTAAAGCGATCTCTACTGGTTGATGGATTGTCGAAGGTAAACCTTCATTTTGTTTAATCATTATATGGCTTTAATAACAACGCAAATACTACACATGAAATATATTTTAATAACTGTTTATTTACAGGTTACTATGAATAAGTGAATGGATATTACGGATATGGGTCATGTAATTGCATCAAGATATAACGTGATTGTGGTATCTCTTTCACTTCAGCAAAGTATGACGTTTTTCCCTCTAAGAAGTCAACCCCCCGAGAGATCCCCACGTTCATCGCATTCTGTGTATTGGTCATGTTTTTGGTAACCACTTGTGCATGTATGACATTTATTTGTTTATTTTATGATAAAACATGAATATGTAAAACTGATGATTGTCTAATGTCATTATGTGTAACAGGTTTTTTTAAAAGACCATTGTCCTTTACCATTGACTACATTTTTGTGGGATAGGCACTGTACCAGTGAAGCAAAACATTGGCCCAATTATTACATTAGTAGAATGCAAATGTATACTAACTGTATAAAGTTGCGCACTGAACATGTAGACTTACATGATGTGTAGAAAGATTTGAAAAACAATGAATCAAGTCATTTTTTTGCATAATTGTATCTATATATATTTATAAATAACCAACTTTGTTCAACATGAGAAACAACATAAAAATAATACATAATCCAACGTAATCGTCCAACAGTAATATAAATATCAAGTGGGCTACCCAAAGGTGCCTCCGCTGTGCATTTCGTGGTCGTCTTCCTCGAGTATAAACAATCCCATAGTCCCTGACACTACGGGCTAGAAGCAACATCTGTTGCGTCCTAGAGTATGCGTTGAAGCCCTCTGTAACCATCCCGTCATCAATGAAGGCTTGCAAGCCCTCAGCCAGTCGTTGACAAACAAGCTGCAATTACAATGACACAAATAAAAACATTACCGAATGGAATCAAATATGATAACACAATGCATAAGTAAATAGAAATATTCTTACCACTGCATGTGCTGGTGACTGGTCCTCTTGAGGCCCATCTGCTGAAGGGGGAGGAGCTGGATCAGTAATGGGCCCAGGTGGAACATGTGAACGGGCCTGTACAGACTGCGTTAGAGTCATAAATGGGTGTGAGATCTGAAAGAATCACTCCAAATATCCAGCAACACAGTGACTTGGATAATGTACCAAGTCACCGGTCGATATAAGGTAATCCGCGAAGTGGACCCATCTCTCGTCAACATCGTCTGTGGAGGGGACTTCCGACATAGGCAGCTCTGGAATGTGCTGAATCTGGCCAAACTGCCTAACTACCCTGTCTGGCAAGTACCTAACGAAGTGAGGACCCCATCTAATGAATCCAGAAAATAAACTAATCGGCTCAAACTCCCTAAGGGCACGATGGTCATCATATGCTGTCCAGCAGATGTCATCAGGTCTCAACCTATCGATGCGAGCACGATAAGTCAACAACGGTAACGCCTTCGCACTCTTCTAGCGACAGGCACGCGGCTATGTCTCTTCATACGTATCCTCTGCCGTCCCGTTGCCTACAGTGGAAAAATGCTCGTATATCCAGCATTACAAGTTTAAATGATTAAAGTCAGCAATAATTAAAAACATAACAACTTTGATTAACACACACACAGAGACACATGATTACCTGTAATAAAGTAATGTATCCAGCTAGATGCTTACCGTGGTGTTTTGATGCATAACTTAGATTCTCATACATATGCACCAAAGCACCAGCTCCCCAAGCAAATCCCCCAGCTTCATCGAGGTCGCGGAAAGGTCCTAAGAACTGAACGCCTATATGTGTCGCACTCTTATTGGCAAAAAAAGTGCAACCAACAAGATGCAACAGATATGCCCTGGCTGCAACTATCAACTGCTTAGAGTCACACATACTAAAATACAACTCTCGAAGCCAGGATAATCGCACATATGCCCCGTGGCACTGTGTCGTCTCCGCTTCAACCTCATCAACACTGACTTCTAGCAGCTCGACCAACAATGTGATAGCCTCTCTGATATCAATCTGGTCGTAGCAATGGAAGACTCCCATGACAGGGATATGCAGAAGGGAGACGACATCATCCAACGTAATCGTCAATTCACCGACTGGCAGGTGAAAACTAGAGGTCTCAGCTTGCCATCTCTCTACAAATGCAGACAGCAATCCTTGATCTCCAGTCTCCACTGAGCAACGAATCAACGAACTAAGGCCATTAGCAGCCACTAAGCCTTCAATCTCCGGAGCTGGCTTCCCGAATATAGTCACCTTACGTCCATGGGAAGCCAACTTCAGCTCTGGACGTTCCTGCAATAAATACATGAACACATGTTTACAATGATAAAAAACTTTCACATTTTATCCTAAACTAGATGTCATTGTTTTATAAATACCTCTCCTGACCAGACTTTAATAGCCACATGGTCGGCGTAATCAGATCGTCTGGACCTCCTGGAAAACCTTAAGTACCTACACCCTCCGTCGTAGGTACATCAGCATGCATATGTGGTTCCTCAACTGGAGCATCTTCAACTGGAGGATCCTCAGGAACACTAACACCCGCCCGTTCTCGATGAACGGATGCTGTCGGTCTACGCCGCTCAGGCGCTCCACCAACAGGCCGATGCATTCCTCCTCTGGTCCTAGCCATAATCTGTAGAACATTTGTTTATATGTTAGATTATGACTTAAGAGTAAATCACATACATAGTTTGAGTCAAATTGTAAGAAAAGCATCCCACATCGGGTGAAACAAGTCCAATTCACAAGCATCGGGACCAATCAAGTCAAATTCTAGGAAAAGAATCCCATATCGAGTTACACAAGTTCGATTCACATGCATGGTGACCTATCAAGTCCAATTCTAACCTAACAATTCAATACCGGGTGAAACAAGTCTAATTCACAAGCATTGTGACCAATCAAGTCAAATTCTAGGAAAAGAATCCCATATCGGGTTACACAAGTTCGATTCACAGTCATGGATAAGATAACAATCATACTCACCTATCAAGTAAAATTCTAACAATCATACTTCCTATATTTGAGAGTTATTTGATGTTCAAAATCACATGTAAAGAAGCACATACAATCAATAGCATATCATCATCAACCCATGGATAACAATTGAAAAATCAGCTTCCTAATTATTTAAACATCATTTATTTTTTTAAAAAAGCCTCTTACGGATTAGGTAATCCAT
The DNA here is from genome assembly GCA_013407115.1 of Glycine latifolia. Lineage (NCBI taxonomy): Eukaryota > Viridiplantae > Streptophyta > Magnoliopsida > Fabales > Fabaceae > Glycine > Glycine latifolia. The sequence continues at coordinate 19,146,986 of CM023948.1, read as the reverse complement.
ATGGGTTATACAGATTAGCTAATTCGTATGGGTCTTACGGATTGCTTAATCCGAAATACATTCACGGATTACCGGATCCGTACGACGCTTCTTCTACCTTTCACGCCCCAAAATGAAAAAACTTACCTCACACAGCGCCATCACCAACAGCCGACCAAGCCATATAAAAAACCCTAATATCCTCCCATATAAAAAGCTGCTCCTCTTCTTATGGCTGGATTTTCTGGCTTTCTTCTTCGTTGCTGTGCCCCATCCACTCCCCATCTCCAAATTCGCCTCCAACATGGTACCATGTCACGCCTCACCGGACTTTCATTTTCCACTCCATCTTCTCTTCCGTCCATGGCTTTCGTTTCGCATAATCCAAGAATCGCCAAATCGCAATCAGACTCGTGATTCTACACCGATTCCACCGATTCTACGCCAAGTCCACTAATTCTACGTCGAAAACGATTCTAAGATGATTTTTTCTCAAAATCATCTTAGTATATGTGTTTAATTAAAAAAATAGTGATTCTAAGACACTTTTTACCTTACAACCGTCTTAGAACATGTGTTTCATTAAAAAAATTAAAATAGTGATTCTAAGATGATTCTAAGATAAAACCGTCTTAATATTCGCTTTCTTAGATGGTTTTCCTTAGAATCGTCTTAGAAGATGATTTTTTTTTTTAAAAAATAATTCAGTATGCGCAAGTGACCGAATGTGCTGGTGTCTGAAGAGTCTTCATTTTATCGTCTATTATAATTGATACCACGAAAAAAAAAAGAAATTCGAGACTTTATCATTATTATTTGTAATATATAACTTCTATGATTCAGAGTTAAGAGGGTAAACTTTCACAACTTAAAAAATTATATAGAATCTCACAAGTAAGCATACTTAAAAGGGTGCACATGGCAAAATGCTCATTTGTCCAGCCAAAGATCCTATGATCAAATTCATGTAATCCCTACTCACTATTTTATTCACATTTCACAACGTTTCCTATATGATTGATGTAGATAAGCTAGTGTATAGACAAAATAGACAAGGAGGCAGCAGGCCAAAATGTCAACCTCGAGTACCATAGCACATTAACATGAAAAACATTAAAATTTCTCATGGACGATAAGCCGAGTGTTTTTCCAAAGCCATTGGCGAGCAGAGCCATCCAACAATGGAGAAACCTGTGAGGTATCATAGTAGTTACAACACAATCAACCATGGAAGTTAGGGGACTGGAGGGTGTAGGAGCAAGGGGACAGGCCAAAGAGAGAGGGTGATCGGACAAGATAAACATAAAACACAAGCATGTTCCATGACGTTTTAGTATTCTTAAATTGCTGAGTTGCAGTGGCATCAAAATGTATATTTAATGAAACCTAAGACTAAGGATTAGACAAGCAATTACAAAAGCAAAACCATGGTACACATGGCCTTCCAGAGAGAATGCACTTGCATAATAGATGGAAAAAGGGACTGAGGAGAATCCAAAGAAGAACAAAAAGAAAGCCATTGGACACACTAAAAGGCAAATCCAATGTACCTCAAAGAGCCAAAGCAAAATACCTTTTCCAAGACTAGTGAGTGATAGTTATTAAGCCAATCAATCTTTGCGGCCGATAGCAGAGACAAATCAACCAATTTAATCTGCAAGTTATTCCCAGGTTAGTAAACAAGTGTTCAAAAGGATATATGGCTCAAAATAGTACGTTTTAAAGTACAGGAGAAAATGAGAAAAAAGACCAAAGGAAAACTGAAAGCATCACTTCAAGTCCTCAGAAAATACATTTAAAATTTAAAAGTGTCATCAATTGTGGATTGCAGAAAATGGTGAATAGCCAATAATCTGCTATAACATGTAGCAGATAGCATTGCAAGCAAAAAGAAGAAGTCAAATACCAATTCAAATATATGATATATATCAATTACATACGTATAAAAAATTAAGTTGTATGCAAAGAAAAATAAAATGCATAAAAATTAACATAACATTAAATTAAAGTCCAATTGGATGGAGAATTGTTGAAGATGACAAGAGGATGTTGGATGCATGTTGCGACCATGACACAACACCCATAGCGGCTACTATAGCATATGGAGTTGCAATTGTGGATCCAAGAAATTCCGCAATGCAATAACACTATAGCGGCTATTAAACATCACTAACTTAAAATATAAACAAGCATTAAGAATGTAATGAACCAATTCTACTCAATGGTAAATTTCCTGAGGATACTTTCAACAATGCAGGTATGGAGAAAAAAGATTATTTATAATTTCTTATTAGTATTTTACCTATGCTTGGGTTTTATAGGAATAGAATTAATATTTTATAACAACCAAAATAATAGAGCCTTATCCCATTATGTGAAGGATTAATATTCTATAAAGTTTCATAATTGATTGACTAAAAGCCATTCAGCACTGGATTGTCCACCATTAAATAGGCCTCAAGGACCTCTGCTGGTTCCATATTAACTGTTAAAAGAAAGGACTTCCCACTACTACATCAATACAGAAGCATAATTAGATCTAAATTTATAGGAGAATAAGCTATTTTACTGCCTCTTGCAATTAAAAAATCCTCAATCTCCAGATGTTGAACTACAAGTCTACAACAGGTGATTTATCTTTCATAAATATCAACCAAAAAAGTCAAACTATCAACAACAACAACAAATGGCAAGAGCGACCAACAGGCAACAACATACCTGAATAGGTACATATGTAAGTTTTTCAAATCCTAGGTACCACAATTTGTACTATAACATATGGTAGCTTAATTAGAACCTTCAAAAGAAATAAATATTAGAAAGAATGCAAAGGTTATGTTTGTAAGATAGTAAAAGCGCGCACACACACACAGAGATATGTAATATTTTCTTTATTAAGTATTAAAAAGATTATTAGAATGATGTTTTTGTGAGGATAAAGCAACACTCAAACTAGCTTTGTTTATGCCTCAGCAAAATCAACTCCAATCCCATTTATTTTGCTGAGGTTGAGACTTCCAACATCCATGTTACCGGATTCTTGCCATATATTATTGACACCTTGGATTCCCTTGAAGATAAATGTATGAGGTATCCAAATATCCAATGGGTGAAATGTTTACATAAATTAAAGATAAATGATATGAAGCTAAGCAAAACATGAATTCAATATTCCTTTTTTTCTTGCATTTCTATTTTCTACCTCAAAGTAACTAATTAAATGGGAAGAATGATGTCTAAGTCCAAGTGACCCTACATATCTTTCTTGCCCTCCTTCATTAGCGAAAGTTGCATTTCATTGTGATGAAAAGATTAGAAATTGATACTTTCTTAATTCTGCCTATTTTACCTCATCGAAAGATTCAAATATATATATGCTTTGCTGAATATGGATGGTACAGACAACTGTTCTTGCATCTAGCCCAGAAGTGGAAAATGTGTGAGCTTACAATGGATGTGTCTTTGGTGCTGAGAAGAGGCGAGGGGTCAGTGGATGAGACGTGAATGGGGGCGACAGGAGCACCCATGAAGCTGAGGAGGAGTCTCATTAAAAATAATGCATAATGTTTTGCCTTAAAATAAAGGAGACAAGAAAAAAATTAATAAAACGTATTGTTTCTATCATCACATGTTACTAATCCACCCCACGTGCATTACAACATGGTAAAAATAGATAATGGAACCTTAAAGAATGGTGTAAATGTACACTAATTATATTACTAGAAAGAGCATTACCGCTCTTGAATTTAATATCATTGGCTTCCACACTACACTAGATAACATGTTTTAAAAAGTTTTGGTGTCAGAAAATGGCTCAACATGCCATTGGGAATTTGTCATGATGGTACCCACATGCCTAATCCTTGATGAAGATGCAGGTTCATACTGCCCTTTTCCTTATATGCCAACAATTAAGTACAAAGATATTTATAGCAGGAACTTACATTCTCTCCACCAGCTTCATCATACTTATCCTTCCCTCAGCACTCGTTATCACTGCACACACACACACACACACACACACACACATATATATATATATATATATATATATATATATATATATATATATATATATATATATATATATATTTGACATTAATTGGAAATTAACAAAGGCCAGCATTTAGCTCCAAAGGCCAGGCCTGAATTAATGTTCCTAATTACAATAATTCCCCTTAATAGCATGCATAATTGCACATGCATTCTAAATTCTGATTTACGTGATAGTCCTAGTAAAATAAAATAAATTGGGATGTTTTCTTGGTTAACAAGCATAATACCAAGAGCAAGTGTATAATTTTATTCTATTATAATTAATAAATATGATTTCATGTCACACTAGATAGGAACCTTTTGTAATTAAAAATAAAATGCATAACTATCCTAGTATTATCAATCGATGATACTTATTCATTAATTTTTGAACCAATGAGAGATGACATGAACTAATCATGGAAGAGTAACAAATAGCAAGTTGAAAGATGTAGCTCACCAGCAAGCAATAACAGAGCTGTGAAATACAACACGGAGCTGCAGAGGCATATACTGGTAATTCACCAAACCAACTATAGGCCAAAACTGCAAGTAAAAAACAATATAACTTAAAAAACTAACTTTTCAAACTGTCCCATGAGCTAAACTGCAGAAGATTGTTCTCATTGCCATAGCTTCCATGCAGTCAACTGAACAGAAGGGTAATCCTTTTTAACTTTGT
>CM023948.1:19087979-19137290 GCA_013407115.1 Glycine latifolia | reverse complement strand
CCCCCAGAAGTCGATGAACTATATCAATTCTTCAAAAGTAATACTACTTTTGTAGAAGGATATAAGTTTTTATCATTTATAGCTTCACAAGGAATAACATGGATTATGAGCTGGACCTATACTTATGAAAGAGCCGATAATGAAACCGATCTATACTTTCTTTCAAGACAGATCAAAATAAAATGGTGGAAAAAGTTCGATGTCAGAATAATTAATAAAGAAAAAATTATCCAATGGGCCAATAACAATAAAATTCCTAGATCACAGTTAGACATAAATGCATATAAAGAAGCCTTATTTTTAGCGCAAAAAAGTCAAATAATTGCAAAATTATCAACAGCTTCCTCTCAAGAAGAATTCGAAGAACGTCTTCAGAGAATAAGAGCGATACCCGGTTGTGGCCAGAAATTGATAAAAGATTAAGGAAGCAGTTCAAGTACGAATCCCTATCAAAAGAACAGAGATATGCTAGACTATTTCACAAAAGAAGAATTATCAGAATAAGAGAAAAGAAGATCTGAGAAGATAAGAGAAAAAAGCAATAACCAATCAGAATTGTCAGCAGGAGACAGAAGTACTGTTGACAAGATACCATTTCTCTGTATATATGCATGCGTGTTTATTTTCCTTTCTGATTGCGTGTTTTCCTTTTTGTTGTACGATAGGATGTATTATCTTAATACTATTTGTAAAATATAGCTTAAGTCCGGTTTGAAATCCGGTTGTATGGTATATCTATAAACAGCCTTGTAATTTATGAAAAAGATCATCAGCTTTTATCACAACCCATTCTCTATCCTTCATATTGCAACCATTCCTCGACTTCTTTTCCAGTTGATAATATTTATTCTCCTCTTTCTCCTTGCATCCTTATCAGACTATTTAAGTAAGTTTGTTTAAAGATTATGTTATGTTAATAATTAATGTGGATTATGGTTTAATATATTTTTATGATTGTATACATGTGATTATCTATTATGAATTCCAAAACCATATTGTATTATGTACTCAAGACTTTGATTATAGTTTAAGCTCTTTTATAAGAATTGTTAATATTAGAAGAATTTTCAATAATTTGCCACCTTCCGCCTAATTAGATATATATATGACTTCACAAAACTCAAAGGAAACAATTGTTACTGAACAATTTTTAAATTAAAACTCAAAGGAATTGCTACTCAAGAATAATTTATTACCTGCACTAACATTGAACTTCTTTGATTTATATGTTGAGGTACAAAGAATGCCTCCAACTTTTCAGCCATTTAAGTAAAGATCATTTGGCCACTTGATTCTAACATCCATGCTGGGTAACCCCTGGAATGGAAGGTGTTGCAATAAAATGTATTTAAGTGCCCACAATCCCAAACAATCAGAGAACAAATTAACATTGCGACAAATCATGCATGTTGATTTGGAAAAGTGCCAAATACAAAGTAAACAACACCATTCTTATTGTTGCCTACAACTTTACAGTTGTTCTCAACATCACATAAAACACCATTAGGCATCAGTTTCCCCAAAAGTATTAAATTTTTCAGTTTATTTAGTCAATAACTTTTGCACATATGAATTGTGCAAATAGAAAATACATCTACTTTAATTTGTTAACTGACTACAATTTTCCCTTATCAAATTCCCTGGCAAGCTAGGTTTCAAGGCAGTACTTCAAAACAAAGAACTTACATTTTTGTCACAAATATCCTTGATTGCCTTTGTCATAGCAAGGGAAACCATATATTGAACCAAAGGAATGACTCGGCCATCCTCCATTTGCATAGCTTTAGGAAACATGAGGCAACCTAATGGAGACTCCCAGACATTCTTCGACCGACCTGAGAGTTTAAGTTCTCAGAGCAGCTTTGACTTTAACTAAATTAAAAGGACATAGAATTACAAACAGCGACACATAGTATCATATTCATATAAAACCTCGTCCCTTGGTCTGAACATCAGCAATGCAAACTGTACCAATGGGAAGCTCACAAAAGTTGTTGCACAAGAATGCCAGATTTAGGCACAACAAAGTTAATAAAACCAGAGCATAGAGAAGGCAAAAGTGCAGAACATACTAAGAAACAACATCATGTGTTGAAGTTAAGTATGGAGACCAAATGAGAAGCCTGCCAAATTGATTGGTGGAAAGAGAATCCATGTAGGAATGAACTTGGAAAAAGCCTTGCATAACAGATTTATCCATCTCAAAATGCAAAACGAGCGAGAGTTTTTCATCCTCGGGAAGCTTCAGTGTGCTATTGGTCTTTATAGCTTTAGCAGTTTCATTCTCTGCCAATGATTTGCCACACAAAACCAGCAAACTGCACGCCACACCTGATCAAAAAGGATGAACAATTGTTTCATTCTCAATATTCATGCTTTACTCGATCGAATTGTTCAGTAAAAAATGAATTGGTTAATTAATATTAAAGGCTTAAACTTGAACTTTACTCTACTCAGCTAACATTATATGATATAGTATTTCCAACATGAACAATAATATTTTTTTTCATTTAAAAAGAAAAATCTATTTCAGAAGGAAGAGGATAGGCCATCCTCCTTTACAATATAAAAATCTCTCTTACCACGTCTCAAAAAACTAATCATAAAGAAAAAACTTATCAGAAGTGTGAAGTGATTAGAGAGCTTTTTTAAGTTTTATTTTCACTTTTTATTCCTTTTCAAATTTTCAGTTATCCAAATAGGGTTTCTTACACTCCGTTATATTCATTTCCCTTCTCTTGAAAACAAAATGAGCTTAACAAAATCTACCTATTATGTTTAAATGAGTGCAAAATAAAAGAAGAAATAATCAATTAACCACGAAGATTCAATAGACATCGATTTCACATACCTGAAAGGCAGACACTATGTCTTCCTATCTCTTTTATCTCCTTTTTCACTTCATTTCTTCCTATCTCTTTCTTCTTTTCAGAAGACATAACTCGTCACATTTCTTTCCATATCTCTCTTCAGCATACACCGCATTTTCACGGGCACACAAAGCAAGTAAGCACACAACTTCAAATACAGAATAACAGTCTTGAATCTCGATAGCAACTCATGCATGAGCAAAGAAGCAGTAAAGTATAAACCCTAGAACAAAACAGAATGAGTAATGAAGTACGAACAATATGGTAAGACTAAGAGGAGACTTTAACCTGGTCATCGTCGGTGGCAGGATCTTCATCGGAGTCCGGCGGATTGTCGCCAGCGACTTCGTCGTCGGAATTGGCGGGGCACACCACCACCTCGAGCTCCTCCTCGTCTTCCTCTTTGTTGATCTGCTCGTTTACTTGCTCCTATTCCTCAGACAAACTCGAAAGCATTGGAGAGCGCTTCGTCGGGAGATGAGTGTGGCTTGGAAGGTCTCGCCATGGATTCTGAAATCGAGCTATTCGAGGGTTTGGTCGAGAGAGAAATTGAAAGAGGATTCTAAGTTTGAAGTGACTGGGGCAAAAGTAGGCGGTTGCGGTGGGAGAAATCGAGCGACCCCTAGTTGTTGTTGGAATCGAAAATTCGAGGTGAGAAGGGGAAAAGAGAAAAAAAACAAAAAAACCAATGTTTTGGTTTTGGTGTTCAAAAAATATATACACATTCTCCCATTCCTTTCGAAGATGGTTTTCCCAAGCCAACATTGTATTATCGCATTCTACATCGATTCTTTAAGAAACCGATGTCGTAATGCGTTTTCAAATACAATTTTCAGTAAAATCATCTTTAAAAAGTTATAATTATTTAAAAAAATGTCACCACTAACTTATCACATAGGTTTTTATAAAATCATCATAAAAAAATATTTTTTTAGTAATGTTGATTGCTTTCTAGGATTGGTTCTGATGGGTATCCTAGGTATGTAAAAGGAATCACCATCAAATCACAATTTAAGACTTTTGAAAAAGCATATAAGTTCCTCTCTTCCACTTTAATACCCACCAATTTGTTTTCTTTTTATTGTCCAAATCGATTGTGTAGAACAATTACGGTGAGAATTGTACCATATGACAACGAAAATCCAATTAGAGATTACTACTTACGAAAATCAAGAAAAGGATATTCATTGGAGTTAAAATTCTAAAAAGGTCTCACTAAGCATTTTAGAATATTTTGAGTGAATATATATATATATATATATATATATAACTAATAAATATTATTATTATTAACTATTCTATTATATTAAATGGGACTAAATTAAAGATAAAACATGTCTAAACCCTAAAAAGAAATTATTAAAATTAAACACATTATTTTTTATATAGGGCATCGAAATATTAAAATTAAATTAATTAAGAAATTAAAAATCTCTTATTTAAAAATAAAGTAGGTTTAAAAATATTATTAAAAATTAAAATGATTTAATACAAACGTTACAATGAAAATAAATTCTTAGCTACTCTAATGCAGGAATCAAGATTTATAAAAATATAAGAATGGAATATGTTCCTTCCTTTTGTATTGCTATTTTCTAGTGTGTGGAAAAAAATCTAGACGCCAATGATATCTTTGGTGACCCATATTATATGATGTGGTTCGCCGCGAAAGCGTGCAAATCTGCCTTCAGCCATGTCTGGACAAATATAAAGTGTGGCTTTGCTTGAGCGGTTGGGCAAGTGTCTCTCCTCTTTTGATATTTTAGCTTTCGTTTTCATGCAAAGAAGCACAAGTCGTGGTTTCTGATAAATAATAGTAACACATTTTTTTAAAAGGAAAAAGATCATTGTGCTTCTACATCCTATTTTTGGGTGTATGAATGGACAAAAGAGAGATAAGGAGAAAAAATAAAAGAAAAATACCTATTTTAATTCTTGAAAGTGTGAGATGGTGATAAATTAATCCATGAGATGAAAAATTAATATTAAATTTTTGAATGTGTAAAAAGTGCTATAAATTCAACATACCATTAATTCCCATCCCTTAACTTAAACATATTTGTCTATGTGGCATTTCTGGATCTAAATATCATTAAAAACAACCTTATTTTGGTTACTCATTGAGATTAATTTGTCCGTTTATTAGTTTTTTAATTTAGTCTTTGACCTTAACCACTTTCTATCATTTAAGTTCTCGAATTTAATCATTTACTAACATTTTGATATTTGAACTTAACGACATACTATCATTTTGGTCCATAATTTACTTTTGATTTTTTAATTAGGTATCACACTACATGCAAAATATGGGCATGATGGACTACACTTGCTTCATCAAAAATGTACGTAAAAAATATAGTTCTAACACTCTTATTTATCTCCCTTGTGTGATTCTCAAGTTTTTTAACTGCCTTTTTGTGATTAATGTTATTCCATAAAATATATTAATTAATTAGTTAATTAATCTAACATTTTACATAAATCAATAGCATATAAGATAATAATTTAATTTGGATAGAAGATCTAGTTTGGAACCTTATAAAATCTTATTAGCAATGACCTAAATTTAGTCGCTAATTACTTTTATGTAATAACTCGTAAATGCACTTCATGTTTATAGTATAAAGAATATAAGTGAGAGAATATTGTAATGTATATGCTAATAATTTAAATACAACATGATATTTAATTAAAAATTTAAAAGTGCTTTTAGGAATCAAAATGACAAAACATGGTTAAATCTAGAGACCAAAATGTTAGTAAGTGATTAAGTTTATGGTCTAAAATGATAACAAGTAATTAAGTTCAAAGAATAAATTAAAAAAATAACAATTTTGAATTTGACAAATTAGTTCTTCAACAATATGCTAACAAATTAGTCTTACCCCCCACTACACATATCATTCTTTTTTATGACAATTGAGTCTAGATATATCATCTAGGTACAAACCCTTGAGTTAATGGATAAGACTTAACCATATGATGAATTTGTCGTGTTTTTTACATATTCAAATCTTAAATTTTAATTTTTCATCTTTTAGGTATCAATATCTCAACACCTTACACTTATCCAAAAATAAAAGAAGAGAGAAAAAATAATAAATATGTGATAGATGATGTGATGAAAAATAAAAAAAAAAGTAAAAAGAAAAATAAAATGAAACTATGAAAGTGTGATAAAAGAAAAAATAAATGTATGAAATCATGAATATAAGAAACTTTTTTTTAATGAAATTTATTAGCAATCATAAATTTTTTAAGTGTTTTTTTTTTTATCAACTTTGCTTTGTTTTGCAGCTCCTTGATTGTGAAAGCTGTGCATTTTCAACCCTACCTTTACAGGCTTTACTCTTCCTTACAGCTAAATGTATATGTTGGACTTTTTGTCCGTGATAATGCATATTAGTAATCGACAAGTTTACTTTTAAGAACCGTACAAGTGTACATAACTTTTTTTGTTTTGACTTTTTAAATTAAAATAAACTCAAATGATCAGTATTGTCCGTATTAAAAAAATATTATATTTGAGATATTTGATAAATTATTAACTATTATAAAAATAAAAAATCAATTAATAATGTTAAAATATCAGTAAAATTAAAATGATTTTTCTTTGTGTTAGCAATGTATAATAGTATACGAAATAAACCACGCTGCAATAATGTGCGAAGGATAAGATATTTAAGTCGGGCTATTCCAAACCGTTGATGTGTTAATCATCCACAGATTTATAGTAAATGAAATAAATATCAAGCATCTGCCAAGTGTATCTTGGATCCATCAAGTACTTAGAATCTAGAAAAGCTACCTGTGGAATTTACCAAATTAGCCTGGTCAAATGAATGAAACTACGAAAATGGTAATACCACTGTACGACCTGCCGGGTGCATACTGAAAATAATGAAAAAACAAACAAAAGCAAAAAATATAAACGCATTATTTAATATTATTAGAATTATACAGTCAGAAAAAAAAATATTATTTGAATTATATAAAATAAACTATACAGTACTACGAAGATTAAGGAAATCTGACAAAGCAAATTTATTTGAAGTCTTGTATATTAAAATATTATTTACAAATTCCATATAATTACGCTAAAATATTTCATAGGGAAATATGAAGATTATTTGTAAAATTCCATATAAAGATTAACTCAATAATGAGCAAGGCCCAAATTGAATTTTGAGAGTAAATTTTATTTTAAATGAGAGACTTATATAGTAAGATTTTTTTGTGAAAATATGTGTTTTTTATATCAAATTTATATGGTATTTTTCTGTTTTATAAAAACTAATTTTTTTTTGGTGGATCCAAAGTTTAAATTTTAGTTGGTTTATTTTTATGTCAAATTTTTTTTTGAATAAAGACTAGACATGCAAATGTATAATCATGGTGCCAAACATTCTACCTGTTAGACATTGTACAATCTATTGTCGGATGATTCAAACATTTTTAAAGATTTTGATGAAACAAAAATATAAATTTATGTTAACTAGTTTGTTACATGTAAATTAACAAGTTTGATGATCGAAAGTAACACTTGGTGTGACTTATCCATTAGTGTATACCTCGTCTACTAAAAGCATGTAATACTCGTCTAGTCCATCTAAACACTGATTAGAATATGAACATTTATTTAATTTATCAATTTATGTCAGTTTATATGATTTTTTTAAAAGGAATAAATATGCAAATCAATCTTATATTTCCTTTTTATAAGTCTAATAACCATATTGAGTTATGAATAACATATATGAAAAGTTGTGATCCTATCAAACAAAGACTCATAATATATGCTTATTTCAGGAAAGAAACAAGATCAAGTTGCACCATGGTCATATTATTCTATCTTGATACTCTCCACAATTACGAGTATCTCTATATATACAACATAAAGAATTGAAGAGCAATGACGAACACCTACATAAAAACAAGAGTCGTGAATTAAGAAACGAGAAAAAAGAAAAACATTTGTAGAGAAATACACTGAGTTTAATTGAGTTCATTCTTTGTAATATACAAAGTACTTGTGAGAGATTATAACTTTATTATAAATTCACCCTTAGAGTGTTGTAAAGAATCTTTGATTCTAAACCAAACTTTTGTTTGTGAAAGCCATGAGTGACTTAGTGACAAAATAACACTTAGGTGTTCTTAGATTCAATGAGAAGTCTAAGGGTTGTGTCAGTAGTGACTTTGAGAATACTTGTAAGCCAGAAGAGCAGAAAAAATATACTAGTTGTAATCGAGTTTGATTAGTGAAACTTTTTACTAGTTGGTAAAAGAGAACTAAATGTAGTTTAGGTTGAGTGAACCAGTATAAAATGAAGTTTTTCACTGCTCTTTTTTAGCTTATTAAAGTATTTCAAAGTCCATTATTAATACATTCTGCACGCAAGATTTTCACTGAAAAATAAGTTTTATACATCATTGGATGACAATCCACCTAAACTTAACAAACTTATCTCCATCATTGGACAAGAGTTTTCACTAAACTTTTTTTATTAAATAAACATTTTTCATTCAATAAGACTTTATATTTTGACTAACACATTATTCAACCACATTTTTAATGTGATTTATACTGAGCCTAACACCACTTGAACCAACTAGCTTGCAAAACACCCAAAATATATAAAAACAAAAAAATAAGTACAATAATCATGGGGGACATGAACCAAACCCATGATAGGAAATCATCTAAATCTATACTTTAAAAGTCCCATTCTATTCCTAAGGAAAACTTTAGAGATAAAAATAGGTAAAGTATCCCCTCCAAAAAATTACCTAAGTACTAGTGTCATGAGCAACTAACCTATCTACACAAGTGTTCTCTTCACGATGTATATGAGCTACAAAAAAAAAACATATTGTTAGTCATATTTTATCCTAATTAATGCCTCTAAATTTAAGAAGACTAAAGAAATCAATGCACGCATATTCATTGTTTATCTAAAAAACCCCAGAACATGAGGCAATGACAAGTATCTTCACCCATCCTTAGTGGTTTAAATCCAGAAAGACTGATTCTATGTCTGGAAAATGTAAAGATAGCAACATCTGATTTGGTGGGGCTTACACACACGAATAATATTGAGAGAATGAACGCAATTTAGTGAGAAACACAAACGCGTGAATGAAACCATGATTCGGGTCTACCGAAGAGGATAAGTGAGGAACAAAAATGCATGAACTGGATTGCATTCTGGTGTTGCTATAGAGCATAAGCGACGAACGAAAATACAATTGAAACACAACATAAAAAAAGTGGAAAGAAAATGCATGAATGACATTGAATCATGAGAGGATAAAAAAAGACACTTGCCAAGTCATTTGTGGCTTTCGTATGAAAATTCTTTCATAATATTCAACATTTCCCTTTCTGATTCTTCACATAACCATATTGTCTAAACGAAAAGCCTTGACCAGTAAAATAGAATAAGTTTCTAGCCAAAGCCTATTCCATCCTTTTTCGTGAGCAATTACAATTGTAGTGATTTCCCCCATTAGCTAGTATAAAAAACATTTCTAATTTCCATATTAGCTGTGAAGCATGCCAAAATTGTTGCGCAACTATCCCTGAAAATCCCACTTTAATCGACAATACAAGGAGAACCTTTTATCACCACCATCGATGTTGTATTTTATCCATCCACATGGAGGAGGATGTCGTTTGATTTCCTTGATGTTGGGGTTCTCTCTTAGATGACTCTTGATTTCCTTGATAATATGTAATACAGTATGTGATTTTGATATACTTCGTAGTCAAAACATTTATGCCAACATTAAATGTCTCAGTTTCCCGCATAATAATAAACCAATTCCAACTAAGCCTAACATTCTAGTAACTTCAGTAATAATAAATCAAAATAAAGTTGTAATAATGGTTAAAATACGTTACCTCACCCTGGAATTTAAAGAAAAAAAATTCACAGGAGGTCTTATCCTAAAAGATTTTTTTTTTTTTTTGAATCTTATCCTAAAAGATTAGTATAGATGTTAATAATTTGTCATGATGTGGACGATTCTCACCGGTGTGAATCACGTTTAATTTTCCTTTCACTCGATAGACAATTAGTAGAATCATGGCATTATTGAAATTAAGTCGAAAAGCACGGGCAAATAAGGAAGAACACGGTTCTGAATATCATAAAGAGAAAGTATCGTCTCTCACGGGCCCCACGTGCGCCACTGCCTTGTTCGTCTCACAGACACTGTTTTCATGCGCCGATGCACGTGACAAACTTCTCCAGACCGAACCCCATCCAATACCATCGCGCCACGTGTCCATCCCCGTTGATATTACCTTCTCTCCGTCATCGTTCTAAGTGAACCAATACCATACACGCACGCAGAGTTCAAAGCTCTCTCCATCATTATCAACGTAGATTTCCTCTTCCATTTTCACGTGATTCCCAATCTCACACCTCCACCGATTCAACGCAACAAAGGTTTCTCTTCTCTCTCAAATTCGACTTATCCTTTTCTCGAAATTTATTCACCATTTCTGATTTTTTGCATCGCAATTTTCTTTTCAACTTGAATTTGACGCATGTTAATGATTTGTGTAGAGTAGTGATAAAGTGTGGATCCAGGAAGATGAGCCAAAGTATCTTCCACCAAACGGTGCTTTGTCAAACGCAAACGGTTGCGGAGCATCAGAGTAAGGTTAGTTCCTTGTTGGTGAGTGCGAACAAAGGAAAGAAGAACCTCTTTTTGGCACCTACAAATTTTCGTGGGAATAGGCTGTGTGTGAGGAAACGCAAATTCGCCATGGGAAGGCACCACCACCGCCACGTCGACGCTGTTCCACGCGCTGTGTTAACAACGAATCCGGCTTCTGAGGTATGAATATGATCATCATCACGTCGTTTCAATCCAATCATCATTATTATAATGTTATCTCATTATTATAATAGTTATAATTGTAATTCTAATTATTACTGAGAATGATTAATTTACTCTGAGAATTGCTTCCTGTCTCCATCCTTCATTTTCCTTGATCTAACAATTTAATCTAATGGTTAAAGTAGCTACTTCGACCATTAGATTAAGAAAAAAATGAAAGGTGATGAGTCAGAACGAAGCGTAACTCCTGGAGTCCCTCTCATTATTATTATTTAATTAATTATTTAAAATAATAATATTAATTATTATTTAATAATAATATTAATTAATAATAATAATAATAATAATAATAATAATAATAATAATAATATTATTATTATTATTATTATTATTTAATGCTGCCGATAAAATTGCATTGGATGCCTGGTAGGTAACCTTGAATGTAGCTCTAACAATGTTATAAAGTAGTAATTTTAATGGAAATACTGAAGCACGCTCACTCTTTACAAATATCTCGAGCGGAACATTGGACATATAACGTTAATACGCTTGAGGCATTGAATACTTGTAAATGAGACAATAGCTTGTGTATCATTGTATGTAATACCAAGGGTTCTAGCTTAGTTGATAGAGTAAGGTCAGGATGCGTGAGTTGTTATAAATCACCTGGTACATGTCTTCGACTTCTACAGATTAAAAAATAAGTTAATTTGGGCGCAAAATTAACATATTGTGTGTTTGTCCACGTAAATTTTAATCCAACATTCAATGTGTTTCTCTTCTTGTCTGTTTTTATCAACTTGAATTTGAGTGTTGTGTTGACTGCATTTTTGGCCATGGAGCAGCTTTCTGGGAAGTTCAACCTTGATGGAAATATTGAGTTGCAGGTATTCAACTGTGGCCCAAAATATTGAATTCTGTTTATGAATGATAAATATTAGATTATAGTAATGTGTTATTAGATAATGGGTGCTGTTATTCAATGGAGCAGGTTGCTTTTAGTTCTTCAGAACCAGGAGCTGCAAGACAAGTAGATATTAAGGTTTCATATAATAGTGACTCTCTGTTTTTACATTGGGGAGTTGTGCGTGATCAGCCAGGGTATGTTCTGTACTAGTTTTTGAAGTTATTTTGATATTCCTCAAGAGTTTTAGGTGTTTGGGTGAGTTAATAATAGTCTGTAATATATATCCTGTAACTTGAAGGAGATTTATTTACTTTTTTCTTTTTTAATTTTCAGGAAGTGGGTTCTTCCTTCTCGTCACCCAGATGGAACTAAAAATTATAAGAACAGAGCTCTTAGAACTCCTTTTGTGAAAGTAAGTTTTCAATAATAACTGCAAAATAAAACAATGTTTCCTAGGAATGTTTGTAAACTGACTTTACTGATTTAAATATAGATTTGCTTGTTTTTTGACTTTTTTTCTTCTGTTTTTCTCTTATTAGTCTGACTCAGGATCCTTCCTTAAAATAGAAATTGACGATCCTGCTGCACAAGCCATTGAGTTCCTCATACTTGATGAAGCTAAAAATAAGTGGTGTGCTTTTCATAATCTTGTTTTTTTTTTCTCCCCTTTATTCAATTAACTGTTTCATGGTAAATTTAAACATATTTATTTGCTTTTTTCTAAGTGTAGGTTTAAGAATAACGGTGAGAACTTTCACATCAAGTTACCAGTAAAAAGTAAGCTATCTCAAGAAGTTTCAGTTCCTGAAGACCTTGTACAGATTCAAGCATATCTTAGGTGGGAGAGAAAGGGTAAGCAAATGTACACTCCAGAGCAAGAGAAGGTCAGTAATCAAATGGTCTTCATGTCATGCATTTAGCTGCAATTTTTTTGAAGTTTGCTTCCTACTTTGTTCCTTTAAGCTGATTCTTTTTATGATTTCCCAAGTCTCCATTAAGTTTGTTTTGCTCTCCAATTTTGCTGTTATATTTCTTTTCTGCTTTGATTGTGCTTGCCATAACAACCTCTGAAAAAGATTACTCTATGCAATCTCCTATTAATGCTATGCTTATGTATTCTCTAGGTTTATTGATATTCGCACACCTAATACTTATTTAAGTTGATTCTAGGATCATTAGGTTATATGACCCACTCTGGTTTTTGTTTTTAGCTTTCATGAAATATTATCCAGAAAAAATAGCAGGCTTTCACTTGTAATTGAGAATAAACTACCAAAAGCATATTCTCTTTCTTTTCTAATATGATAACTAAGAAGATTATTTTCTTCTGCCTGCTGGATAGGAACTTTCCCTATATAAGTGCCTCTTGAAAGGACACTTCTGCATGCAAGATTTTTTATTATTATTATTTTCAAATTATTCTTTGAATATATTTGCTTTATAGCATGATAACCACTCTTGAAGGATTGATAATTGTGTTAAAATAGTGGTTATTTAGATGGATTTTTTACTACATCTGATTTTGTGATGAATAAACAATTGTTAGGACATAATGACCGTTTTGTTAGCGGTAGTTATTCAGCCATAAATGGAGTTATATGGATAAAGTTAAAAGGAAAAGTCCCTTTAAAACAGGCACTGGGAGTTAGTTCCTCTTGAGAATTTGTTATTATTTGATTGTTCATTGTTTATATAAAATCACTGATTTCCCTGCTCTTTCCATTATTGTCTGAGACAATAATTCTCTGCATTAAATTACTAGAATTAAAAAATGAAGAAGGGGAGGGGGTAGGTTTTACTGTATTTAATTCCTTGTTTTTCTCAAAAATTTGATAATTGTAATTCCTTCCTTTGGTTTATAAATTTATGATCACAATCTGTACTGTATAGTCCATATGCAGATAATCCAACATGATATGGGAAATGGATTTTATCACACTGCTATCTTGTACTGTTTCTGGAATTCAGCATTAGCTTCATATATTTTACTGCTATAGGCAGGACTAATGCACTTTTGTCTTCACATACACTAGTTGTATATAATTTCCCCCTTAATTATGTTAGGAGGAATATGAAGCAGCTCGGAATGAACTATTGGAGGAAGTAGCTAGGGGTACTTCTGTACAAGATCTCCGTGCAAGGTTAACTAAGAAAACTAAAGCTGCCGAAGTAAAGGAGCCTTCTGTTTCTGAAACAAAGACCATCCCTGATGAACTTGTACAGATTCAAGCTTTTATACGGTGGGAAAAAGCTGGGAAGCCTAACTACTCTCAGGAACAACAACTTGTAACTTTATAACATCCTTTCTGTTTTCTTCTTTTTTCTGTTGAGTATTAAATATTAATTACTTAGATTGTCAAAACTATATTTCATTTTCTCTAACAATACTTTTTGGCACTCACTGCTTAATTGAATTAGATGGAATTTGAGGAAGCAAGAAAAGAATTGTTAGCAGAGCTTGAGAAGGGGGCTTCTCTGGATGAGATACGGAAGAAGATTACCAAAGGAGAGATACAAACTAAAGTTGCCAAGCAATTGAAAACCAAAAAATACTTTCGTGCTGAAAGAATACAGAGGAAAAAGAGAGATTTGATGCAGCTTATCAACCGAAATGTTGCTGAAAATATAGTTGAACAAGTTATAGCTGCTCCAAAAGCCTTGACAGTAATTGAACATTATGCCAACGCAAGGGAAGAATATGAAAGTGGTCCTGTTTTGAATAAGACAACATACAAGCTTGGTGATAATGATCTTCTGGTGAGATAATTCTGTCAAATTGATGTTTTCTGCTAGTGGATCTTCTTTTGTTGACCATCCTAACTTTGATGGTCTTTCATATCTTTAAGGTCCTCGTTACCAAGGATGCTGGTAAGATTAAGGTTCACCTAGCTACAGACTCAAAAAAACCTTTTACACTTCACTGGGCCTTATCTAGAACATCTGAAGAGTGGTTGGTGAGTGTATATTGTTGACTGTAAACCTGACAGGAAGGCTTTGGCTGTTAAAATTTTGTATCATTTCATCATATCTTTACGGGCATTTTATTTACATGAAAACTCAATGGAAATCTTAGGTACCACCTGCAACTGCTCTGCCCCCTGGATCTGTTACTATGAATGAGGCCGCTGAAACACCTTTCAAAAGTGGCTCTTCGTCTCATCCTTCTTATGAGGTGTCTACAATATCAATTTGAAGTATTTTTAGTCTTTAGGCCTCTGAGATTTGAATCTAAAAACAATTCATAACATGAAATACAATTTCAGGTCCAGTCCTTGGATATAGAGGTTGATGATGATACTTTTAAAGGAATACCTTTTGTCATTTTGTCGGATGGAGAATGGATAAAGAACAATGGATCAAATTTTTATATTGAATTTGGTGGGAAGAAGCAGATACAAAAGGTTACACTTCCTGAAATTGTGATTTTATTTACTCCCTATCAAATTATGATGGCCTATGTTACCATGTTATCATGAGCAACAATATTTTTTTTTCCCGTTAAAAGGATTTTGGCGATGGCAAAGGTACAGCCAAGTTCTTGTTGAATAAAATAGCGGAAATGGAAAGTGAGGCACAAAAGTCCTTCATGCATCGGTGAGTAACCCTTGAAAACTTTTACTACTTTATTATTAAATTATTGTTGTCTGTTTTCACATGCTAGAAACAAGGTTTTGTACGGGAACTTAAGAAAACATTTTTTGCTACTATTATTGTGGCAAAACATGTGGTTTATAGTAGACTAGCCCAGGGTCTGCCACAGATAGTTATAGCCTTAAAGGCAAACCGAGCTTCCTATGCCACCTGCTACCAATGACGGATCTACATTATGGGTAATGGGGTCAATTGCTCCCACAAAGTAAATGTTTTTACTTGAATATATTGAATAAATATTTTTTTGACCCCATAAAAAAATAGATGTTGCCCCCACAAGATTTTTAAAGATTCTTAATGTTATATACATGTGTAATTATAAATTACTATCATAATATGAAATGAATTATACAAATTTAATCTATAATATAAGTTTGCCCCCACAAATTTATTTATATGAATATTGCCCCCACAACATAAAGTTTATGGATTCGTCACTGCCTCCTAATCATGTTTTTTTTCCATCCACAAGGCTCGAACCTAAGACCTTGCTTAAGAAGACTGAGTCCAATTCCACTCGGACTAACAACTTGTTGATAAAGAAAGACATCTGAGTAAACTGTAATGGGATACACTACAATTTGTAGTAACCCTCATATTTATATTTCTAGGTTAAGTATAGACAATCATATGAGCAAGAATTATCCTGACAATTACTTTTATGGATATTTTTAAACAAATATTTAACGTTTTGCTTGTTTGAGGTTTATTTTTTATGTTGTCCATTTTGGCACCTTCTATTCCCTGACTACTTAGTGTGGGTTCACCAATATATTCTCTTGGTTTTGGAATATGCCGTGCCTGTTTTGTAAACAAAACTAGGACGGCTACTATATTCAGCCAGTCTAATATAAGCACCTGCTTTACCTACTACCTTTAACTATATTTTTCCTTCTATTTAACTTTGGAACAAAGCTACAGATAATTCTTCTCAATATTAATGACATACGTGAAAAGAAACAATCAGGCATTTCCATAGCAAATGAAGTTTCCTAGGTTCCTTTATTGGATTTGAATTTGAACAGAATTTGATTTTCTTCCCCCTTTCTCTTTTTCTCTCTCATTGGATTTTTCATTTGTGGACTGATCAATCATACTTTAAGTTCCCTTTTAAACACTTAGTCTCTTTTGGCGTCGGTTTAAGCATCATTGCTTATTGATAGTAATAGACAATAATTTTTTACTTAGAAAAGAGTCAATAACACACTTTCTAACACACCCTTTTCAATATACTATTAGTAGGTGAAATAATGTTGGTCCCATTAAATAGTGAGACCTACATAAATTTCCCCTAATAATAAGGATGGGTTGAATAGTGTGTAAAAGTTAGAGCTCCTTTTTTTAATTTCCCTTTTCAATTGTAAAACCAACCTTGATGCATTTGGCTGAACAAAATGCCACATGAATATTTTTGATGTGTTATTACTTTGCTTCCAATCAATCCATGATGTGGTAGTTAAAAATTTACCTTCATCAATAACTTATGTACTCCAGCATCATCGCTGATTTAATGTGCTTACTGAAATATTTATTAGGATGTTACTTTGTTCCATTGGATCTGGTTTGGTCACTCACATTTTTTCCTTTTCTTCAGATTTAACATTGCATCGGATTTGATAGATGAAGCTAAAAATGCTGGTCAACGAGGTTTTGCGGGGATTTTGGTGTGGATGAGATTCATGGCTACAAGGCAGCTCATATGGAACAAAAATTACAATGTGAAGCCACGGTAGACTTCCTTATAAAATGTTTATTATCACTTGGTTTATTCACTTCTGGACAATGAATAATTTTAACCCTTATGGGAAATATCAATTATGAATGATAATATCAAGTCTCTGTTTTAAATTTGGCTTGTTTATTGTCGTTCTTTTGTAAACAAGATAATTCATTTGCTATATATTTTATGATTATGTCTTTCCTGTCTGGGCTTGATCCTCTTCTGATCATAAGTATTGTATTGGTTACTGATTGGAACAGTGAGATAAGTAAAGCACAGGATAGGCTTACAGACTTGCTCCAGGATGTTTATGCAAGTTATCCACAGTATAGGGAAATTGTGAGGATGATCTTGTCGACTGTTGGTCGTGGAGGTGAAGGAGATGTCGGACAGAGGATTCGGGATGAAATCCTTGTTATCCAGGTACACAAGATTTTTATTTTCTTTTCCTTAGTGTCTACCTATTTCCCTCCTGTCTGCATATGCATTGATCTTAACTTACGTGCAAATTTTCTATTTGACTTGTAGAGAAATAATGATTGTAAAGGTGGACTGATGGAGGAATGGCACCAGAAATTACACAATAATACTAGTCCTGATGATGTTGTAATCTGTCAGGTAATGCGGTTGTTGTTCTCTTTGTAATTTCTTATGGTTTGCCTTATCTTCCTCACTGTTGATGTTTTGGTAAATCTCTCCAGGCACTAATTGATTATATAAATAGTGACTTTGATATTGGTGTTTACTGGAAAACATTGAATGACAATGGAATAACAAAAGAACGACTTCTGAGCTATGACCGGGCCATCCATTCTGAACCAAATTTTAGGAGAGATCAGAAGGAAGGTCTTCTGCGAGATCTGGGAAACTACATGAGGACTTTAAAGGTTGTATTTATATATGTGATCTTAATTATGTGTTTTTTTTTTTTTTGTTATTCTTTTTTCTTCTTTTTCAGCTAGTGAATGCATGCCAGTTGAAAAAGCTCTTGGCTTTTATTCAATATTTTTCTTTTTTTGTTATGATTCTTACTGTTATGCTAACATGGGTGCA
Source organism: Glycine latifolia (assembly GCA_013407115.1). NCBI lineage: Eukaryota > Viridiplantae > Streptophyta > Magnoliopsida > Fabales > Fabaceae > Glycine > Glycine latifolia. Next base: position 19,119,238 of record CM023948.1, on the reverse strand, counting down.
CATACATTGGGATATGATCATGATAAAAAAGTTGCTGCCTCTTTGTATTCCTGTTAGGATAAGAAAGTAAATGAATTGGAGTTCAATTTTTTTGGATAAGGTTTGTTGTTGGTAATGATAAGCTGCAAGGGGGGAGGGGGGAGGTTCATTGGGTTTCTACCTTACATTTTATAGGAATCTACTACTGCTACTGATTTGAAGATTTGTTTCACCTTTCATTCCCTTGTTGGTGGCCTTCTTAGAAGATTTTGTCCATTCATGTGTTTCGCACCCTAGTGCCCTTGACATATTTGGCTCACCACATGGATTATATGTGTATATGATGATTTTGGTTTGATTACATCATATGCAGGCAGTTCATTCCGGTGCAGATCTTGAATCTGCTATTTCAAATTGTATGGGCTACAAATCTGAGGTAACAAGACAGATAAGATCGCTGGTGCCCAGGGAACTGTCTTGTTTTATATTTTTGAAAGATTTTCATGCTATTAATTTACACTTTGTTGTTCCTCAGGGTCAGGGCTTCATGGTAGGGGTGAAGATAAATCCAGTGCCGGGTTTGCCTACTGGTTTTCCTGTAATGTTAATTAACTTGTTATAAATTTGTTTATGATGCTGTTATGTCTTCTGAATTTTAACAATTATTTGTTTGATCTACCTCATGCAGGCATTACTTGAGTTTGTCATGGAACACGTTGAAGAGAAGAATGTTGAACCACTTCTTGAGGTATATGTTACTTTAATGTTATCAATAATCATTTTTTGTTTATATTGAAATTATATAATTTAGGTATGGAAAAAGGTAAATCGAGAATATGCAAATGAATAATGTGAAATTGATATTGATTTGACAAAGATATGAAATACAAAGCACTAGCCCTATTTATACTAATACTAATATATATGTTTGTTTCTATACAATAGGGGTTGCTTGAGGCTCGTCAGGAACTCCAACCATCACTCAGTAAATCCCAAAGTCGTCTGAAAGATCTTATATTTTTGGATGTTGCCCTTGATTCTACAGTTAGAACAGCTGTGGAAAGGAGTTATGAGGAATTAAACAATGCTGGACCTGAGGTAGTTCCCTGTTTTGAGGGTGTCTAATTGGTTTAAAATGTTGCTTACTAAATTTGTTTATGTTGATATATATTATTTTCAATCAAATTTTTAATAGATCTTAAATATGTAAAGATACAAAGTCTGATACACTGGTGTATGGACTATGCAGAAAATAATGTACTTCATTAGCTTGGTCCTTGAAAATCTTGCACTGTCATCGGATGACAATGAGGATCTTATCTACTGTTTGAAGGTATAGTGATTTGCCCATTTTTATTTCATACTCACTAGTCAGGTTATTTTAAAATGCAGACTCAGGCTTATAAAGCCTATATATGTGGCATGTCATCTGAAAATGTTTTCACTACAACAAAGACTTGGGTTATGCACAACTTTAAAATGTTTTGTTTTAAATGCAAACTGAATTTAGTTGCAGTGTCAAAGTAGCAGTTATCAGTATTAATATAAAAATATAAATCCAAGTCTATTAGGTACTGAGAGATGATAGTAGAAGAATAGAAAGAGTTTTATTGATTGGTAAGGAAAATACAGAAAATAGGAGAAACAGTTCTCTCCCCTTCCCAAAGAGCCAAAGCTCAATTTACAACTATCAACGATGCCTCTCCTTTTCCCTATAGAGGTCTATTTATAATAGAAAACCCTGCACTTACAAAAAGACTACCAACACTTTGACTATCCCTAAACTGCCCCCCTGTTACAAACTAATTTCCCCCCTTTTTCCCTTTTTCTATAGTAAACTTTTATTGTCTGGGAACATTCTCATGACCTCATTATTATTTACAGCTGTTCATTGTGTAATTTTTTTTATTACTTTTTGATGCTTGGTGAATACACTATTCATTATGGATTATGATTTTAAGTAGTGTGGTCAAACAATCTAGGGGCTTCTTTCAACAACACTAGTTTATAAATACTCATTCCACTTTAATTTGAGAATTGAGATTGCTTTCTGCAAAATTTGCTTCTCAAAACTGAGTATAATTTGTAAAAGGCTCATGACAATGCTAGATAAGCACAGATGGTGGTCCAGTATTGGTGCTAAATTATAGTGTAAGGTCTTATAGATGTTCATGGTATATTTGTCTAGAAAAAGGAAAATATCCACCACAATTTAATAATACTTTGTTTTCTTTTGAAGGGATGGGATGTTGCCTTAAGCATGTGCAAGAGTAAAGATACTCATTGGGCATTGTACGCAAAATCAGTCCTTGACAGAACCCGCCTTGCACTCACAAACAAGGCTCAGTTATACCAGGAAATTCTGCAACCATCGGCAGAATATCTTGGATCACTGCTTGGTGTGGACAGATGGGCCGTATGTATTTTTTGATATTTGTTTTCTATCTTGAATTTTTCCCCTTTGTTTCTCTCTTGAAAATCTCCTTTTGCAGGTGGAAATATTTACTGAAGAAATTATCCGTGCTGGATCTGCTGCTTCTTTGTCTACTCTTCTAAATCGACTGGATCCTGTGCTCCGAAAGACAGCTCATCTTGGAAGGTGGAATTGATCATGCTTGTTCATGTTGAATCTCTTGATTTCATCTTCAATATAATATTGTTAGCATGCTAGATTGCACATCATTCTATTGTTTTGATAATTATAACCTTCTAATGCAATTGTAATTGTCTCAAACAGCTGGCAGGTTATTAGCCCAGTGGAAACTGTTGGATATGTTGAGGTTATAGATGAGTTGCTTGCTGTTCAAAACAAATCATATGAGCGACCTACAATTTTGATAGCCAAGAGTGTGAGAGGAGAGGAAGAAATTCCAGATGGTACAGTTGCTGTCCTGACACCTGATATGCCCGATGTCCTATCCCATGTTTCTGTACGAGCAAGAAATAGCAAGGTATCATGCTTTGGATAGCCAGGCTATTTTGCTTATATTTAAGGGTACTATTATTAAATCGTGGACCTGTGTGTTTCTTGTTTAATTTGGTACTTGATCAGTGTATCCATAGTCAAATAACATGCTCTCACTCTTTAACTATAATGACATTTTAGTCTATGCTCCATCTGTAAATTAACATGCTTCAACAACAACGATATCCTAGAAGTTATAATAAATTCTTTTATTATATTGAAAACAATTCATCTTTGTCTTCCACAACGAAAGTTTTAATGGTCAAAAATTGATGGAGGGTGCGTTATTTTTTTGCTGGATCTGGCTCAAAATTTTGGAGAAAGGATTTGAAATCCCCTTTCACTATTGGTCTAGTAATATTAGGGAGAGCTTTTGTATACAGGGTAGGGTTTAGCATTGATGGGCCTCTCAAATGCTATGACAAGGTTTATACACGACGAAAGGCCCAAATGGGAGGAGCTGAAGACAATACAGATTCAGTTAGAAGGAGGGACACGTGGAAGGCTATCAATGGAGAGGGTCAAATTGGAGAAGGAGAAAAGGAATATTGGGAGGATATTAGTGGGAGAGAGGAGTGAGGGAGGGGTATCTGATAATTGTTTTGAGAGTAGTGGTGTGGTAGCTGCAAGGTGTAGTCACTTTGTCTTTTTCCTTGGGTAATTGGAGAGGCCACCGGAGTCTGGTTGTTAGGGTCATAATTCCACTGCAACTTTTTTTTCTGTCTTGAGTTGTATCCAGGGTAATGTGTATTACTCTGTTTTCCCTAAAAATAAACGTAGTTATTCAGCGAGATTAATTGTTGACTTGTTGCTGTTTCCATTAGTTCCTGTTATATATTCTGGTACCAACATTTTGGTATCAGAGCCCTTACGATCCTTGGGTGCTGTATGGTAAGAACGAGAATGGAAAATCGAGTAGAAGAGATGGAGCGAAGGACTGAGAGGGTGGAGAATCAGTTAGGAGATGTCAGAACGGAGGTGCGACAGATGAGAGAGGCTTTTACAGAATTCTTAAATAGAATGGATAATGGAGGAAGAGGAAATGGTGGTGGTCCAGAGACTGAGGAGGGTAATGGCAACCATGGAGGGGGAAGAATGGGGAGACAGGAGGAAAGAATGCGTCGCGTGGAGGTTCCGTACTTCGCCGGCGATGACCCTTACGGCTGGATATTCAGGGCGGAGAGGTATTTTTGGGTGAATCGAATACCACCGGAGGAGCAATTGGAGACAGCTTCGATTTGCTTGGAGGGAGAAGCCTTGAGCTGGTTCCAGTGGTGGGAGCCAAGGAATCCGTTGGCAGACTGGATGAGGTTTCGAACTGCAATTCTGCAACGCTTCCATGTTTCACCATCGGGGAACCCGTATGAAGCGTTAATGGAGTTGAAGCAAATGGGTACGGTGGCGGAATTTCGGAAGCAGTTTGAAGTTCTGTCTGCTCCATTAGGTCAGGCGGATGAGGAGTTGATGCAAGCTGCCTTTCTGACCGGGTTGAAGCCAGAAATCCGGGCAGAAATTCGTTTGCATTCTCCAAGGGATATTGGCCAGATGATGTTCCTTGCATAGAAGGTTGAGGAACGCGAGATGGTGTCGGGGAGGGGAGAAGGGAGATTGGGCCGTGGAGGACTTGGGCTTACTGCTATTCACAACTGGAGTGGGAGGCCCGCATTGGGCAATAAGTGAGGAGGTTCAAATGGTAATAGATGGGGACAAAATGGGCCTGTGGCTTCAGCCCAACAGACTCAAGTGGCCCCTACCCAAGCTTCTTCAGCAGCTAGCAACACTCCAGTGAACCCTACTCGTGGGGGGAGTGTGACAGCGGAACAAGGAGGGTTTTCACAGCAAGGAATAGCAACGACCAATGCAGTGGACAACCACCGGGGGAGTCACTTCCGTCGTCTGACATCGGAGGAAGTAGAAGATCATCGACGAAGGAGGTTATGCTTTCGTTGTGGGGGACCATATGGACAGGGACATGTTTGCCCAACTCCCCAGCTGCACGTTTTGTTGGTGTGCGACGACAAAGAGGACGAGACAGAGGAAGCGCTGGATACGGGAAATGGAGAGGCAGACCAACTCGAAACGCTCCAATTCAGTATCTAGAGCGTGGTTGGGATGACTTCCAATCGTTCCTTGAAGTTGTGGGGGGAGGTTCTGGGCCACAAGGTGGTGGTGCTTGTTGACACAGGGGCATCTCACAATTTCATTGGTGAGCATGTGATGGATGCTGTGGGATTGCCAACCTCCGGCTCGAAGTCATTTCGGGTTGAGGTGGGAGATGGTCACCGAGTTCAAGGTACTGGGGTCTGCAAGGGAGTAACTCTGGTTCTACCCAATATGTCCATTACTCAAGACTTCTATGTCTTTTGTTTGAATGGGGTAGACTTGGTGTTGGGATTCTCTTGGCTGGAAGGGTTAGTGGACATCCAAGCAAACTTTCGCACACTGATGCTTCGAATTCCTTGGCATGGACAGATGATTACTTTGAGGGGAGATCCAGAATTGTCTTATAGTCAGGTGTCTTACAAGAGCATGACTCGTGCATGGAGGAAGGGAACTAAGGGGTACTATATTGAGTTGGGGTATTGTGCTATGGAGTTAACGGAATCGCAGAAGGAAAATCCACTGATCTCTGGATTATTGTCACAATATGAGGATGTGTTTCAAACCCCTTCAACATTGCCACCTCAGAGGGATTGTGATCACAAAATTGTATTAAAACAGGGTGCTGATATCCCCAGTATCCGTCCATACCGCTATCCCCATTACCAAAAGGAGGAGATCGAGAAATTCGTTAAGGAGATGCTTGTGGTAGGGATGATTAGGCCAAGCTGCAACCCGTATTCTAGTCCCTTGATTTTGGTGAAGAAAAAAGTTGGGAGCTGGCGATTTTGCGTGGATTACAGAGCCCTGAACAAGGTAACAATTCCTGATAAATTTCCTCTTCTAGTAATTGATGAGCTTTTAGACGAGTTGGATGGGGCGGGTCTTTTTTCAAAATTAGATTTAAAATCGGGCTATAATCAAATTCGCATGAGGGTTGAGGATGTAGAAAAGACTGCATTTCGGACACACGAGGGACATTACGAGTACCTCGTAATGCCCTTTGGATTGAGGAATGCCCCATCTACCTTCCAGTCTTTAATGAATACTGTTTTCCAGCCATACTTGAGGAAGTTTGTGTTAGTATTTTTTGATGACATCCTGGTCTATAGTAACAACATTGATCAGCACTGTGAGCATTTAAAGGTGGTTTTGGATATTCTGCGACAAAACCAGTTTTCTGTGAATTTTAAAAAATGCACATTTGCGCAAGAGGAGTTAGAATATCTGGGACATTTGATCTCCAAAGATGGGGTGAAAACAGATCCTAAAAAAATTAGAGGCAATACAACAGTGGCCTATCCCAAAAAATGTGAAGGGTCTTAGGGGATTTTTGGGGCTGACTGGGTATTACAGGCGTTTTGTAAAGCAGTATGGTCAGATTGCTAGGACTTTGACGCAGTTATTAAAAAAAGATAGTTTCTTGTGGAATGAGGAGGCTCAATCATCCTTTGAAGCATTGAAAATGGAGATGCAGAAACTCCCAACCTTGGCACTCGCTAATTTTAATGACACCTTTGTGATGGAGACAGATGCTTCAGGCCTTGGTATGGGGGCAGTTCTGATGCAAAGGGGGCGTCCACTTGTTTTTCTTAGTAAAGCTTTTTCTGAAAAAGACAAGTCTCTCTCTGTTTATGAGCGAGAATTGAAGGCAATTGTCTTTGCAGTTCACAAATGGCGACATTATTTATTGGGGCGCCATTTTGTGGTTAAAACAGATCAACGTAGCCTCAAATACTTAACAGAGCAAAGGCTAATGGTTGATGGGCAGCAGAAATGGGTGGCTAAGCTAATGGGGTTTGATTTCGAGATCCAATACAAACCAGGTATTGAAAATGCTGCTGCAGATGCATTATCGCGTGTCATGGATTGTCGTGCAATGACTTTAGCCACTAGCCCAGATTTGCAGCAATTATTTGAGGAAGTATTAAATGATCCGAACACTCACAAAATTCTCACTGAAGTGTTACTTGATGCTAATTCTCATCCCGGTTATCAGGTGATAAAAGGGTGCTTATGGTATAAACAGAGATTGGTTCTTCCTAGATCTTCTCCTCAGATTTCTGTAATTTTACAAGAATTCCATTCCTCACCTTGGGGTGGTCATTCAGGGGAGCTAAGGACCTTGAAAAGAGTGTCTGCTGTCTTTTATTGGAAGGGTATGCGTAAGGATATTGCAGCTTTCGTTAGAGCTTGTGGTGTGTGCCAACAACAAAAATACGATCATTTGAAGCCAGCTGGTCTTTTGCAGCCTTTGCCGATTCCTCAACAGGTGTGGGAGGATGTTTCAATTGATTTCATAGGTGGGCTGCCAAAATCTATGGGGGTAGACACTATAATAGTAGTAGTTGACCGTCTCACAAAATACGCCCATTTTATGACCCTCAAACATCCCTTTGAGGCTTCAGATGTAGCCGCTGTTTTCATGCGGGAAATCATTCGTTTGCATGGTATTCCCAAGTCCATAGTATCTGATCGGGATCGGGTTTTTATGAGTAAATTCTGGGGGGAGTTGTTTAAATTAACAGGCACCAAGTTACGATTCAGTTCTGCTTACCATCCCCAAACCGATGGTCAAACAGAGGTCGTCAATCGCACCTTGGAAACCTATCTGCGATGTTTTGCTACTGGTCATCCACGAGGTTGGGCTTAATGGCTCTCTTGGGCTGAGTTTTGGTTCAACACTTCTTATAACAGATCTACTCAAATGACCCCATTCCGTGCTTTATATGGGCGTGATCCACCCACCATTATTTCATTTGAGCCGGGCAGTACTTCAGTAGCAGCAGTGGATGCTTGGCTGACTGCTCGTGATGCGATTTTGGTGGAACTCAAACACAACTTATATCTGGCACAACAACGGATGAAATTGCAAGCTGATAAGAAGCGCAGGGACGATGAATATGCAGTGGGTGACAAGGTATTTTTAAAGGTTCAACCCTAAAAGTTACGGTCATTAGCAAGGAGGGCTAATCAGAAATTGAGCCCACGTTTTTATGGGCCCTTTGAGATCACAGAAAGGGTAGGGCCAGTTGCCTATAGGCTAGAGCTCCCTTCATATTCAAAGGTTCACACTGTTTTTCACGTCTCTCAATTAAAGAGGGCTGTTCATCCTTCCATTCCAGTATTGGCCTTACCCCGCTGTTTGACAGATTCCTTAGAGCTCCAGGTTCAGCCAGCTGCTATTGTCCAAAGCCGTTGTTTGCTGAATGGGCAAGTCGAAATTTTAGTACAGTGGGAAGAGTTGGTAGTTTGTGACTGCACTTGGGAAAATTTGCAAGATTTTCAAGCTCAATTTCCTTCTTTTCACCTTGAGGACAAGGTGAATTTTGAAGAGGGGGGTGTTGATGGGCCTCTCAAATGCTATGACAAGGTTTATACATGACGAAAGGCCCAAATGGGAGGAGCTGAAGACAATAAAGATTCAGTTAGAAGGAGGGACACGTGGAAGGCTATCAATGGAGAGGGTCAAATTGGAGAAGGAGAAAAGGAATATCGGGAGGATATTAGTGGGAGAGAGGAGTGAGGGAGAGGTATCTGATAATTGTTTTGAGAGTAGTGGTGTGGTAGCTGCAAGGTGTAGTTACTTTGTCTTTTTCCTTGGGTAATTGGAGAGGCCACCGGAGTCTGGTTGTTAGGGTCATAATTCCACTGCAATTTTTATTTCTGTCTTGAGTTGTATCCAGGGTAATGTGTACTACTCTGTTTTCCCTAAAAATAAACGTAGTTATTCAGCGAGATTAATTGTTGACTTGTTGCTGTTTCCATTAGTTCCTGTTATATATTCTGGTACCAACAAGCATGTAGTCCTTTTTTTGGTATGGTTGAGGGCCTAGCCTAAAGCGAGATCTTTGGTGTCCTAATTCATGTCGGTCTTCATGTATTAGGTCACCATAGTTCTGCAACTGTTGATGCTAGGATGTATATACAACAGTACCAGTTGTATTGAACTTATTATCATATATATAATATTTATTTTTGCCGATAAAAAAAATAAAAAATCTGTGAAGTTCTGTGAATTTGTTAGAGTTGATAATGTATACAAAAGGGTTTTTGGGGAAATCTAAGGACAGTTGGTTAATGGCCAAGATCAGAGGCCCAGGATTTGGAAGGTGTATACCAGAAGAGACATAAAAGGTAAAAATGTGAAAGGCCAGGAGAACTTGCTGTCTGGGCAAGTGCTGGAATTTGTATTCACGTTGTGGAGAGTCGGTTACTACTTACTAGGCTAATGGCGGTATTCTAATTGCAGGAGCCAGTTATTAGACTTAGTGAGGAGAAGAATGGGGAGTCTGAATGTTGTAAGCAGAGAATTCCTTCTCTGTAGGGTCCTAGGCTCTGGGTAGTGAGCGTTCACTTTCTCTCTAATCCTTTCTTATTTCAGCAATATTATCTATCTTTTCTCTTTTTGTGGCTTGGGTTTCTACCAGAATTGATATGAAGTTCAAATTTAGACTTGCCAACTAAGCAGACTTGATTGAAAGACTTGACAGGCTTCATTAGCTAACCTTTTACTGAACGTGATATCCATTAATCCAAGAAATAAATTATAAAATAGTAATCATATTTTTATCTTGTGGTTTTTTAATCAAGCCCAATGATGTCTTGGCCATGTAGCCAACTTCATCTTGTGGGATAAGGCTATTGTGTTGTATCATATTTATCATGCCGATGAGATTTCATATGCAATGACTGTCAAATGCTGAAGTTTTGAGTTTTCCAGGTGTGTTTTGCTACATGCTTTGATCCCAATATCCTGGCTAATCTCCAAGAAAATAAAGGAAAGCTTTTGCGCTTAAAGCCAACATCTGCTGATGTAGTTTATAGGTAACATTATTTCTGCTTTAGATTTAAGTTCTAAAGATTTTTAAATGCCTTTCTGCTAAAATATTCACTTCATCTTCTGCTGTCCAAACTATATTTCTGTGTTTTATATCCTTTCTTATACTATTTGTATTTATCTCTTGGCATTTCTTACAGTGAGGTCAAGGAAGGTGAGTTTATTGATGACAAATCAACTCAACTCAAAGATTTTGGTTCTGTGTCACCCATATCTCTGGCTAGAAAGAAGTTTAGTGGTAGATATGCTGTCTCATCTGAAGAATTCACTGGTGAAATGGTTAGGTTTCAAAGTTCACTGTTAAATTGGGCATTTATAGTTGTTTATCCTTATGTCTGTGTCTTTCCACCCACCAAAATGCACCTGGTGTGTTAGTATACATATACACTTTTCTTACACAGGTTTCCTTTAGCATAACTTGGATAAGGTTGTCTTTTCCCAGGTTGGAGCTAAATCTCGTAATATCTCTTATTTAAAAGGGAAAGTAGCTTCTTGGATTGGAATTCCTACCTCAGTTGCCATACCATTTGGAGTTTTCGAACATGTTCTTTCTGATAAACCAAACCAGGTTCTACATGTGATCCTTTTGCCCATATGTTTTCATGTTGCATAACGAACTGTGCAGCTTGTATTTTGTGGTTATCTTTTGTGTAGATTTTCCATGTCTGTCAAGTAGTGAAATCTTTTAGCTTATGAGAATTGTGATTTTGAATACACACACATTGGCTTCTGATTCTGGCTTTGAATAGCCAAACCTGTTTTATTTGATCCATTGCAGTTGTCAATTTGTATACAAAAAGAATAGAATAGTAACTCTTAATTTGTGCATATATTTGAATATGAAGTTTAAGGTGTTAAATCCAACTTTCATGTCAAATTTTATGATAACTAAACCTTTCTTAATACATTTCTATCCTATTGCAAAATGGGGTTCCCCAACTTCTTGTTGCAGTTACTGTTTGTGTTATAACTTATAACCTAGGAGTATAAAGATTATGGCAGAGGCAAATTTATATTAAAGCATAGCAGTCCATAGGTTAAATCTCGAAGATTGTGTAACTGTATGTTTGACATCTATGACTTCTCTCATTTTTCATTTACTTTATGCAAGCCTTTCCTGTAGTCTAATGAAATCTTGGACTGCATATACTAACAGGCAGTGGCTGAGAGGGTCAATAACTTGAAAAAGAAGTTAATTGAGGGAGACTTCAGTGTTCTCAAGGAGATTCGTGAAACAGTTCTACAGTTGAATGCACCATCCCAGTTGGTATGTTTCTTTTAGTACTAGGCTTAACTTTGACATGATACAATAAACATATTTCTTTATTTTGTTTCTTATTGTTGCATATAAAATTAAAAGGGCCCTTACTCTGAATATATTTGATTTATGTAGCTAACTAACACCACTTTATAGGACAAGGTTTGGTCTTGATGGTTGTTATGTATAATATGTAACATATGATTTTTTGATATATTCAGGGTTTTCATGTAATCAGAAAATAATTGTTTTTAGTATTTCTTGTATATCAAACTGTACAACTATTGGTCCCTTTTATTACACACTACAAATACCAAAAAGGCTAGAAATCTACTATGAACAAAGCTGCCAATCAGCCTAGAAACTTACCTGAAGAAAACAGCTTAAATTAAGTTATAAAGAATCTCTATCTAATAGCTCAACTTGAATTGGAATTCCAAAATGAGTCTCAACATTTCTGCTATGACACCCCAAATACCCCTTCCTTCCATTTCCAAATATTTATTTTCAAATCTCTCCTTTATATTTAGTTGTTTATAGAAGATGGCTTTTTTTTGTTTCCTGCACAAAGCATTACTGGTGTTATTCCTAGTGGAATTCCAAAAGTTGATATTAAAGCCTGCTATTTTGGTTAAGTTTCTAAACCACTCCACATGAATGATATCTATGATGAAGCCAATGAATTAATATTAACTATATTCAGGTAGAGGAGTTGAAAACTAAAATGAAGAGTTCTGGAATGCCGTGGCCGGGTGATGAAGGTGAACAACGATGGGAGCAAGCTTGGATAGCTATAAAAAAGGTTAAGACTTCTCTCGATGTAAATTATATTGCACGATCTAGGTTTGATGCCTGTTTCATTTAAGTTTACGATACTTTACATCTTATGCAAGAAAAGTTTTCTTTTCGTGTATATTTGGTCACTGCCCTTACATTTTCATTATGGTCAATATAAATTCAAAATATTTTTTTTTAGATGCTATTGGGGGCCAATATTGAAGCTCATTTTTCTTTTATTTTCATCATATCAATACTCTTTGTACTGTACAAATGATATGTGTTCTGGAAATTATATGTTCTAATGCTTTCTCCTTGAATCATTTTTTAACAATATTTTTCATGAATTTCTTTTTTTTCCTTCAAGATGTAGAAATCCTTAATATGATGCATGTGATGGGTTAATTTAAGCTGTAACGTTGGTTTCCTTTCCTTATGCAATTTTATGCACAATCTAGTACCCACAGATTTTCCTCATTCCTCCTTTATTTTATTAAAATAGCTAGATTGCTAGCAATGTACAGTCAATGCAAATATCTTGCAAAATATCCATGCTAAATGTGTAATTTATATTTATCTTATTTCCAATTTTAGTGAAAAAAACCTTTATCATACTTGTGTATAATCTTATTTTACTTCTCATGAATCAATATCATTTGTTTGTTTGATTCACAAAAGGTGTGGGGCTCTAAGTGGAATGAAAGAGCATACTTCAGCACAAGAAAAGTGAAACTCGACCATGAATATCTTTCCATGGCAGTCCTTGTTCAAGAAGTGATAAATGCTGACTATGCTTTTGTCATCCACACAACTAACCCTGCCTCTGGAGATTCATCGGAAATATATGCTGAGGTATGTTTAATGATGTCGTGGTTTCCCCTATTTTTCCACTAATTTAAGGAAACATATTCACCATTGATGAAAGAACGGGACAAAGCAATGATTTTAAGTGTGAAACTCTTTTGATATAGGTGGTAAAGGGACTTGGAGAAACACTGGTTGGAGCTTATCCTGGTCGTGCTTTGAGTTTTATCTGCAAGAAACGTGATTTGAACTCTCCTCAGGTACTTTTGTAATATCTATTTGTTTTTGTAGTATTTTCTATGCTTAGTGCCTAAGTTATCATTCATTTATTGATTGTCTCAAATATAAGATCATAATCTTACCTTTACCATTACTGCATGCGTTCTAAGAAATTTTCCTTATTCTGCTAATTGTTTTGGGCTTGTTTAGATCTTGGGTTATCCTAGCAAACCTGTCGGCCTATTTATAAGACGGTCAATTATTTTTCGATCTGATTCCAATGGTGAAGATCTAGAAGGTTATGCTGGTGCAGGTCTTTATGACAGGTAAAAGTTGACATCTCTTCATCAATGAGCATCTTTCATGTAAGTTTTGTTTGGATGAATTAACCATTATTTTAAAATTAACTAACGCATAAGTCAAAATCATCTTTTTGAAGAAGTTAAAAGTGAGCTTCTATAAGAGTTGAAATGTGCAAAGTTAATATTAACTTATGGAAGAAACTTAATTTTGTTTTTCTTCTGCAATAAGTGCTTATCGAGAAGTTTATCAAATAAGGTCATAACTAATAAAATGAGGGCACTGAATTGTATCCACATGTTTTGCTATCTTAAAGAAATGGCAATCATTTTACTGTTAATACCTTGTAATCAGCATGAAATTAAGGTAAAAATTATATCCATGATACATAAGTCATTTCAGTGTATCTCACTTTTGGGTCTTTCAGTTCCCATAACTTCAATACCAACCCTTAGGATCTAAGAAATTAGTATGTGCATTGAGATTTGAGAGATTAATCTGTCCTGTGAACTTTTGAATTAATTACTTTGCAATTCCATTTCACGCTTCCTGACATTCGTTAACTGAGTTTCCTTTCTGAACAGTGTGCCAATGGATGAAGCCGAGAAGGTGGTGCTTGATTATTCTTCAGACAAACTGATCCTTGATGGTAGTTTTCGCCAGTCAATCTTGTCCAGCATTGCCCGTGCAGGAAATGAAATTGAAGAGTTGTATGGCACTCCTCAGGACATTGAAGGTGTCATCAAGGATGGAAAAGTCTATGTTGTCCAGACCAGACCACAAATGTAGACCTCCATACCCATGTCTTCTAAGCCAACTACCTTAACTATGTTCTATATGCATCCCCGTGCAACATGGCATTTCAAACTTGGCCGTGGCAGCTTCTGCGAGTTTAAGAGTAACCTGCGGGATTACTAAATTTGGCCTTATAGATTTATCACACGTGATATATTGAAAATTAATGAATAATTTATGAGTGTATAAACATGGAATAGTGTAAATTAAGAAAAAAATTAGATGGTCTTGTTCTTTTTCCCTACTATATATACTGTATCTAGTTACTTCTTCCTAATCAAAATTGCTATTCAAAGTACCTTTCTCGATTTTGCGTTAGTTAAAATCATTAGTTTAGTGTTGTATTAGATATTTCGATGGCTTTTTTCATTGAGTTTGATGTTAGCACTCTTTATGAAATGAAGTTTCGAGGAGGATCTCAAATAAGAAACTCGCTCAGATACTTGTTTGATAAGAGTAGTATTGATATGTACCCCAACCTCACCGCTAACTCAACCCTTGGTACAGGTTCTTCTTAGCTTCTACTATCTAAAAAATCAGTTTTTGAATTTTTCTATATAAAAATCTTTTGTTCGACTAATTTTCTTGACAACTCATAAGTCTAATTTTTGTGGAGGGATTCAAGGAACTAATCCATTGTGGAGGGATTCCACGAGTAACTACCTCATGGAATGAACTAGGTTCCTAATCATGAATGTTCTTTGCCATGTTGAGTGCAAAAGCAACAAACTTCTTATACTTTTGATTGATTTGGTTTGTCATATTGGCTTATCTCTAGTTACAATATAATTAAGCATTGTTAATATAGCATCTTTGCATGTCTCCTCTAGTTTATGCTTAAAAGCTTTTATTTCACGCTTTACCTTTTTTTAGTACTATGAACTTTGAGTTTATTATGATCTTTTCATGTTACGAAATTCCAACTGATTAACTATCCTAAAGTCATTTGATCACCTTCTTTTTTGTTTGCTCCTCCATGAGAGATTTCCATTTCTCAAACTTGAGGAATATATCACTCTTCTATTTCCAGACATAAAATTTTAGATTTTTTGTGAATAATTATCGATGAAAGTCAAACATATACGTACCTCACTCCAGCATGAGAAGGTATACTTAATGGTCACCATAGGTCTAAATGGATATATATATATATATATATATAGACACACACACGAGTCCAACATATTTTATGAACTTCAGTGATGAATTTGACTCTACAAATTAGTTTGGTCATGATCTGAAATAGAAGAAACTAAAAGCTACACATTGTACTGGCTTGCAGGATATATAGTCCAATAGTCAACTTCCCCTCCTTTATTAGATTGACAGAGATGGAGCAGCGGTATAGTAAGCTGAAAAGTGCACAGAATGACAATGGTGTGGTGGGGGCTCTTGAAAAGTGTCTACGAAGATGATAACTATAAATATAAGGGGTCTTGGGAAGCGGTTGAAAGTAAAGGGTGACAATTAGTTGGTAGGAAGGAGGTGTAGTTACTATTTTTTGTCTTTCTTTTACAAAGAAGATTTTTCTAAAAACTCTTATTCAAATAATTTAATTATCTTGTTTTTTGTCTAAATGATTTTTTTATAATTCTTTTGTGTTATGATATACCTCAAGGTAATGGGCGGTCCATTATGAAGGAAGACTCAAAAAGCACATGCAAACAAGGTTCAAAAGGCTTATAAAAAGACTTTCGTAATCCTCCGAATCAACTAGTTTTGGATTATGCTTCTTACACCCATCATATTTTCAATACACTCTACATATTTTTTTATTTTCAACTTTACCCTCTTATGGATTATCAATCCATATGACTCATACGGATTGATAATCCATATAACTCATACAGATTGGTTATATGGATTGACAATTCATATAACTCATACATATTGATAATTTGTAAGAGGTATATGGATTGCCAATTCATATGATTCATACAAATTGATCATATGGATTAACAATCCATATGACTCATGAATTGGTAATTTGTAAGAAGAAGTTGAATGATGTATGTCCATTTTTACAAAGGGTACTTTTGGAAATTAACTATACAATAACGGGTATAGGAAGCATCGTCCACTAGTTTTTATTCTCTCACTCACTACAAAAATAACCAACTCACTTCAAAGACAATTGAGACAGGAATTCATTCCTACTTCTGCCATCACCCCCCTCACCCAAACTTCTTTCAAGTAAAATAAGAGATAGACTATATTCAAAAAAAGAAAAATAGATAGATTGGACTTGTTTGGATTGAATTGTTTGTTTTAGGGTGTATCTAACTTTCTATACTTTACATAGCCACAGGTAGTGTATGCGGCTATGCTGTGTATATGTTTATTCAGTTTTGGCATGTTTTGTAATTCCGCAGCTTAGTTACGCCACATCTATGAGCTAACTGAGTTTTTCTTAAATAAAATTTCTTATGGGTTTTCAAAAAATAAGTAAAATAATATATAATTAATAAATATGATAATATGTGTTATCATTGATTATATATTAATCTTTTTAATAATATATGTTACCATTAATTATAATCTAACTTAAAGAGACATACTAATAGATTTGATAAGAATAATATCTTTATGCATTTTCATTAATTGTTATTATATATACTAATTATGTTTTTGTGTATTATTATAAATCTCATTTATTTATCTATATATTTAACTATTAACATTATATTATAAATATATTTATATATTATATATAATTGTTATAAAACTTGATGATTTTTAATATAATTATCGTATTTAATGATTTTTTTTTGTGAGATTATTATTGTGAGTCTTGCTTAGTTGTTATTGTGCTTGTGAGACCACAAAGTCATCCAAAACTTGAAAAAAATTAATACAAGTTAATACATTTTTTTTGTATCATTTGAATAATAAAAACAATTTAAATTTTATGTGTAAAACTAATCAATAATAATAAAAATATTATTTATTAAATATTATTTTGGTAATATTTTTATTAAATATTTATTTGTTAGAAGTTAGATATTTAAACAATTAAAATGTAAAAAAAATTCTAGCTCCCATTTAAAGATTTACTGAATCCATTCCTGCACACCACCGTATCAGATCACACGGAAGCTTGAAGTTGGATTGATCTTGAGTTTAGATCTCAATCTCATCACTTTGCATCTACTATATTAGAATGCAAGCTAAACAAATCTTAAACGATATCATGAAAGATTTAAATAAAGTAAACCATCAAATATTTACAAGTTATATATTTATTTACTATTAATAGCAATGCTTATTCAAATCATACATGCATATTCCAAGCGAGAGCTAGCATTATTTACATTTAACTCACAGTGAAAACAACACATTTTATTATATATAAAACCCAACACATTTCACTCATAACACCACTGAAACAAGCCACTCCAGGCACAATGACACTAAAACAAGAGACTACACTTAACCTATGGAAACAACCATTAGCAATCAGTACTCCAGGGTCCTGTCACTTTAATCCACACTTCATTTAAGCGATCAGTGTTATTATTATGAGATGAAGCGTTGTACTTAGCAATGGTATAGAAGCTCGTGTCTTGTATTGTTGCTGAGTGCTTGTTTAGGGTTGTTACAAGAGCTCCAATTTCTTTGTTGATGTTATCATCCTTAGCATACCCACTGAACTTCCTAACTGCAATGCACTGAGTTTTCCACTTCTCTAGGCGCAGCTTCAGCTCAGGATTGGGTTGCGGAGGCTTCCCTTGAAAGTGAGTTGATATGAACATTCTTACGATGTAGCCATCCCCGGGTGGTGTTGAGGGGACACTTGTTAGGACTGGAGCAGTGAATGCGATTTTTGAAGAGTTTGAATTGGCACCGTGAATGTATTGATACAACCTGGTGCAAGAAACAAAAGGGTTGTATAAAAAATTAAACCATGTGAAGATTACTATATGCAACCTTTTTAAAATATGTATTTGGACCTAATGTCTCAACCCTACTTATATACATTATTTTGATATCATTATTGTAGGGTTTCCAACAAAAGTATTAAGAAAATTAATTAGGTAGTAAGTGGTACAAAAGTTAGACACAAAGACGACACAATACTACAAATTAATATATATTTTATATTTATTTACCATTTCATACACGAGTATCGAGGAGGAAAGGTGAAGAATATCCTGAAGAAATTATCCCTTAATTAATTAGGCTTAAATTAAGACATGTACGTGTTTTTATATATACTACATTTCTAACAAGGTAGAGATAAAGTGTACGTAGGTCCACTACCATTGTATTGTTAAATTTGAATGTTTTATTAGGGGAATGTTTAGTGGATGCTGACACTGTTTAATACTTAAAGAAGGATAGAAAGAAAAGAGAGCATTTTGTTTCTCATCTACTCGTGTTGACATATGCCTTCATTTGTAAGTTCAGGGTCTATTTTGTAATTTTTATTTAAAATTTTGGTATTTTTGTTTCTATTTTCGTTTTAGTTTCATTAGAGAAGCCACCTTACTCTTCTGTTGGAAATTAATAAAAAATCTTGTTATAACTCATATATATTGACACAAGAACAAATAAAAAAAATTGTAAGAAGCAGACTAGATTAGGCAATGGTGTTTGAGAAATGACAAGTAACTGATATTGTATCTTATACCATTTGTCCACTGATCTCAATTTCTCATCAAGTGATCAAACAAAATGAAACATAAAACAAAACCTGGAAAATCCAATCATATAGGACTGCTCGAAGGAGGTTCCTGAAACACGGGCCGAGATCCACGAGGATTCATTGTAGAGTCTGAGCTGAAAATCTGATTCAGACAGTATCACTGTGTATTTTGGTAATTCAATAGCGTGCACTATGTTGGCACAGCACCAACACAATATTGCCATGGACAAATAGTAAAGAAAGCGCATTAGTGTAATTGTTTCCATCTATGCTTGTCTCCTCTTTTTAAACTATGAGTCCATTTTATATAGGCAGAACCAACCATCACTACACAGACATAATAAGTGGGGTGGGTTTTCGTCATTAACCACTACCTACTTTATTCCCTTATTTGGATCTCTAGAAGGATTCTTGATCCCATCCGAATTGGTTTGTTGGTAGAATTACCGAAATATCATTAACTTACAATTTTTTGTCCATTTCTCCTATACTTTTGTCCAATTTCATATTTGCATGTGAAATTGTCGAAATTTCCCTGAATCTGAGAATTTTTTCCCACTATTCTGGTGTCATATGAGCTATTTTTTCCTCTTTAGAAGATGAATTAAAGCAAACTTTTGTTTTATAAAAAAAAAATCTGCAAATATTAACCATTTAAGTTTTTTAAAAGACACAAGTTTTTTTTTTATAAAAAAAATAGATTAAATGAATGAGCTTTTTTAAAAAAATGAAATTGTGTTTGGAGAGACACTACTACACATTTTTGCATCAGTTATTAAACATCTGATGAAAAAAAAGCGATCATATTTTTGTAATTTTGTAAATAATTTTATATTGGTCATAAATTAAACTGATTTAGAAAGCATATCCTACATCGGTTTATATTTATAACTGATGCAATATGTCATGAAAATATCCACTCGGTTGTTTTGTCTTCTCCAGGCTCTCTTCTCTCTCCACAAAAATTCCAATTTCTCATCACAACACACACATCGACCCCTCATCTTATTTCTCTTTTTCACAACAAAGAACCTACTCTCGCATATCAAAACATCTGCCATGATTGCACTAAGATAACGATGTCGAGATATCGCAAGGCTAGGAATAACCTCCATCGCCTTCTGAAGGTTCTCTTGTTACCTTGGGAAGAATCTCTAGATTAAATCGCCTAAGGGGTTGCATTAACCACAAAGAAGGATGCAATACTTGTTTTTGGGGCCTTTCTAATTTCAACCTCTAAAAGGCCCATAATCATTGTGGGATCCCTTGTCAAAGTAGTCATCTGCATGTTAGTCTTCAACAAATCTTCTTTAGCCTTTCCTAGTTTCTTAATTGTCGAATATGGCATGACATTTAGGAAGGCCCCATTATCTGTAGTAGCTTTGTCATAAACTGGCTTGATGTGTCTTTCCTTGTCAACTAGTGGCTTGTATAGCTTTGTTGCTCCCTTGTCTGTATCGTGCTCTTCGTCTTAGCTTGCCCATTTTCCTTCTTCGGCTAATACATCACATTCCAAGGCTGATGGTTTAGGGTCCTAGTTGGGATTGCCCCCCAATTCTAGCCCACAGTTGGGTCTGCTTCATAGTTGCCAAAGCTGACACTATACTAACATCAACCACTAGGAATAGATTAGTATCCAGTTTCATTTCAACTCCCTTCTGGCGTCATTCCTTCAGTGCTCTTTGCATTATTGTCGAGAATGTGAATCAGAACCTATTTTATTATAGTTTATTGGAGTTTATGGTAGAATTTCTATTGTTATTCCTGTTATAGTTTCCTGTTTTTATGTGAGTTTATGGGCTATTACAAATTGATGGATAGCTTTATTTGCCATTATTTTCTGCTATGAATCTTTTTTATTTAAAGATCGGAAATTATGAAGTAAAACATGTGAGTTTCAACCTTCATTTTATTGTTTCTTTGTTGAAATTTCTTTCTTATTTCCAACAAAGTGGTATGTGAGCTCAATTTTTCTTGAGGGACATGGTTAGGAGAGAGTTCACCAAACACCCAAACACCAAACACTTACCCTGAGAGTTGAAAATGCAGTCTGATAACTCAACCATTACATTGACAATTTTTTAGGGTGACAATTTTCACCTATGGGCAGTCAGAATGGAGGCTTATCTTGACGCTGGTAATCTTTGGGAGGCTGTTGAAGAGGATTATGAAATTGCGCCATTACCAGACAATCCAACGATGACATACATGAGGATTCATAAGGAAAGAAAGCAGCAAAAATTGAATGCAAAATCCTATCTGTTTTCTGCTGTTTCTCCAGCAATCTTTACCAGAATTGTGACTCTAAAGTCAGCAAAGGCCATCTGGATTTTCTCAAACAGGAGTATGAAGGAGATGAGAAAGTTGAAGGGATGCAAGTGCTGAATTTGATTTGAAAGTTCGAGATGCAGCGGATGAAGGAGTCAAAAACAATCAAGGAGTATTCTGGCAGACTTCTAAGCATTGTTAACAACGTCAGATTGCTTGGAACTGAGTTTCTTGATACACCGATATTTCAAACAATCCTTGTGACTGTTCTTGAGAGGTTTGAATCCACCATTTCCTTTGTGGAAAATTCCCAAGATCAATCAAAAATTACTTTGGCAGAATTGGTGTATGCTTTGCAAGCCCAAGAGCAAAGGAGATTGATGATGGAGGAAGGCACGATTGAAGGAGCTTTACAGGCCAAACTGAAACTCAATCAGGGTCAAAAAGCAACGAAGAAAAAGTCTCATTGGAACTTTGAAAAAGGAGAGTTCTAAAAAGGGTGTAAAGTTGGAGATGAGAAGGTGGACTATCCTCCATGCCAACACTGTGGAAAAAGGAATCATCTTCACTTCAGATGTTGGAGAAGGCCTGATATTCGCAGCAATAAATGCAAACAACATGGACATATTGCAAATTGTTTTTGGCAAGAATGAAACGCAACCTCAAACTGAAGCTCAAGTGGCTAATCAACAACATGGGGGAGGAGAAGGAGGAATTATTTGTTGCAACCTGTTTTCCCATCAACAATAATGGTCAAAGTTGGTTGATTGACAGTGGATGTCCACATCATATGACCTATGATGAAGAGTTGTTCAAGGAGCTAGATAGAACAATTACTTCAAAAGTTAGAATAGGCAATGAAGAGTGCATAAATATTAAAGGAAAAGGCATTGTTGCAATTGAAAGTTGCTCAGGTACTAAAATCACTATTGGTGTGCTTTATGTACCTGAAATTAATCAAAATTTGTTGAGTGTTGGTCAACTACTTGAAAGGGGATACAAAGTATTGTTTGAAGACAAAATGTGTCTAATTCATATTTCAAGTACAATTAATGTCACAAAGCTTTGGCACAAGAGATTGGGTCATTTCAACCATGCTTCACTGTTGTACATGAAAAAATAGAATATGGTGGAAGGCTTGCCATCATTAGAAGATCATGTGAGCAGTCGTAGCGCATGCCAGAATGGGAAGTAATCTAGGCAACCATTTCCATAGTCAAAATAGAGAGCATCACAGAAGTTGCAGTTGATTCATACTGACCTTGGACGACCTCAACCTGAGTTATCTTTAAAGGGAAGTCGATTTCACATTGCCTTTATTGATGATTATACAAGAATGTTCTGGATTTATTTCTTGAGATTCAAAATATGAAGTTGCAGGAGTTTTTTTTGAGGTTTAAAGCTTGGATTGAAAATCAATCTGATTGTAAAATCCAGGTTTTAAGGTCTGATAATGGGACAGAATATGTCTCAGATCAATTTAATTCTTTTTGTGAAGAGGCTAGGATTGAACACCAACTTACTACCCCTTGCACTCCACAACAAAATGGAGTGAGCGAGGGGAAGAATAGAACAATAATGGAGATGGATAGATGTGTGATGCACGAGAAAGAACTCCCAAAGAAATTCTGGGCTGAAACTGCTAATACAGTCGTGTTTCTGTTAAACAGGCTTCCTACAAAGGTGGTACAAAGGAAAACTCCTTCTGAAGCATGGTATGGCCACAAACCTTTTTGTTCAAAACTTCAAAGTTTTTGGCTGTATTTGTTTTACTTATGTGCCTAAGGCGAAAAGTGACAAGTTAGATAAAAAAGGCAGAGGTTAGAATCTTCATTGGCTATAGCACAACGCCAAATGCTTATAGAGTCTTCCAACCACAAACTAGTAAGATTCCAATAAGCAGAGATGTTCATTTTGCTGAAGATAAACAATAGAATTGGGAAAAAGAAGAGTGGAAGAAAGTTTCTGATTTTTCTTTTATGAAAGATAAAAATGTTGATGATTCTCCTGTTAGAGAAATTAGATTGCTTTCTGATATTTATGAAAGATTGTGTTAGAGCCTGAAAATTTTACCGAAGCAGAGAAGGATCCAAAGTGGATAGATGCAATGAAGGAAGAGCTCAATATGATCGAGAAGAACCAAACTTGGGAATTGGTTTCTAAACCCCAACACAAAAATGTTGTTAGTGTTAAATGGGTGTTTAGAACCAAACTCAAGCAGAGGGTTCCATTAATAAACACAAGGCTAGACTTGTAGTGAAGGGGTATGCCCAAGTACTTGGAGTTGATTTTTCTGAAACATTTGCTCCGGTGGCTTGTCTTGATACAATTAGATTGGTCCTTGCCTTAACAACCCAAAAAGGTTGGAAGGTGGTTCAGTTAGAAGTGAAGTCTGTTTTTCTCAATGGTTATTTGTAAGAGGAGATATATGTTGAACAACATTAGGGTTTTGCAATTAAAGGGCAAAAGGAGAAGGTTTATTTGCCGAAAAAAGCCTTGTATGGTTTGAAGCAGGCTCCAAGGGCTGCATAATTGATGAGTACTTGCTGAGTATTGGCTTCAGAAAAAGTCTCAGTGAGTCAACTCTTTATGTGAAATGCTTGAATTCTAAGATTTTAATTGTTTTTTCTATGTATATGGATGATCTTTTGGTAACAAAAAGCAATATTGTGTTTGTTGAGGAGTTCAAGCAAGATATGATGAAGGTCTTTGAAATGACAGATTGTGGAGATATGGCTTTCTTTCTCGGAATGGAAGTCAAACATAATGAAAAAGGAATTTTTATCAGCCAAAAGAAATATGCAAAAGAGATTTTGAAGAAGTTCTTGATGGAGAACTGTAAAATTGTAAGTACTCCAATGTTTCACAAGTTGAAGCTATGCAAGGATGATGGCGTAGAAAAGGTGGATGAGACTGATTTCAGAAGTCTTGTTGGTTCTCATGTATCTTACAACAACAAGATCTGATATTTTGCATGCTATCAGTGTTCTCTCAAAGTTCTAACATTGTTCAAGTGAAGTGCATCTTCAAGCAGCTAAACGTGTGCTTAGATATATAAAAGAAACTCTTGATTATGGTGTCTCATTTTATTTTAATCAAGAATTTAATTTACATGGGTTCTCTGACAGTGATTGGGGAGGATCATTGGATAATATGAAAGGCACTTCCGGCTATTGTTTTGCATTTGGTTTTGGACTGTTTTCTTGGACTTCAAAGAAACAAGATATTGTGGCACAGTCAACTGCAGAAGCAGAGTTCATTGTTGCTACTGCAGCTGTTAATCAAGCTTCGTGGGTGAGGAAAATTCTTGTTAATGGTTCAAACAGATTCAACCAAGGTATTTGTAGATAATCAAGTTGCAATAGCAATGTAAAATAATTTAGTTTTTTATGGGAAGACAAAGCACTTCAATATTAAACTCTATTTCCTTAGAGAAGTTCAAAAGGAAGGGCAGGTTTTCTTACATTATGTAAGATAGAAGACCAATTGGTAGATATCTTTACAAAGCCACTTTTGAAAGGAAGGTTAGAGAACCTGAGAGAGAAACTTGGAGTTAATATCTACTGATGCAATGAGGGGTATCGAGAATATGAATCAGTACCTATTTTATTATAATTTATTAGAGTTTATAGTAGAATTTCTATTGTTATGTCTATTTTAGTTTCCTGTTTTTATGTGAGTTTAAGGGCTGTTACAAATTGATGGGTAGCTTTATTTGCCATTATTTTTTGTTATGAATCTTTTGTATTTAAAGATCGAAAAGTATGAAGTAAAGTATGAGTTTCAACCTTCATTTCACTGTGTTTTTGTTGAAATTTCTTTTATATTTCCAACAATTATGTTCTTGAAGACCAAACAATTAGTCGTAGTGTGGCTGTAAGCATTGTGCCAATTAATTTGTACTACCTCTTATTTTTCAATTCCTTAGGTGGAAGACTCTTCTTCTCATCATGTAGTCTGATTTGTTGGTCTTTGACTATATAGTCAAATATCTTATCGACCTTCGAAATGTCAAAATAAAGCTCTTATCCTTAGACATTCTTCCTTAGATCAAGGCCTTAAGGCTGGACAAGAGTGTATAGTCTTGAACGTTGCAAAGTCTTCACATGAGAATGTTGCAAAGTCTTGAACCCTTGTGGCAATGGTGTTGCCTTATCAATACACTCCGGGTAAGGTTTCTTATAAATATGTTTGTCAATTGGTTTTAGCTGTACCTCAAAGTGTTTAGGTGATGGCTTTTGGTTATCATATTATGGTTAATAATCAAGGGGGTCACAGGTCAAGGTTCCTAATCCACTTTTCCCATTACGTTACCCCTTAGTCCTGGCACCTGGTTAACAAACATTGGGGTTTGAAGAGTTGGGGGTCCCTGCTGCATTGGGTGCTCGCCTAGCCATTTGCACTATTCCAAATTAGAATGACGATGATCCAATAACATCCATAGCTTGCACATGATAAATGCCGAGATGTTGGGTCCACCGATTTCTCTTGTTGGTCGTACTGGTGTCGTTCCTCTTCCTTAGCCTTCTGAAATTCAAGACCATTGGTTTGACAATATCACCCAACTGCTTAGAAATCTGGAGCATGATGTCATTGACACCATTTCCATCTGTTGTCGAACGACTAAAGGAATGGGTAGTGTCATTTCTAAAACGTGGGCGAAAATTGATCAATTGTTGTGACGGGTAACACTAGTCGATTCCCAAATGCACAATTGACTCTAAGAAGGAATTTTTTTCCTTGTCGGAGCTCCTAGTCAATTCCCAAATACACAACGGGCATCATGGCAAACATTTTTGGTGCCAAAACCGTTATTAAAGCACTATTTATTATTAATTGACTGAAACATTTTTTAAATAATAAAGTGTCATCAGTTTAATTGTCTAATGAGTGTAATTCAATTGGTGTGAGAGAGGATTTAAATTTGATTATTATAGAATACACTCTTGAAAAAGGGTAAAGAACTTTAAGTGTGACTAAGTACGTCAGTCTTGATAGTCGGTCCAAATGATCGAAACTTGTAAAAATATACTAGAGTCTTAGTGGAAAGCCAAATACATTAATTATGATGGTTAAAAAAATGTCATCTGTATTGCCTAATTTGGATTGAAAAAAAATACATGAATGCTACTTTTACCGCTTTCCTTTTGAGGAAGCATAGCAAATAATAACTAAGAAAAAGATATGAAAATTAGCTTATTTTGGCTCGATATACAAAAATATGTCTTCTACCATGATGCTAGCATAAAATGTTGAAGTTGGTATAGGTTTTGAATTTAGCTGACTTTTGGTCCTCCGCACAAACGGTTAAACACAAAGGGTTTGGATTAGGATTAAAACTTTTAAATTTAAGAAAATATTATTCAATTAAAAGATATAAAATGATGTAATAATTGTCAAAATTATATCGATATAATTTAATTATTCCTCATTCATATCTATATATAAATATATTCACAAGTGATTTTATTCAATCACAGCATGATTTTGTTGTCTCCCACTTCTTTAAAGTGACACATTATAATGCTTCTGGTTGATCATCGTTGCTCCATTAGCATTCATCGTACCAACAAAAACATCAGGTGGGGGCAATACCTCTGATTTACGGGCACTTGTCGATGTCACTGGCTAAAGTCCAAGCAATCGTGGCTCACTTTGAGTTTTCTACGTTATCTTCCTTAGTTGAAGACAAAAGATGCAATAAACACCAAAACCTGTGTAAGGAAATTAATTAATGAGATCAAATACTAAGTGCTTTAATTTGGTATGTCGTAAAACTTAACATAGATTGGACAGGTGGATATCAACAAGATTCTGTTGCGTGAGGGCAAGCTTTAAGGTGTACGAGAATGAGAATTGAGATAAAAACTAAAAAAAACATGTGAGAAACCAAAGAAAAAAAACTTAATTATATAATTAGTCTCTTAGTTATATTTTAAGGTTGAATTTGATTTTTTAATAGTTTAAAATGAAATAATTATACATTTTCCAATCATATTTATTAATTATTTGATGAAAATTAGTACTTTAAACATGGGGTGTCAACATAATTGATATAAAATATTGTATTTTTTAAATCGATTGCTTGAGAATCGATGTAAAAAACTCAATTTAGAGTTTGAGGATACCATTTTACATTGGTTATCAAATAACCGATTTTAAAAAAATATTTTACATCAATAATTAATAGATATGATTAAAAGGGTATAATTGTTTCATTTCAAATAATTGAGGATCCAAATTAAATCTTTTAATAATTGAGAGATAAAATTAAACCTTAAAATATAATTAAGAAATCAATTGTATAATTAGGAAAAAAAACAAAGGAATGCACTATCGAAACGACTAGAAAGCATTAGCATTGCATGCGCGTGAGAGATTTGAGATGGATTTCCAAATTAGAAAAGAAATTATTGTAAAATCCCTCTGAAATCTGTTTCAAAATTTCGGATGATTTTTAAACTAATTTAAGAACAAAATGAATTTTGATATCTGAGAATCACGTGAATATTTTTGGTACAATTTTTTTTGATGAATTACAAAGTAATATGAGACGAAACCTCTTTTATACACAATCCAATGATCCATATCAAATCTATTCCAAATACGTGAGAAAATTATATATCTAATTTTCACTTAAATTTTCTCATGTGAAAATCTCCATAATGTCATGTTTTCATTTATTTAAATTTTCTCTCTCTTACTTTTAATTAAAGATTAAGATTTTACATAACAAAAATGTTTGAATGGGTATAAGGATTGGTTTGACCTGATTTGCGAAACTGGCATTGTAAATAGATTGGATAAATTAGGTATGTGAAATAAATGGATTATTTTTTAAGATTTATATCTAACACTCAAAATTTCATAGATGAACGGACAGTGAACTCAAATATTAATTAGAAAAAGTATTTTTTATAATTTTAAAAAAGTACAAAAAAAATGTGTAAAATTAAAAGAAAAAATATCACTTCACTTTTTAAACTAAAATTTTATGACAATAAAATATACCAATATTTTAAACATAACAAATAGTAAAAACTTAAATTAAAGATCAAAATCTCATAACAAATTAATAATACTTACAATTAGACTTTGGCGGGTTATAAGGGTAATTCACATATAAAGTCCGCTACGTCTACATGCTTAACAGGCTAGATTAAAAAACTTGATATATTTATACGAATTTTTAAAAAAAGAAGTATGTTAATTGCGCAGTCCATAGGCTTAAAGGGTATGTCAGTGGAACTGGATCCTTATACCCACCCCTATAAAAATGTCACATGGAGAATTCAAATCCAATTTTGTACACATCTTGTTTTGTTCGAAAACTCCATAAAAAATCTTAATTAGGAGGGTGTTGGACTAGGATTTAAAAGATTTTTTCTATAAATACTTGTTTTTTTTTTATTTTCAATCAAACTTTAAATAATATAAATAAGTTAGGTATATTGAATTAGGATATTAAAAGATCTTATAACACTTTTTATAATAAAAAGTCTTGTGGTATTTAGTTAAGTTCTCTTAAATTATATAAATAAGTCTTGTAATATTATTATGTTTTGTAAAAGTAACTCAAAAATAAAAAAATTAGCTTTGGTAGTTAGTAGTTAAAAGTTGTTAAATTATCTTATTAAATTATAATTGTTTAATGATATTATTTGTTGAAGTGACTGGTAAATGTAAAATGATATATATAAATATGTTTATGATTTTTTTGTTGATGATAGTGTTTGTATGAGATTATTTTTATCAAAAATAATGATAAATC
Source organism: Glycine latifolia (assembly GCA_013407115.1). Lineage (NCBI taxonomy): Eukaryota > Viridiplantae > Streptophyta > Magnoliopsida > Fabales > Fabaceae > Glycine > Glycine latifolia. The sequence goes on along the minus strand of CM023948.1, from coordinate 19,090,517 downwards.
TTCATATGATATTTATAAATAATATTATTTTATTTTATTGATAAAATATGTTTTGAGGTAATTATAATTTTAGTTTTTGATTGATTTTAAATGTTGTAATTTTTATGTGTAGATTAATTATTTTAATTATATTTTTTAGTTTTAATTTTTTTATATTATGCATTTTACTATAAAAAATATTATATTCTATTTTAAAATATTGGCAACTAAGTTTTAAAACAACTAAATTAGCATACACTTAAATAAATATCATACTTTTAATATGTTGGTGAATGTAATAATTAAAATATCGTGAAGTATAATGTTTAGATAACATAACAAATAATGTAAATAGTGTGATGGTTATAATAGACAGTGTAAGAAGAAGATAAACAAAAGAAAATAAAATCCCAACTTATGTAAAAATTAAGGCCAATAAGAAAATTTAATGAATACTTTAATGGTAAAAGGAAAATAAACTTGTTTTTTTAGGGAAAATTTTAAGTGTTAAAAGTGAGAAGTTTAATATTTAAAAAATACTACTTAAAGGAACTTTTCAAAAATTGGTACAAGCTATTAAAATTTTTTTTTATCAAAACACTGCTGAAAAGATTGAACAAGCTTTCGGTTAGTAATAAAAAGTTAAAAATTAGTTAAACATGCTTGTTAAACATAAGCTAAAAGTGCTTGCTAAACATAGTTTAGGACTATCAAGAATTTTTTATAGAGAGCAATTGTACCCTCGGGGTCATGGCCCGTGTAGAGCACTTGGCAATTGAGGCAAGAGTGTTTCTTCATACACCATTTAAATTTCTTTTACACCATTAGCAAAATAGTGCATTTCCCATTGTACCCTTGGCCATTTAAATTTAAAACTTCTCATTTTTATTATTATTCTTCTCCTCCGTTTGTTCGTCTCCCCGTGCCGGTTCAGCGTTTGGTTTCTTCATCCTTTCGTTCTCCCTGTGGTGGTGGCATTGGCTGGTGGCGTGTTCCGTGGGTGGTGGCGACGCTGGTGAGGTAAGTTTGGTCTGGTCCCCCGTTGTTTTCTGTAATTGGTTCGTCAATGGGAGGAGGCTGGGTTATACGGATCACGTAATCTGTAAGCTTCATACGGATTTCCCAATCCGTATGGAGCTTACGGATTACATGATCTGTATAGTCCATACGGATTGACTAATCTGTATGGGTTACACAGATTAGTCAATCTGTATGAGGGTATTTTTTTGGAAAAAATGCTTTTTAAATAATTAGGAGCATGATTTTTTTAATTTTTATCCATATATTGATGATGACATGCTATGGATTGTGTTTGCGTTTTTACATGTGATGTTCAACAACAAAGAACTGTCAAATGTAGGTATGGTTGTGAGTACGCTTGTGAATGAAACTTGGTTGGTCAGTATGGCTGTGAATGAAAATTGTCTAACCCGGTATGGGATTGCAAGCAATGAATTACTTAAATTTCAGATCAGGCGTTAAAGATTCTAAGTTTGCTTCTGTAAATTAGGAGCTGTTCTATAGAAATATAATTGAGACATAAATAAATAAGAGCACAGTGAATGGAATATTAGATTGAAGTGGTGATATAAGATGGTGAGTAAATGATTCTTTTATATAATTTGGTCAAGTACTAGTTTATCATTACAACTATAAGCCCGAGTTCACTAAAACCATGAGTACTAATTGTAATTAAATATGGAAACAAACCATCAAACATAAATAAATCAAAGTTGTCAAATCTGTTATGGAATTTTTTGCAGTGAAAATTGGACTATATAAGTGACTATGCATGTGTATGAAACTTGTGTTAGAATTGGACTTTTTAGTTGAATATGGCTGTACCTGTTTGTTGTCGACCCCGGTATGGGATTGTTTTGTTAGAATTGGACTTTTTTGTTGATTATGGTTGAGAATCAAAGTTGTCGACCCCAGTATGGGAGTTTATCGGTCACCATGCATGTGAATCAAGCCTGTGTAACCCGAAATGGGATTGTTTGCTTAGAATTTGACCTGATTGCTTTCTATGCCTGTGAATTGGACCTGTTGTACACATTATTGGTTTGTTTGGTTAGAATTGGACCTGTTGAACACAATATTGGTTTGTTTGGTTAGAATTGGACCTGTTGAATACAGTTTTTGTTTGTTTGGTTAGAATTGGACCTGTTGAACACAATATTGGTTTGTTTGGTTAGAATTGGACTATACTTGTCACAATGCATGTGAATCAAGCTTGTGTCACCCGAAATGGGATTGTTTGCTTAGAATTTGACCTGATTGCTTTCTATGCCTGTGAATTGGACCTGTTGAACACAGTATTGGTTTGTTTGGTTAGAATTGGACCTGTTGAACACAGTATTGGTTTGTTTGGTTAGAATTGGACCTGTTCAACACAGAATTGGTTTGTTTGGTTAGAATTGGACCTGTTGAACACAATATTGGTTTGTTTGGTTAGAATTGGACTATACTTGTCACAATGCATGTGAATCAAGCTTGTGTCACCCGAAATGGGATTGTTTGCTTAGAATTTGACCTGATTGCTTTCTATGCCTGTGAATT